>CM031242.1:423885782-424003282 GCA_018340775.1 Taxus wallichiana var. yunnanensis | reverse complement strand
TGTCCTAGTTAAAGATGTATTATTCAAACATTTTAAAGAAATAATTATGTAGTAAATTATAACGTTATATAAGATCACTTATTTCGAATTAAATAATGTTTAAGTACATATATAGCATAGGGCTACACCCCAAATAAGGAGGAACAATTCCAATGCTAACAAAACATGACAAGCATTGGTCATGAAAATCTAAGGGGTGTACTCTGTGCCACCTCTTGGACCCACTGTGGGCCAAGTCTCAATGTTTCTTTAGGGTCTCCATGCCTCCATGCTTCACCTTCACTATTATTTTTCTCTTGTTTATTTTGCTTTCATCAAATTCATACCATCTTTCAAGAGTTGTTACTATTATTTATATTATTCAAGAGGGGGTTACACCGACACACCCTCTTATATCTCTTTAATTACATAATTTATTGTTAATATAACCCATATATCATTGTTCATGGTAAGTCTTTTCTCTTTTTGACTATTAAAGCTTGTATATATAACCTTTGGTAACTTTCAATTCTTTATTTGAACATTACCACGTAATACTTAATTATAGGTAATCAATCACATAACAATTCTACACTTTAATCCTACACATTAAGCCAAGTTATGGATTTTGATGTCCACATAATGCTATTTTTTTACCAAATCCCTTGCCATGTGCAAGATATGTAGCCTTTGATTTGAGTCATAAATATTTATAGTAAACGTACTCAAGATTTGGTTATGTTAACCTTTTCAAAGGTCAAAAACTCGTGCCGATGATTACCTCTTTTTAAATAAAACCCATCATAGCAAAAGCTCCCAAGTTCCCATAGGATTAAAAAAATTATTAACTTCTTATAACTCTTAAAACTCGCTCCCTAGTTAATTAGTTAGCATACACCGCATTTTCTATAGGAACCAAATGAGGGGGAAATCCCCTAGTTACAAGAAGAGACTTCTTCTAGTAGTGGAAAACATTTACACCACCATTTTTAGCAACCTAATTTTATTTCCTCCAAATAATCTTCCACAAAGCTTTCCGCTATTATCTTCCTTCATGTCTTCTTCATCGCGGTGTTGGAAAGGGAAAATCTTTCTTAGTCACTTTGGTATGAGAAATTGTCAATCTAGGTTTCATCCCCTCCGTTGTCCTCTAAGAATCATGATCCCCCATGGTCCCTTACTTTTGATTAGGCACATATTTACACACTTCTCCTTGATTTGGAATCCTTTCTCTTTTCAATACACTCACATACTCATTTTTATTCCCTTTTTATAGTTTCTTGAATTTGTTTGGGATCCATGCTCTATCACATTTTTTAATTTTATTTTCTTATTTATCTAGGTATGTTTCAACGAAAAACCTGTTTGGGCCACGGAACCTATCATATGTAGCCTTTTAATCAATTTTCTTGAAGTAAACACCCAGTGTCGACCTTTTAATTCATTTTGGATCAGCTTGTGTGCGTAAAGCGCGTCATTTCCCTAATTCAAAATTGAGAAGCTTATATATACAAATACCATATGGGAATTTTGACAAGAAGTGTAAAGAGACTTCTAGCCTTCTATTTGTTGAATCGAATCTAAGAACATATATTCAAATTTTTAAAGAATCAAATTTACATATTCCCTAAGTTACATGTGTGTACCAAAGGAGGGCCTAAGTGAATTTCGTGTAGTTGCACTTATTTTCTCTAGAACCAAGAGTAAAGAAAATACACTTCACTCGCAATGGGTAGAACTACATTATCCATGGTTCTATTGATGTTTAGTGGGGTGTGGGAGGTTAATCTAGGCTTAGTTCAAGCCTAATCTTTATATATTAAGTTTTTTTAGGGTTATAACAGAGGATAAGACATTACACCAACCTTGCACATCATCGAGAATATCTAAAATATTTTTTTACTAATCAAAAGAAAATTAATGTACGCTAGATATTTTAGAACAGTCTAACCTATGTAGGACAAGTTTAGTCTCTTCATATAGGTTCACCGTGGTGCCCACCTATTTTGATTCCCATTTTGGACCATCTTTGACTCATTGTAACATCGTATTATTTTGATTGAGGCATTAACTATCATATATCTTTCATTTTGATGATGATGTTGTTACATTACATGGATAATTATATGTCGATTTTGGATGTTAACTCATTTTATGATAGGGATGTACATGGCATATGATGCCAATATGCTTGATTTTTCGTATGGTAGCGATGTGATGATTATTACTAGATTATGAGATCTTGCAGGATGGTATATATATTTTTCGTAGATGCATTATCGTGTTTCCCCTCTTGTTACACTATTGGTGGATCATAGTTTGATTATTCACTAGCTAGTTGTTGATCATATGTGGATTATCATTGAGATATTTCTTACATTTTTGTCATATTTGTTAGCTATTATTGGGTAGGTATAATGTTTAACTTAAGTGTGCAGATGACTGGTTTCATCACATGAGAAACGTGGGACTCGGGCAGGGGATGTCTCGAACCAACACAATGGGCCCTAAAAGGCCAAAGTTCCTTCCTAAGTTTATTTTTCTATGGGTCACCTTTCTTGACCTTGGTCTTGTTGTGGATTATTTTAAACTCCTTTGTGATGTTGTATTATTATTACCTTCTTATCTTATTGGTGTTGCTAGCCCTCTTCTATGGCATTGTTATTAATAATTCTAATCCTTTTTTCTATTAGCTTTGACCTTGAGTTTAACTCTAACCCCTTGGCTTTTATGCAAATTTGGTTATGTCTTGATTTAGTCTTCCTAATGGAGGATTTGGGATACCTAATCATGGATTAGGTGAGCCCAACAACCTCTCCTAAATGCCATCTTTTCCCCAAACTCGGATTTGGGAAAAAGTGACATTTAGGAGGTGTATAAGGCAAGTTATGGACTAAATTTTCCTTGGAAAGAGCCCCTAGGCCCTATACCTAGGGGTAGGTGGGCTCCTTCCAAGGCAAATTTAGCCCATTTGGCCATTTTGCCCTTTTTCTCCCTCGTCCTTTATGAAAATTTCTTGATTATGTGAATGATGTTGGGATGTGGGGATCCTCCATGATTGCTTGGATATTTCTTTTCTTATCTTTTAATTTGGTGTTTTGGGGTGCAAATTTTGGAGATTTTAGATTGGTTGAAGCATAGGTGGAGGGTGACACTTGTCACCCTCCCATTTGGTCCTTTGGGTTGCTATTTTTCTATATCATCCCCTCTTGTGGAAGGATTGGGGTTACTTGCTTCATTTTTCTTGCTTTGGGTTTACTTTTGGGAGCTTGCAAGGAGAAGGAAGTGGATTGTGGAAGCTTGGGTTAGAACACTTGCTTAATCTTGAGGTAGGATCTTACCTCAAATTTCTTCTTGTTTGAAATGGTTAAAATTGTGTTGTGTGGATTGGAATTGGTTGTTCAATTTGCTTGTCTTTTGTTTTCCCATCCAATCTTGCATGGATTGGATTTTGGGCATGTGTGGGAAGAGGGAAGAATCCCTTTTTACTCACCCTCATGCTTGATGGACAAGCTTGAGGGAACTATGGTTTACCCCTTCATTTGGTTTGAAGGGTATGAAGGGATAAGGGGAGAATTTATGGAGAGATAAGGAGAGTATTATGATATCTTATGGAGAGATAAGGAGAGTATTACGATATCTCATGGAGAGATAAGGAGATGGTGGCTTACTATGGTTAATTTGGTTCTAAATTTGGCAATTTATGGGATATCTTATCCCCTCTTCCCTCATTGAGAAGTTTGGTGCTTCTCAAGTCTTTGATTGGTTATGTTGCATTGTTTTTGGGGTGTTACTCCTAAGTATTATATCCTTGATTGTGTTTTGGTGACATTTTTCTATTGTTGGTTTGAGGCATGCCCCTCCCTCTTTCCCATGGGCTTGGAGGGAGGATAGCATGTCCTTTTGGTCCACCTTAAGGCATGTAATGATGCCTATAGGTTGGGAGGTAAACAAGCTGGTTTCTAATGGGTTTTGGAGCTGCTTTTGGATGGCATGGAACTGTTTTTGGATAGCGTGGAACTTGAAATAATGACCTTTAAAATTGTAAAAGTTGCAGATTTATGTTTTGTGCATTTGGAGTCAGCAAGTTGTGATTCTGAAAGAGTCTAAATTTTGATATGTTGTCTTCACTTTAAGTGGAGGGTTTATGTACTTGCATTCTTAAGTTATTTTCCTTCTTGTTTAATCTTTGTTAAGTGTAAGGAATTATTCCAAGGAAGGATTGTTTTAATAATTATTTGTTGTTATGAATTTTTACTTATGGATTTCTAATTGTTTTAAAATTGTGTCTTATTGCATACTATAAACTGGAATTGTTCTTCTTATTTCACAAGTATAGTTGTATATACTTTTGTTTCTCCTTCTTGGAATGTCTTATTTAAAGTGAAATAAATCAGCTTTTGGTTAAAATAAAATTGGAATGGGATGGAAAAATCAAAGTATTCTTTGTGTATAAAACTTTCTTCATGGAATCATATAATGGTTGAATGTTTACTATAAAATTTCAAGTATTTGCTTTTATTATATGACAATTGTGGAATTCAAAGCCATATCTTACTACTTGAATAGAAGAAATTAAGGTTTTTACCCTTTGCAAAGTTGTAGTTTTTTGTTATTCTCAACTCAAGCGCCAACAATCTGGTTGAGTTATATATTTACACCCTTAGCCAAATATCATTTAAAAAAATCACACATTATGAAAAACTTTGAATAAAACTCTCTATCGAGAAAATTACATGTTGTCTATTTACTTTCTACCTATAATCTTAAATGATAATAAAATGTATTAACCTACACACACACACACACACACACACACACAAATATATAAATATATATCAGGACTTATTAAAAAAACTTTCTACTCCAAAAAGAACTAATCTTGAATACGGTTGTTCCAGATTGTTTATCTCCATGCCTATATATATATATATATATATATATATATATATATATATATATATATATATATAAAGGAGAATGGCATGTCACTTTACTCCATTGTCTTGTTCTCTTTGCTCCTCTTGTAGTCCCATTAACCTTTTTGGTTACTTCCGGACATTAATTTTTAAATTTAAATTTAATGACGGTTTTGTTTGTAAAAGAATAAAAATAAATATGAAAGTGGAAGTTTATTCATGGTCATTTAAGAAGATAAGAATGTTGGTTCAAACCAAAAACAAAAAATAAAAAATATGGGGTTAGTCATCACTGTGAATAAGGCGTGGCATATACATGCCCTACCTTTCCTCCATTCAGCTCAAAGCCGCACCACCAAACCCCAATTCGCCATGTCCGAAGGCCATACGGCACTGTTCACAGACTCTGCCGCCCTCCCTTTGGGGGCCAATACAAATACGACATGTGTATGTGCATATGATTTGATTATATATATATATATATATATAGTCTTTTAAACAACAAATAATTAAAACTTTCGGCTGAAAATCGAGTATTTACAAGCTGAAAACGAAAATAAAGATTTATAAAAATGGTCATGAAATACCATCGATCCATGGTGCATCCGAGAGATAGAAACTCGAGATGAAACCCTCCTTCCATGCTCCTTTTTCCCTCCATTCTTCCTCAAAAAAAAAAACTAAACCCGCATGAATGAGAAGAATAGAAATGAAAGAATAAATTTAGGTGTGATAACTATATCCTCACATTGGAGGGGGTGACTGGATGGAGTGTCGCACTAGCAAAAACTATGAATTATGCGAAAATCGCGAAAATAGTGAAAAATGTGAAAAAGGAAAAAAGCTTGTTTTTTCAAAAATAACAAAGGTCGTGGCAGGAGATGGGTTTCCCGCACTGGGTGTCGAGGTCCTCACTAGTGAATGGTGGTGAGGCGGTGCCCATGGATCAGCCCGTGAACTTGAAGCGGAAAAGGTTGTGCTTGAATTGATAGGACAATTCGGCGCTAGCTTGGTTGTCAAAACCCTAGTTTCTTTGTTCAGGGAGTCGGTACTGGAAAACATGGCGGTAGAAAAAAGTCTAGTGCAGGCTGAGCCGACCATTGAGGTGATATAGGAGGTCCCTTTCAATCCATCCCGGTTGGGTCTGATAGGCTGAAGAGCTCGGAAGACTTCAAGGTTGACGGAATCGATTTCAAAATCGCTGCAGAAAGTTTACATCTCTCGGTGCCTCCTCCTCCCAAAGCTGATTTTTCTGATTCGCGGGTGAAAAGGGCAATTTTCTGCAAGTTTGTAGGCACCCATTTCTCTGGAGGAGGATTTCAAGCTGGGTCGCGTGCTTCTGGGGCTCAAATGCTAAACCAAAAGTCAGTTTCCATGCCAATGATTTTTCCAGGTATGTTTCCCCTCCCCTGATTTGCTTGAATTTGGTGCTTAAAGAAGGACCCTGGTTCATGAACTCTTCCAGCCTATACTTTCATCCTTGGTCACCAAATTTCACCCTAGAAGGAAAAAAATTCCAAGGCCCCGCTTTGGTTAAGCATTCATGATCTGCCTTTGGATCTCCGCAAATGGTCTGTTCTGAAGCCAATTGCGAACTCCCTAGGGACCCTCGTGCCCATCCGTAATCCTGCCCTGAATTTTTGGTGCAAAAGCTCGGTGCATCTCTATGTGGCGATGGACCTGACTACCCCTCTACCACCGTCTTTGACTCTCCAAACAAATTTCGCCCCAAGTGCTTTACCATTGAGTATGAGGGTCTAAATGCAAAGTGTTTTTATTGCGGGTAGTTGGGTCATCTAAGTAAGGCCTGCTCTTTGAAACTGGCCAAGGCTTCCAAGGAGTTGGATTCTCAGAAGGTTGGCTCTATGATGAAAGGGTTGGAGGAGAGCGAAATGGCATCACCCTTGGTGGGTGATATTTCACCTCTTTCTCTTCTAAAAGAAACTGAAGAAGTGCATAAAAACTCCAGGGAATTAATTTCCCTTATTAAGGAAGGTTTCGATCAAGGGCAAGCGGCTTCCCTGAACTCGCTACAATCTTGGCTCCTGGATAAAGTTGAGACAAATAAGCTTCAGTCCCTTTTAGGTGATGGTGTCTTGGAGGAAGGAGAATTTGAGCCGGATCTGCTGGTACCGGCTTTAGCTTCCTCAAAATTGGCTTCGGTTCAAGCAGGGTTGAAGGAGGCCATATGCGGCTCGGTGAAAAAAGGAGAAAATCCAAACAAGAACTGGCACTGTTGGAAGTGGATGTTGGCAAACAAAGTGTCCTAAACTTTGCCAAAGTTGTGTCCAGGAAGGCGAATGTCCTTCCCTCTCCTAAATGATAATACTTTCTTGGAATATCAGGGGTCTCAACACCCCTGATAAACAATGCTTGTTTAAGTGTTATCTCTTCTCCTCGGAGGCGAGTGTGGTGTTGCTTCAAGAAACAAAGATGGTCGCAGAAAAGATGCTTTGCGCTCTGGAAAAATTCAGTTAAGGGCTGGAATTTCTTCTTCTCCGATGCTACCGGGGCCTCAGGGGGCTTGGGATTCTGGTGGAAGGAATGTCAGGTTCAGGTTGATCTTATCCACCAGAATCATAGTTGGCAGTTGGGTCGGGTTTGCCCAAAACGTTCTCATTCGGTCTTCTACCTCCTTAATGTGTATGGTCCGAATAGCATAATTGGCAAAAGAGAGGTTTGGCAAGACATCTCTAGGTCTTTGCTCCCCCTCGAGGATCAATTGTTTCTTCTTGGTGGTGATTTCAATGCTATCACCTCTGAGAAAGATAAAAAAGGTGGTATTTCTAGAAATCGGCAATCCCAGTGATTTTTGTTCCTTTATCTCTAACAACTCTCTTTTAGATATCGAGCCCAAGCAAGGTTGGTTCACCTGGAGAAATCGTAGGAAGGGCTTCAGTAATATTGTTGAAAGGCTCGACAGGTTCTTAGCCGGCCCTAAGTGGTCTCTAAATAATGTTGTCTTAGAATGCTCGATTCTGCCCTGGTCTAGCTCTGATCACTTCCTGGTTTCCCTATCAGTCAATATCGACTTTTCCCCTCACAAATCCCCTTTTAAGTTTGAGCTTATGTGGCTGAGGGATGCCTCTCTGGAAAACAACATTTCGCAATGGTGGCACTCCTATCAGGTTGAAGGTTCAAAAATGTTGGTGCTTGCACAAAAACTAAAACTTCTCAAAAAGGATCTAAGATCTTGGAACAAATCTTGTTTTAAGAATATCTTCCAAGAAAAGGCTAGAGTGGAAGCCGAGTTGAAAGCTCTGAATGAGTTAATTTTTGTCTCTGGCATGGGGGAGGCGGAGTTTCTTCTGGAGAAGTCTTTACTAGCCAAACTTGGTGAATTGCTTCTGCGTGAGGAGGTCTTCTGGAAACAAAAATCACGGGAATTATGGCTCAAGGATGGGGACAGGAACACAATTTTTTTCATTCATCCGTAAAAGCAAGGCGGAGCTCATCTTTCATCTCCGAGATAAAGAGTCATGATGGTATTGTCCTCTCTAATCAAAAACAGATTTCTGATGAAGGGGTCCAGTTCTTTACTTCCCTCCTTCAAGGTGACATCACATCCTTTGATTCAGAGCAATCCTCTTTCCTTGACAATATCCCAATGTTGGTCACTGATGCTCAAAATGTGGCCCTTCTTAAGCCCTTCACTATGAGTGAAGTGGAGAAAGTGGTTTTCTCTATGGCCAAGAACAAAGCTCCGGTCCGGATGGTTTTTAGGCTGATTTCTTTCAGAAATTTTGGAACATCGTTGGCTATGATGTTTGGGCAGCTGTGGAAGAATCTCGTAGATCCCGTTCAGTGCTTAAATCACTAAATTGTACCTTTATAAGTCTCTTCCGAAGATCCCTCAACCCTCTTCATTCGCGGACTTCAGGCTAGTTTCTCTGTGTAATACCTCCTACAAAATCATCTCGAAAGCCATTGCTTCCAGACTCAAAGGGCTGCTGGAACCTATGATCTCTCAGAGCAATCTAGTTTCTTATCGGGAGGTCAATTTTTATGGTATTTTTCTCTCTCATGAACTCATTCATTCTCTCTCCTACAATAAATCCCCAGGTATGTTACTAAAACTGGATATTAGCAAGGCCTTTGACAAGATCAACTGGCGTTTTCTAATCAAAATCCTTAGAAAGTTTGGTTTTTCGGTTCAGTTTTGTAATTGGGTGTTTAGTTGCATAGCTGGGCCTTCTTTCTCTGTGTTAATTAATGGTAATGTTGAAGGTTTCTTTGAAGGTAATTGGGGTATAAGATAGGGTGACCCTCTCTCCTCCTTTCTCTACATTTTAGTGGTTGACTCAGTTGAGTAGGGCCATCAGCAATAAAGTTCGAGAAGGAAAATTGCAGGGATTAAGAATTATAGAGGGGGTGGATCCTATTTCTCACCAACAATTCGCAGATGACACTTTCTTGTTTGGAAAAGCCAGCATTCAAGAGGCCAGAACTGAAGGGGTTGCTCGATGCTTATGCAATCATTGCTGGACAAGAGGTTAGCCATGTCAAATCCTTCATCTTCTTTTTTAACGTCCCCCTTCTCTAGAAGCTAGAATTCTTGGCATCTTCAGTTTCAAAAAAGGCTCCCTTCCGGTCAAATATCTTGGTGTGCCTTTGTTTGGTGGCTCGGGTCGGACCTCGATGTGGAACAATCTCCTCTCTTTGGTTAATTCGAAACTCAACTCCTGGAAAGGAAAATGGCTATCACTAGCTGGAAGACTGGTCCTCATCAAATCTGTTCTCAGTGCCTCCCCCTTATACATGCTTTCCATACTGAAAATCCCCAAAAGTGTTCTATCAAAGCTTATCGGGATTATGCAAAAGTTCCTATGGCAAGGTCCCTCTATGGAAAGGAAAATCCCATTGATCAAGCTAGGAAAATTTGTCCAAACCCAAAGATCTAGGTAGGTGGCATTCTCAACTTGGGTATTCAAAACTTGGCCCTAGGCGCCAAGCTTGTCTGGAATCTCCTCACAAAACCTCTGTGTCTTTGCAGCCAAGTGGTGGAAAAAAAAATATCGGGGGCCCATCTTCCGAATCAATTCTCTGCATTGTTAATCCCCCTCATGGTTCTCATATATGGAACTTCTTAGTTGAATGTCGGGAGCTCTTCTTATTCAATGTGGCCTGGAAAATCGAAAAAGGTGACAAGGTGTTATTCTGGGATGATCCTTGGAATGGTTTTCCGTGCTTGGGGAAAATCCTGAGTTTGGGGAAATCAAGAGGCTCTTAGTTGAAGAATGGGGACCATATGTTTCCAACTATGGGTTGATTCCAGAAAATTTTCCTGCTCTATTGGAATGGAAAAGTATTGATCACCTAAATCTCTCTTTGGAAACTAAGGATAGTTTTCGCTCGGCTCTGCAGGAACGACAGATAGTGCTTTCCGGGGGTAATGATGAAATTTTCTGGACTGTGGCCTCTTCTGGGAAATACTCCCCGCGTTGTGGCTATAAATTATTGCATGTTGAGCAGGAAGTTGAGGCTCTAATTTGGAAGGCATGTTGGTCCCCCTCGTGTCCCCCTAAAGCTGGCCTTTTCGCTTGGATGGCTTTCAAAGGCAAAATTCTCACTCAAGAAAGGAGGAAGAGATTTGGTTTTCATGGTCCCTCAATGTGCTTTCTGTGTGAGAAGCATGAGGAAGATCATGATCATCTTTTGCTTCATTTCCCATTCACAGCTGAATGCTAGAGTTGGTTGTGTTTGAGCTCAATCTCCGTGGGTCCAACCCTCTACACTCCCGGCAACCATTTTGGCTTGGCCTGTAAACCTCCACTCTGGCACTCTCTCCTCGATTTGGTTGTGTGGTATCGTGTTACTTCTCTAGCACATCTGGTGGGAGCATAACAAAAGAATATTTAGGGAGGAGTAGAACTCGGTGGACAGGGTCATTCTTAGGTTGGAATGGGCTATCTCTGAGGTGGTTTCTACTAATTGGTCCCGCTTTCATCACTTCTCCAACATTGTCAGGGAAATTGAGCAGCGCTGGCCTAGAATCGTCAAGCCCGGAGTAGGTGCTCAGCGCCCTTCGATCTCCTCAGCCTCGCTCGTTAGTTAGCCCGTTGGCTCCCCCCACCCGAGTTTCCTCAAACTAAATTTTGATGGAGCGGCCAGAGGTAACCAGGCATCTCCGGTCGTTGGATGCATTATAAGAAACAAAAAGGGATTATTGGTCGGTGCCGCCTCCTACAAGCTCAGAGGATGGCACTTGTAATTCGGCTGAACTACAAGCTCTGAGAAAAGGTCTAGATCTAGCGGCCTCCTTAAAGATAGAAAATCTGGAAATCGAAGGGGATTCGCTAGTAATTGTGAATGCCATAATTAAAAAGAAAGCCTGTCTTGGAAACTGGACCTAGGAGTTAAAAAGGTCCTTTGGCAACTTCAGGGAATTTCAGTGCCTGGAACATTAAGCATGTGTTTCGGGAAAGTAATAATTGCGTGGACAAGCTGGCAAATGCAGCGATCGAGCAAGCACAACAGGAGATAGTGGCATTCAATTCCAAAGCGTGGGAAGGATTGGGGATATTGATCTCGTGCGAGGTGGATTTCAGAGCACACGTCATCTAATGATACACTTGCGGGATGTGAAGGGTCTATTTAATGCTTTGGACAAGGGCTTCTCCTTATATTTTTTCTCCCTCCTTTTGCTAGCTATGGTTGTCCCTCATCTGCCGCAAATTGCCTTGAGCTGTGATCTGCGTGAAATGGCGTTTCGTTCCAGGATAACAGACAACCGGCTAAAAAGAATTTTTCATCTCTCCTGCGTCAAAGAGTTGGATGCCATTAAAGGATTCTGGGTGAAGACTATCTATCTGTTGTTGGTTGCCACACGCATCAACAGTGGTGTTGCCTCTGTATTCATTGAGAACCTGTTGATAATCCATCCCTCTAAAGCGGATGTCGTGAGTCTGGTTCTACACTGGCTTCGACCAGCATACTGTGGCAACCTGGCCTCTGAAGTGGCAAATTATTGTCGGCATTCTGGGTTGTGCATGAGTCTTTTCCAAGCGCATCGGGGGTGGTTGTGGGTGTCTTCAGCGAACTCGAAAAATGGTTTAGCATTCTCCTAGCCTTCACTGAGCAGCTGGTGGTGTATGCCGAGACTAGGGCTGCCAACCGTGCCCGCCTGGTGCTTCCTAATCTGAAGACCCTCTATGCTCCATTGGACCCTATCCCGCCTGGATGGACCGAGTTGCGGTCTGTCTGTGGCAAGGGCCTATGACTTTCTCTGGCTGAACTGGGTGAATTCTGAAGTGAAAGTTGAAATGGAAGATGATACCAGCCTTGGTCGGGTGTCTCAGGCTGCTAGTGTTGTTGTCACCTTGGGGTCTAGAGAGTAATCCCTCTCTTGCCTAGTACTATAGTTATAGTATATCTTGGATAATGTTGGCCTATGTTTGTGTATATCCAGCTACTTTTTTGCTCTTATGATTTTGTTGTTTTGCTTTGAAATCTTGAGGTCGGGCCTCTGTTTATGTAAATAGGGAACAAGTCCCTTCAACGCGATATATCTACCAAAAAAAACTATATCCTCACGTTGGTTTTAGGTTTAGCATATCTAACGGTGGAGATTAAAACAAATATAGGGCCCTTATTTAATTAGATTTTTACTTTGGTGAATAAGGTTGTTTTTAAAATAAATGTATTACTTTGTGTTTTAATGAGAACATGACTATACCCTATAGTTGATCTTTATTAGGGAACTTTATATTTAAATGTGAATTTTGGGAAGAGACTTAGGTGGTGTAATAGTATTTTATTAATTAAATGGATTAATTAACCTAAACCATGACCATGATTTTATCCATGGACTTAAGTAAACAACTTATTTAATTCCCTTTGGAATAAATTTAAAATGGGTCAAAATTTATTTAATTGTTGGAAATTTCAAATAAACCTTGCTTTTTTCGAGCGTGATCGTAAATCGCAAATAGGTCTTTCGACACTTTATCATTTATCACGATATATTTATCGTTGAAGCTTCTAAAAATAATCGCAATTTGTATAGCTTGCGAATGAAGCGGTGATGGTGACTTTTTGTCCCATATGGTCGATAATGCGACGTTTTATTAACATTGCAAAAATTGTTATAATTTCTCCTTATCGTTCGCGATTGTGTTTTCGTGCCACTTCGTCGTATGTATGAGACTTGGTCGCGTTACATTTGTTGTGGGTAATCGTAATCGCCGTATAAGTAATTTTAAAAGAAAAAATTATTACCAGTGTCTTTATTATTTTATCATCTTCAATCGAAATACTTGGTTGTCTTTTACCTTTTTTGGAATGTACGTTGAGTAGGGTGTGACATTCACTCACTAACCCGATTTGTCTTCGTCAAACTTGTCCCAAAACATTCATATTTGGTTAATATTTTGTTGAAATCAATATTTATTTGAGTATGTTAATATCCCAAATTGTATTATTATTCTCTTACAAATTTTGATTCATATAATCTGGGGCATGTGAGGTAGCATGTAGTCTTCACCACTTTTGATTCATTAAATATATCCTCATTATGTTAAGAATTGGAACTACATTTCAAATGTGATTCATTTGCCACTTTGCACTCATTTCCTCTCACTTCATGGGAATCAAGGACATTGGGCACACACTTGGAAGGTTGGCTAAGGTAATGAGTAAAGTTACTTTGTAACTTTTATTCTACCTTCACTTTATTTAAAGAGTATGTGTGTCTCTTCCACAACAATGTGGGTATTATCACTTCCTTTAGAAATATTTTCATAAGTTTCTTCTAGTCTTGTTATGGATTTTATTCTCCTATGATCTCTCTTTCTTATTCTCTTTTGGAAGAATTTGTAAGCATATTGGGTTATCTTGTAAATGCTTTGAGTCATCTCTCAATAACATGTGGGATTTTCCTCGGTGTACCGGTTTCCACACTTAACAAATCATGTCTTAATTTTTTTGATGGTATGCTCAATGTTTCTATTAATTTTATTGTTTATGTTACTTATGATTCAATCATTTTAGTAGATGATCTTAGAGTTATTTCTTACATATTTTCTGGAGTGGTTTTCCATAGTCTTAAAAGTCTTCTTTGCTCTTTTAGCAATCGCTTGTGCATTCAAACATTTTGAAATCAATAAATTATTTTATCACTCCATTATCTTTTCAATATTTATGCTTGCAAAATTAATTAGCTTTGCCCTTATGTTAGCATGATTCATCCCGATTTACTATTTTTATTTAAACCTAAATTGTGCACAATTATTAATTCATTTTAGACATTTAGAAGTAAAATAGTTACAACACTAGTACAAAATATGTTTGAATAGTCAACAACAGAGAAAAGAAAAAGAATAGGAAAGATATATTTACATGTGGGACACATGTTGGCTTATTAATCTCTCCCCTTAGCTTGAAGTGCCTTTCGAGAAATTGTTGTGTGTGAAGGCTTGAGAAGGATAGGAAGAAGACCTAATTAGACAAAAGTTGGCAATCTTAAAGACTGAGATACCTTGTTGGTTCAAATATTATTCTCAATATCTTCAACAACCAAAAGCTTCAATTATGTTCTCCTTAAGAAATCTCCTCTAAACCCTAATATATTTTAACTTTATAAGGCATATTTCATGAACAAATGTAGAGTAGATTGTTCATATATAATCTTAAGAAATGACAAGTAGGAACCATGTATATGTGGATTTGCACCATTGAGTTGTGATTCAATTTCGAGTCAACATCATCGACCTAACCAATGACATCCATTGAAATATGGTTTTGTAAAATGTCTTCCATAGAGCCAATGATGATGGTTATAGGGAAACCAATGGAGAAGGTGGAGGAAGAGGGTGAATGGAAGGAATGAGAGACTCGTGAGGTCGATTAAAGCATATGAAAAGGTGATGTGAAGGTGGTATAAGATGTTGGTAAGGAAGGGTAATGCCACAACAATCTCTCATGATGTACTATAAGTCGAACCACCCTAATCTCGAATAATGATATGCCCTTAATCATATATCTTACATTTGATGTATATAGCTGACTTGTGGCTATCATAACTTGTTATCATTATGTATCTCTTTCATATATGTTATATTATCATGGGTGGGTCGGCCTTAGGGATGGCCATAGCATGGGAATAGTATAAATAGGGGTTAATAGGTAGTAGTTAATCATCATATTGAGCATTTAAGTCTTATTGAATGGTTTGGAGGTTGCCCCCTCGAAGTGGCTAAGCTATTATACTTTCATATTGAGATCAATTATCTGTCATATTGTGTTCTTTGGTGTTCTATTTCTAGTGATAATCAAACTTATTCAAGTAATTTCATTACAAGTGGTATCAGAGCTGCGATCTGGGCCAAAATTAGGGCAAAAACCCTAATTTTTTGTTTATGTTATATCTTGTGAACCAGAATTAATTTGTCATAGATTTTTACATACTTTTTAAATTTAGTTGCAAAAGATTATTGCAAATATCATTTCAAGTCCTAGTACAAATTGTGGATTTTTTCCAAGTTCTTAACATTTTCATAAAGAGGATAAGAAATTAGTTGGAGTTTGTTCTTTAAGTTTTTGTATTTGGTCGAACTCTTATCGAACTCCCAAACCCTAAAATTTGACCTTAATCCCTAAATCCTACTATTTTGGGGCATCATGGTGGGGCCTTCCACAAAAGGCAAAAAGAATCCCATCAATCCGGGTAAAACACCAGAGAAGGATGAGATAATAGTTGAGGAGTTGAAGTCAGACGAGGTAACTACAGATTCCTCAAGGTTAGGGTATACTTCGACGGACCATAAGGTAAGCCAACTTGAGTTTAACCTGCGAGACCTCGAGTCCAGGGTGGCCAATAAAGAAGATGTGGAAAGGAATGGACAACGATTAGAGGATTTCATGCAGAAATTCAATACACATATAATGGGTAATCATAATTCTATCAACCAAGGTGGATCTTCATGTCAAGTAATAGACAAATGAGCCAGGGTAGATCTTGAGCATGCCCAATCCAAATACAAACACTTTGCAAGCCCGTAACATGTTTCCGAAAGTGGAGATGTGTAAGTTTGATGGAAAGGATCCACTCAATTGGATTAACCAAATGGATAATTTCTTTGATCTACATTAGATTCCATCGGGACAAAAGGTGACCATGGCATCTTTGTATCTCGAACCTGACCAATTCATTTGGTATCGATGGTTATGTGCTCAAAGGAAAAAGAGTGGTCTCAATGTTACATGGACAGTCTTCACCGAAGAGTTGAAATTACACTATAGTTCTAGTGTGTCAAAAAATTACTTCATCCAATTAGCAAAGTTAAGACAGACGAGGATCCGTTAAGGATTACATTCATCAATTCCAAAACCTTTCTTTGCGGGTGGAAAATATTACTAAAGAGAATTTGAATGACCTATTTCTTGGGGTCTTAAGGATCACATTGAGCATGAGGTGCGTATGTTTAATCCTCATAAGGTTTCTGATTCTATGATTATGGCATGAAGGGCAAGAGGAAAAATTTGTTTCAAGTAGGAGACAAAATTTCACTAATATCAGAGATCACAACACCTTGCCTCAACACTCCCTCGGCCAATTAGATTGACACCTTAACAAATTTAAGAAAAGAGAGCAAAAGGGTTATGTTTTAACTGTGATGGTAAATATGAACCAAGGCATAAATGTGTTGAAAAGAAGTTGTTCTACATTGATGGGCCTAGTGAAGATGAAGAGAAGGACGAAGATGCAGAGTCAGAGGTCATGGTCGAGCCAGAGGAGGAATCAAGAGATCCCTAGCCAACGATCTCATGCCATGCAATTTCAGGCATTAGCACCCCCAAACCCTCAAGGTGGTTAGATTCTTAAAAAAAAGGTCACAGTGTTGATTGACTCAAGAAGTACTCACAACTTCATCAATCATATGTTAGTGCGTCTCGAATTGTTTTATTTATCCAGCTCTAAATGTCAAGTAATGATTGTTGATGGAGGTATTGTTACTTGTTTGAAAAATGCCATAACATTAAGCTTGCCATGGGAGATTACATACTAAATAGCCCCATGTATGCCATTTCTATGGGAGGAGCAAACATTGTGTTAGGAGTTCAATGGCTTACCACTTTGGGAACCATTGAGATGAACTTCCAAGAATTGTTCATGCGCTTTCAGTCTGAAGGAAGGACTTTTGAGCTAAGAGGCTTAAGAGAAAAGTCTCCATAGATAGTGAGCTCTCATCAAATGCAAAAATGCTAAAAAAGGGTGCAGAGGGATTTGTGGCACAACTATTTTCATTGGAGGCGCATCAGTCTAAGGACATTATACCATCAGATATGCAAGCAAAGTGTTGGATGCACACTCTGTTGTGTTTGAAAATATGCCAAAGGGTTTACCTCCAAAGAGAGATCATGATCATGTTATTCAATTAGTACCAAGGAGCCAACTACCTAACATTAGACCTTATAGGTACCCATATGTGCAAAAGAGTGAGATCGAGAAGATTGTACAAGAGATGTTGGAAGTAGGAATCATCGTCATAGTCAAAGTGCTTATTCTTCTCCAGTAGTGATGGTGCGTAAGAAATATGACATGTGGTGCATGTGTCCCAATTATAGGGAACTTAATAAGTACACAATCAAATATAAGTTTCCTATTCCTGTAATTGATGATTTGTTTGATGAGTTGCATGGTGTTGTTTACTTTACAAAGCTTGATCTTTGTTTGGGATACCACCAAATCAGAATCAAGGATGAGGATGTTCATAAAACCACCTTTCGGACACATGAAGGCCATTATGAATTCTGGTAATGCCTTTGGACTCACAAATGCACCTTCTACATTTCAAAGTTTGATGAATTCTATTTTTAAGCCATTCTGCGGAAGTTTGTTTTAGTGTTCTTTGATGATATATTAATTTATAGCAAAACATGGGAGGAACATTTGCATCATGTAAATAAGGTTTTGGAAACCCTTGAGCAACATCAACTTTATGCAAAGCCCTCTAAGTGTTCTTTTGGAGTCAAGGAGGTTGAATATTTGGGTCACATTGTCTCTCATGAAGGTGTTAAAGTGGATCCTAATAAGATCAAAGCCATGATGGAGTGGAAGGTTCCAAAAACCCTAAAGAATCTCCAAGGATTTTTGGGGCTTACAAGTTATTATCATATATTTGTAAGGCATTATGGAAGTAAAAGAACACCTCTCACAACTTTATTAAAGAAGTACTCTTTCCATTGGAATGAGGATGCTACCAAAGCATTTGAGCAGTTAAAGGAGGCCATGTGCACCACTCCAGTCTTGGCTACTCCATATTTTTCCAAAACATTCATTGTTGAATGTGATGCATCAGGGTCTAGTATGGGGCAGTTCTCATGCAAGAAGGTCGTCTTATTGCCTTTTTGAGCCATCAATTCAAAGGTAAGAATTTGTCAAAGCCAACTTATGAGAAGGAAATGCTAGCCATACTTCATGCAGTAAAGTAATGGAGACCATATCTCATAGGAAGACACTTTAAAGTGAAGACAGATCATGATAGTCTAAAATACTTCTTGGAGCAGCATTTATCATTGAGGAATAGCAAAAATGGTCTCAAAGATGTTGGGATATGATTTGAGATTATCTATAAGAAAGGGAAGGAGAATGTAGTCGCAGATGCTCTGTCTAGGAAAGATGAATCAGTTGCAACATTGTTATGTGTCATATCCATCTTACAGGAAGATTGGGTAGAGGAGGCAAGGTCTGAATGGAGAAATGACCCAACTACACAAAACCTCATTCATAATCTCCAAAATGATCCAAGCATGTCTGAAAATTTTGTATTGAAAGGGGATGCTTTATGGTATAAAGATAGATTATACCTATGTAAGAACTCCACTCTTAAAAATAGGGTTCTATCTGAGCTTCACACTTCTCTAGTAGGGGGCACTTTGGATTCTTGAAGACTTATCATCGAATCAAACAAGATTTCTTCTGGGAAGGGCTCAAAGGGGATGTCCAAAAATTTGTGGCAGAATGCATGGTTTGTCAGCAAAATAAGGGTGAAATAATTCGGTCCCCAAGTCTTCTACAACCTCTATCTATTCCTAGCCAACGGTGGGAAGAGGTTTCCATGGACTTCATCACAGGATTGCCTAAATCTGAAGGAAAAAATGTCATCATGGTTGTGGTGGATAGACTCACCAAATATGCTCATTTTTGTGCCTTGTCATACCCATTTCTCAAGCAAGGAGTAAACAATGCGTTCATGGACACAATTCAAAAGCTCTATGCGACACCGAAGATTATAGTAAGTGACCGGGACCCTATATTTACTAGTAATTTTTGGACTAATTTATTCTCATGTTTGGGTACTCAGTTAGCTCGTAGCTCTTCTTATCATCCTCAATCTGATGGGAAAAAAAGAAGTTGTAAATAAGTGTTTGGAGGGATATCTTTGTTGCTTCACCTCAGATAAACAAGCGAGATGGGTCCAATGGTTGCCACTTGCAGAATGGTGGTATAACACTTCCTTCCATACTTCATCCAAATGTCTCCTTTTTTGGCACTCTATGGGTACCATCCACCATCCATCACATCATTGTTGAGAGGACAACCACGGGTTAGAGCAGTAGAAGAACACATTCAACATCAACAAGAGGTCCTCTCTAGTCTCAAGGAGAACTTGGCCATGGCACAAAACCGCATGAAGTAGCAAGTTGATCAACATCGCACGGAAAGACATTTTGAAGTCGGTGACTAGTTTTTGTGCATTTACAACCATATAAGCAAATGTCTTTGAAACAACAACAAAAGGATAACAAACTTTCACCTAAGTATTATGGCCCCTATCAAGTATTGCAGAAGATTGGTACTATAGCATACAAATTAGAACTTCCACAAACAACCAGAATACATCCAGTCTTTCATGTTTCTTTCTTGAAGAAAGTAATTGGATAGAGGGTATCAACCCAAACAAGTGTTACTTGAGCTCGATGAGGAGGGGAGAGTCATCTTGGAACCTGAATGCATCCTTCAAACACACACTAAAAGATTGAGGACACGAGTTATTATTGAGTACCTGATCAAGTGGAAGAATATGGACAATGAAGATGCAACATGGGAGGATATGACGTTCTGCTGCAGCGACACTCAGAGCTTCTCAACATTGGGGACAATGTTGCTTTGAAGGGGAAGGGCATGTTACGCCCTTAATCATATATCTTACATTTGATGTATATAGCCGACTTGTGGCTATCATAACTTATCATTATGTATCTCTTTCATATATGTTATATTATCATGGGTGGGTCGGCCTTGGGGATGGCCATAGCATAAGAATAGTATAAATAGGGGTTAGTAGGTAGTAGTTGATCATCATTTTGAGCATTTGAGTCTTATTGTATGGTTTGGAGGTTGCCCCCTCGAAGTGGCTAAGCTATTATACTTTCATATTGAGATCATTTATCTACCATATTGTGTTCTTTGGTGTTCTATTGTTGGTGATAATCAAACTTATTCAAGTAATTTCATTACAAATAAACTCCTTGAGACATGCATTTAAGGATATTAATGCGTCAACAAATACAACACAAAAGAAATCATTAGTAAGTGAAAATAAGGTGTATACATGTATCGCTGGAAGAGAATTGACCTCCCAACGATGATTGTTCACGCAATCTTTGGATTGATCATCCCTAGTTGTGAGTGCATCATGCACGAAAGTGTAAATGATAGAAAAATTAACAATCCATAACTTTGTAAGTTTTATTCCCCTTCGACCTAAACAAGTTGAAAATCACCTATGGCGCATAATAAAAATGTATGAAAATTTAATAATTGTGTATGTGGTAATCATACCATGCAAACTATACTTATATTCAAGCATTGCAATCAATGCATTGGTTATTTTCAATATAGATTTTAGGCAAACAATGACACTAAATTCATGAATGGGTATAGAAAGTAATATATCATGTATTGTTGGGAAATAATTGCAAAATATTACATTTTTCAGCCCCGTACTTTGCCTATAGTTAGCCTCTTCTTTTCAACCATCACAAAAACTTGGTCTTACCCAATTTCATTATACACTAATTATTTACTACAACAAGATAAACACCAACGTCATACATCTAAGAAAACAAAGTTATGGAATAATAAAAATAAACATACCAAGATCTACATACACTCAATCAACTAAATAAATGAATTAGGCTCGGTTTCCTCAAATTCTTCATTGTTGTCCTCACAATGGTTGTTTCGACATGGATTGCATCAGCTGATATTTGTCAATTTGAAGAATGATTGTCATGAATTTGCTTATGCTATGATGTTGTAGTTGTCATGGAATGTATGATTGCCATTTTGCTTAACAATACCTTGTATATCAATGTGTTATTGGTTCATTTAAGAATAAACAAAGTAAGCATGATAAAGCTTAATGAAGAGGTTTAACAAAAAGTTGCATTCCTCTATTTTAGGTGATGTTCTTTTGAAATTCCCAACATCATGATGTATAAATGATTGAAGAGGTGAAACATGAAGTGGAGGACTGGAATTGTATGGTTGGTGATGCATAGCCCATGGCCGAGACTAAATATAAAATTATATTTAAATCAAGATCTTGTTATTTTCTATTCACCCTACTTTCTCAAGTTATTCTTTGTTATTTGTTTCTTTCAAAAGTTGCCCCACGTATCCATCTCCCATGTATATGTTTATGTGTTCATGTGCAAATCCTTCAAGTAATGAGTAAATACATAGCAAGCCTAGTTGCAATACTATTCTCCAAGAGGTCTCTAGTTTGAATCTCTATAGATAAACCTTATTTTGCGGTAGTGGGAATTACATTTGGGATAGTTATAAATAAATTTTGATATATAAGATTCAAAGTGGTGTGATAGAAAATTTGGTCAAAGATGATATCGTAAAGACATTGGCATTGTTTTAAGAGGTCACAGGTCCAAAGCCATAAACATCAAATGTTATTTTACAACCATGTGTTTTTAAGGTTGTACTCACTATTTTAAACAGTTGAGTCATTATTGATAGCTCATTGTCTCGTAGAAGACTCTAATGTATTCCAATAATGAATGCATTGGATATCCACTATATTAAATGAATGGTGGTGATCACCCTTATGTAGGGCAATGGTTTGGAATGGGACAAAAATCACATTACCATCAATATCATCCAAATCACTTGAATGCACACTATTGAGCATGTCAACCACAAATCAAGTCATTGGTGTATGGCTCAATTTTTTAGGCAAGCTTATCAATGCTTTGAGCAATCGAATGAGGTGAGAAAAACTCGTCATATCTAGTCACATATATGTCTTAACCACCTTGAAAAGTGGAGGGCATTTAAGTAGGCATTCACCACATAAAAGGTCACTTCTCAAACTTGCGGGTTCCATGGCCTACTCATAATAAAAGGAAGGAACATTGGCAGCTCAATAACTTGATCATAGAGGAAATAAGGTGGTCATCTAATGAAATGCATGCATTATTGGATACACATTCAATTGATGGCAATCTCGTAGAGGTAACGATTTGACGAGGTCTTACTCTAGTCATGCATTTTAATCATTATACTCACTCTACCTAGACACACTAGCTAGTGGATCCTAGAATGACTTCCAATGCTTTGCAACAACAATGCTTCACCTATTTTCCTCTAGCTTTTCTTGTGGATGTATCTAAGGATTTTTTTCAGGTCTAGTTTTGTAATGTTCTAGCTTAGAGCAAGTTTTGGCTTGTCTTTCTCATGAGTTTCTTGCTTATCATTTGTTTCTACTTATTTACTCCTTCCACCCGTAAGACTTTGAATGTAATACAAACAAAATGTTTTTTTTTCAATTAATATGATTATCTTTTTATCAAAAAAATTGTGTAGCTCTATTTTTTCTTTTTTTGCATTTTTGTCTAGGCCAACATTGCCCGTGAATTTAACACATGCAGGGATATAGCTTGAAAGCTAATGTTCTCGACTCCTATTGGCCTTTGTTCTCGTTCATTAATGTTTTCAACCTTGGGTAACATTAGGATGCTATTAGCATTGTAATTACAGATTATCAACATTGAGAAAATGTTATGCTCGCATTCTTTTTATGTACAAGTAGTTAGGAAAACTATCTTATTTAATTGAATTGCATGAAAACCCTTAACATTCATGTGAAATTGTAATCCTTAGAACGTGCCAAAGTGGGGAGTCTCCTAGTAGCTATATTATGGACTAGTTACTCCAACAACAAAGTTGTCATGAAACTAAATAAATTTATAAAAATACACCGATTATTTACGTAGGTACTCAAACTATAGTCAAATAGATCAAACAAACAATAAGTAACACACAACATAGATTGAAAGGTTATATGCACATTCAAAGTTTTAACTATTAAGAGACTTTCACATCAATTGTATGCATAAACTTAGTCATATTTTTGTCGGTTTTGAATCTGGCATTAAATGTTCTTCAAATTGATGTTAAATTTATTTCTTCCAAGCAATTGGCAGCCAAAGTAGATCTATATGCAACAATCAAAAAATATGTGCAACTAGACAAGAAGCACTTAGTGTGCAAGTTGCATAAGGAATTGTGGAGGTTGAAGTAATCTTCATGTTTAAATTGATGTAAAAATATTTTTTCCCAAACAATTGACATCTAAAGGAGACCTATATGCAACAATCAAAATAGGAGGCCCATATGTAATAATTAAAATAGAAGCAGCATTATAGAAGCAGCATTTGGCATGCGATTTGCACAAGACATTGTAGGGGCTGAAGTAATTGTCTCTGAGTGCAGCACCAATGCATTAAATGTATAAATAAGAGTACACACAAACAATTGTTGCAGTACTTATTTCAATGTCTATCAATTAAACTAATGAGTCTTCTTAATCGTGGTGATGTGTAGATAATGCAGATATCATATGTTATGATCTAAACATGCTAGAGTTATCCAAAGTCCAAGCGATTATGAAATTTCAAAACGATGGATTACAAATTTACAAGAAGTAATAGTTGTTTAAGCATCAAAGTTCATATACATGAGAAGGGCATGCAAATTCATCCAAATTAGTTGCAAGCATATTCTATAAAGTTCAAAATGATTGAATGTAGACCTAGATGGCGACAATAATGGAAGATGGGCAACAGGAGTTCAAAAGGGAGGTATTATACAGTAAGAATGTTGAGGAAGTTATATTCAGTATTACATTACAACTAGAAGCCTTGAATATGCACAGATGTGGAGCAGCCCTAAGATTGCATAATGAATCCCACATTCAAGGTGAGTGCAAAATTGGACAATGTAATACCCAAAAGCAGTTCGAGAGGTGTTTTGTAACTTGCTAACTAATATAATTTAAATTAGACAACAAACTGAGTGAAGATGAATTTAATCCACACACGTTTTCAGTGCCTATATTTGGTCACAATGGCATTAGTTAAAAATTGACGGGTGTGTTCATTTTACCATTGGGAAGCCTGTGACAAAGAATTCTAAAAAAGGTCAACATTTAATGCAGCATTATGATTTCAAGAATTTTGCACAGAAGGTTTCAACGTTTAGGTATGATTGTGGTATCCAATTCATACTATTCTTGACAAATGCCCTTTTCTATACTCCACTCTTCTTTCCGTAACATTGCCATAAGAACATTCACAAAGTAATACAACACTACATAATCCTCAAAAGCAAAATCAATCCTTCACTTTATTACTTATGGATTTCTAAAATAAAGACATCTGGCAAACAATTCTCTTGGCATTCTATGTTCCAAAGCATGAACTGAAATATCGTGTCTAAAACCGAAGTACGCATTCGCTGAGGAAACAAGCCGACATAAAGAGAGGTGAATATTGCACATATGTTTGGATGCTTCATCTTGAATTGGAGGTCACAGTCTATATTGTTAAAGACAGTTCAGCAATTTTTTTAAAATTGTGTTCTACATCACAAGAAAGTTCCTCAACCCCACGACTAATTCCATTAAATTATGAAAAGAAAAAACGTCAACTCTGCTAGAAGCATTTTATTAAAAAGAAAAACCATCAACTCCACTTGTTCTCATTTATTTACTGGCTTACCCATTATTGTTTTTTGTATTTTCCATTTTAAGGCCTAAGCATTTGATATTTTGCATCCAACATTAATTCTATTACCTGAGGGTTTGGTAAATATGGACCTCAAGGCAACATCAATCTTAATGCAAACATCACCAAAGACATCCAAGGACTTAGCTTCCTAGGCCCGATTTATCAATATGATACATAAGATCTGACAATTCCCATATAGGCAAAAAGACTTAAGCCAATATAAGGATTGACATGGGCCAATGTGCAATATTCATCATATAGATCGTACAAAACCATCTGGTCACTTTGACCTTGCAGTGGCAGTTTTTCAGTTCTATACACTTTAAGTTTTATCATACATACACATAGAATCACGTATGGCTCCTAGGAAAGTGGTGAAGTAGTCAGATACATGGTGCAAGATTCCATCTTTGCTAGCAACGGTTGATACAGACAAGCAGACTACCGTGCAACTGTTGATGCACTGAATCTTGTTTACTCAAATAGTTTTGTAGTTGCACCATGATATGTTTCTGATCGATGTAGCAAAACCTTCAGTGGGGCATTAAAGTAAAACATGTCAGCCAATTAGAATAACAAATTTCAACTGCTACCATGCAAGAAAATGCAGATGTTATCCAAAAAGCAACTTTGTTAAAAACATGTTGAGCTATAGCATCCACTTCGACTATGGATTGGTTAATCAACCTCAAAAATCATAGTTATGCAAAGAATACCAACGAAAGGATGCTTGCTACCTTGTTAACTTAAAAGTGTTTGTAAGCTCTACCATTAAATAGTAAAAAGGTTTTCATAAACAATGGGAAAGTAACTGTTGGGCAAGGCATGTGTTCACTTGTTATAGGTCAAAAAAAGACGAATTAAAAATAAATTGTGTAGTGTTTCAATGCTAATTAGCAAGTGCTTACAAATGAAAATTCATAGTGCCTTTAAGCACCCATCTTGTGAACTTCGATGAATCAAATAAGATGGTTTCTGCTCAATAACAAGAAAAAGAGGATAATCATCAAATGCAATAAAAATCAACTCTTGCTCAAAAGATTTATATAAACAGAAGAAAAAAATTAAGATCGGGAAGATTTAAGGCTAGCTTCTTCATGGTGCTTTGCCTTTACTACATATAGTTACAAACTTGTCCTACAGTCAGGCTGAAGATAATTTTAGGCTAAGAAGAGGTATTTTTAGCCAATTAGTTCTAGAACTCCAATTTTTCACTGAGCTTATCTAGTAGTTGGTCTAAATCATTGACCATGTAGGCATCCATATAATTGCAGAAAAGATCAAGATTGGCCAACCGTGCACAATCTCATAAAACTCTGGATTTTTCTTGGACATGCCAACTTCAACCAGATCATGTGCACCAAAGTTGCATTCCAATGGACACCTGAAAACGACACACATTCGAGGAGCTCAAGCAATAATGTCTGAGTGCCACATCCTAGCCATGCCTAACATTGCCCGACCCTTTGAGATCAAGATGTGGATGCATCTGACTATGCTCTTGGAACTATACTCACACAACATGGACATCCAACATCCAGTCACATATCACTCAAAGACAATCATCAACACGATTCAGCAATACTCCACCCATAAAAAAGAGTTGTACCCCGTTGTGCAACCAATCAAGCAGTGGAGAACACGCACCATATAAAGTGGATGACATATCTGCAAAAGCTCCATCTAATGGTCAAACACAAAGAGGGGAAGGATAACAAGGCACCAAATTGCCTTAGTTGCCTTCTTGTCCAGGCACTCGTTAATGCTTGACACTCGCAGCCACAACATCTCTAATTGGGTATCACTCTACTCAGCAGACCGGCATTTCGCGCAAATATATACCACTCTCGTGCAGGGTGAGCAGATTTTTAATTTCTCCGTCCAATCAACTTCTCTACAAGCTTAGGCATTTTTGTGTTTCTATAGAGGCGCCTCGCCAAAGACTCATCTAGGATGCACACGACTCCAAAGTTGTACCAAAACATGCTTCGACAACGTTTTTTCTGGCTTCATATGCACATAAACATAGAGCACTACATCAAGTCCTACATTTCTTGTTGCATCGCCAAAGTAGCAAACAAGAAGCTTATACACACCTTTGCTAGTTCTATCCGAGCCTTGGGAATCTATCAGCACCAAAATGACTTTGAATAACCTATGACAAAGCACCAAATGACTTTGAATTTGTTGTAGTGAATAGGTTTTAGGTTTTCACTTTTCAAAGATGTGTCTATCACAGTTGCATTGAACAAAAACATCATAACATCGAACACATCATGTTGCTTCTTCAATTATGTTTGGGTTCACTTTTAAATACCTTCATCTGTCATATCTAATGTTGATCGAAAGTTTTTCTATCATTTTTGGCATGCCTTGTGTGAGATATTGAATACACAATTGGACTGGTCTACAACATTTCAACCCCATACAGATGGGGAAACAGACGACGTCAACCACAAACTTGCCCATTTGTTGCACATGTACAATAGTGCACATCCATGCACCTTGGATGATAATTAGCCCTTTATACAAAACACCTATAACAAAGCTCTTCACAATTCTACGGAGCAATGGCCCATTTCATGTCTGTCTTGTATTCCAGCTAGTCACAACCCTCGGCATATCTTGTCACACGCTATCCTACTCACATATAGGAAAAGGAAGTGGACAAGGGGCAAATGTTTGTGCAACAAATCCTACAATTCACTAGCAGGTTTAGCAGATACTCTGATGCCAAAAATAGAAGTAAAAAGATCTTCATGATGCGCATCAGACATCTTGTGACTTCAAAATGAGTGATAAGGTTTGGTTGCATCTTCAAAATAATGTTTCCAAGGGCACGCATAGAAGTATCAAACATTTGTGCTATGGTCCTTACACCACACTGCACGCAGCTGGAGGGAATTCTTACATCCTTGATCTGCCACAATACTTGGTCTTCTCCAACGTTGAATGTAGAACTTATTCAGCCCTATTTTCTACCTTTTCTTGAGCCAGCAGCAACTCAACACCCTTTGAATTTGGATCTTGAACATTTGAAAACAGCACTCAATGATCAGATTGTTTAAATCACAACTACCGCACTTGCCAAAGTGGACATCAATTGTTCATAGTGGTCAACGCAGGACACTACACTGACCAGGCCAAGTGCTATAAGTGGTACAACCTTCAACATCTTCAAGTTCAGTTTCTGCAACTAACCAAAGACACGATAGGGGTCATTGCTTCTCAAGAAAGGGCAGATGATTCACGCTCTAACCTTGAGAGTTTTGGAAACCTCATGCTGTTCAGCGACACCTCTCGCAAGGTCAACGCCAACTAGCACAAACTTCAGTGCTAAGGTTCACAATGCCAAACTCTTCATTTGTAACTGCTTTCTTATAATGATACATTTGTAGCCATTTGACTGCAAGAGTAAACATGGACATTTGAACACATTCTGGTCTAGGCAAATCAGTTAGAAAGTATTTCCCCCTTTCAGATCACATGAATCCTCATTCTCAGCTTATTTTAACACTGTACACATATGTACCGTATTTGCTCTTTTCTTATTGAATAGAAGAGCATTAATCTGCTAGCTCTTTATGTTTGAATGTGTAATGGTTTACCACCAATCTGTTTATTATTCACGTATTCTTTACAATCCAGTAGTTTAGTATCTAAATTGTTGGGTTGTACCGTGTGTCCCCGTCTTGGGGCCCGTGGTGCAAATCAAGTTCTGGATAGGTTATCGATCATATGCAACAAGCAATTCCTTTTGAAGGGTCATCAATACAGATGTCCTGCTATCCTTGTTGGCGATTCCAGCTACACTCCCTATAACTTCCATTTTTGTACTGCCTTATGGACCTGCATTTTTGTGGTTATCTGCAACTCAAACACTCATACTAATGTTGTTGCTGATGTGCTTACTGGGAGGCATCTTGTTAACTCCCAGGTCATGTTTTTTTCACATGGTCTACTACTTCCAAATAATATCTTGAAGAGAGCTTGTAAGCCTTAATAAATGAACTTGATTGATGATACTTCACCAATCTGCTCATGTTGGGTTGCGAATGCCAATTCAAGAAACAAATATCTTGTTGTGCAACATGTTAGACCTCTCAAGTATTTACAACAATTAAAGACTAACAAATAAGGCTATTAGCGATGAGGAAATCTTACTGCACCTTTGTGGAGTGATCCCACCAAAATCTTCCATTGGCTTGGAAGCTGCACTTTGAGAGTGATTCTCAAAACGTTCCTTCCCTTCAGAGGATGTTGGCTTCCTTCGGGTGTCTTGCTTCTGCAAAAACATAGCTACACAATGCTTGCTTTTGCACAAAAATGTGCAAGGATGTAGAATCTAGATACCAATAATAATGGGACGTATATGATATTTTCTTCTACAATAGTTACAAAAATGGCATGCATATTTTTCACAAATTTTGTTAGGCCTGCTTAGATTCTTTGTTGACCTCATAAACAGCTTATGGGGTGGAGATGCTTTACGTTCTCCTTCATTGGAAGATTAACTCCCCAATAGAGTTGCTTTACAATCTTTCTTGGCAGCTTATTTGGTGCAGCTACCTCCTTGTGCATTTAGTGATGCAGTGGCAGTTTGGACTTCTTGGGGAACTGTCTTGCTTTGGTATCTTTTAGCTTTGCACTACTGTAACCAATGCTAGTATACTTGGGTCTTGCTTCAACCTCGATAGAATTCTTAATTCCTTGGTAATAATAGCCCATCCTCTTTAAAACATTGACACCAATTTATTTTGTATGTACGATTTGTGTTCAATTAGAAAAATAATAGAGTTTCATATGCTGTCCATTCTGTCTTCAGTCATTATCTGAGCATGTAAGATGAAATAAGCTTCTTTTGAAAGGAAGACCCTTGTTTTCTCTACATTTCTCACAATCTATCTGGAGCTTAGTCAACAATTCCTCTTTTGCAGCCAAAATTCGTTCCAAGTTCTCCATGGCTTTGCCTACGCTTTCCATTTGCCTTGACTAATCCTTCAAAGATGGCATACCCACATATTTAAAATGGGATGTCTACATTTCCATATTTTCTGTTAGCACAAATGATGAAATCCCTTTGAGTGTTGAGCTCAGTCTGTAACATCCGGTTCCTTTCCTCCATATATCAAACCTCTTTCTGCAGCATCTAATTCTTCTTCTAGGGTGACTTGAATCTCCAGATTTCACTACTGGAGCTTATCCTTCTTGTCTTCCTTTTCCATGTCAGTGATTAACTCTCAAAAGGGCATGGAAAAACTACTCTAATAACAAATTTGATGCTTAATCCAACAGTTATATGAACTAGCGTGGTTAATCACTACATTTTGCATACTTAAACGTGAAAAACATATTGAAAGATCACCTCCCGTGTACAATGTTGACAACTAGAGAAATACCTTGTGTGCAATGATAACAACTAAAAAAGGAAAGGGAAGTACTGTAAATCATTCATCCACAACAAAGGCACCAGATTTTACATGAAGAAACCTTCTTAGGGAGTAGAACTCCATAGCACAAAATATCAACTTGTTTTAACCAGTTGGAACAAATTAGAATAGAGTTTCATGGATTTGTTCTTTGTGGAACGTACAGCTCTGAGATTCCAAAAAGTTAAGCCAATGCTTATAGGAGTATGGTACTTATATCTCTATGATTCTGAAGTTCTACAATGATGTTGTGGCTTAGAAATGCCATAAAGACACATTGATTTGCTTCAACTGAAAACCCCTTTTAGAATGGTAAGCAATAAAGATTGCATCTATGTTTTCATTCATTATTAGACATACCATTTTGGGTCAGACCCCTAAACCCCAAACCACCATGGTAGCAGCCCATTGTAAAAATGCCCAAAATATCAATACCAAGGGAGATATCACCCAACCAAACATAACAACTGGACACTTTGACCCTTACCAGCCTAACATTATAACTTAAGATTATAACAATGAGCTTTGTAAACAAAAATATGTTGTCTTTGGGTACAACATGTCCTCCCACTTTGGGATGACATGTCCTCAAAGCTTGAGGACCAAATAGAAAAGCTAGTCCATGAATCTTTTTCCTCTTCCACTCCTTGACATGTGTCAGTTGTAGCCGAATCTGAAATGCTGTAGCCAAAATGTGCTTATATGGGAGCAGACTATCCCTGAGATAGCTGTTTGGTGAATGAGTAAGAGCTCTAACAAAATGTGTTTGCAGTCCACCCTTCTGCAATATAGCATGAATCTCTAGATAGTCTATAGAAAAGGCAAATGAGAATAAAATTAGCCAAAATGGGTCCTTCAGTCAAGTAGCCTGCTTTGATTTCTTGGAAAATGTGCTTATATGGGAGCAGACTATCCCTGAGATAGCTGTTTGGTGAATGAGTAAGAGCTCTAACAAAATGTGTTTGCAGTCCACCCTTCTGCAATATAGCATGAATCTCTAGATAGTCTATAGAAAAGGCAAATGAGAACAAAATTAGCCAAAATGGGTCCTTCAGTCAAGTAGCCTGCTTTGATTTCTTGAAAGATGAACTCTCAAACGTGTACCACCACTAGGAGTCTTCTTCTAGGGCAAACCAAAAAGAGACCTCATGTTTATACTTGTAGATTGCCATGGCAGCCATGTCAAGTTGCATAGTATGTTTGAGGTTTAAAACATGATTGTAGGCATGATCAACAGACCATTCTCATTTTCCTTGTTTCACTGTCGTTTATTTTCTATGTTGAGGATAACTTCCCAAGGGTAAAAATGTTTTTATTTATTTTAACAATCATACCAAAAAAGAGACCTTATGCCATGCCTAGAAAAATGGATCCCAAGAAAAAGAAAATCATATAAAAATGGGCCTTCATCCCATGTCCAATAAGGGGAGGAATTAATTGGGTTCCCTTTTACAATAGGGCGAGCAGAGTAATAGAAATTGTTGCTTTATAAAAGAAAATGGACTTTTTTACAATTGTGTGCCAAAAATATGGTCATCATGAAAATGAGTGTTTTAAGTAAGCAGCTCTGTAATGAAGTTGTGAATATTTTATTTAAAACCAATAGATCGCCCCATTTTTCCCCTAAAAAATAGGAACTGACATAATTAAAAAGTTTGTTTACGTGAGTGGGACAATGAAAATGGCTAAGAAAGTAGCCTCGTGCAAAAGAACAAGGCCTTTATAGATAAGGTGCATCTCTTTACACAATGATATTAAGATTTTATCATGTGTGCACCTTCAAAATAATTGCATCACCCTCATTTATATTAAATGGTCGTTTAAATTAGACCCTTATAAGGTAGAAGTGATATTAGAAAACAAGTTGGCATTAAATTTACAAGTGGCCTCGATTTAAAAAAATGGCGGGAATTTACATGTGCTAGGGTAAAAAAGATAGACCTTCAACGCAAAAATTAAGGCCTAAAGAAATTACAATACAAATTGAAATAACCTAACAAGCGAAAAAATGCAAACCACTGAAAGTTAATCACCACGCTTGGAAAAAAACAAAATGGTTCCTTATGCTAGTGTGGCATAAATCCTAACTTATATGTGAATGTAATCCCTAACCAACTTGGATATTCCCATGAACAATTCAACAACACAAATTTACTCTATGTGCCAATCCAATTCTCTATGCTACTGAAACCAACATCCATTATGCTGCAAATTGATGTTTGCTACAGCTATGGCTGACATCTACATCTTACATTCAATGTGAAATTTTGTACAAATTAGATTTCCTGCCTCTTTTTACTACTACGAACATGTGACTCGGCCCAATCAACAAAACAATGTTGTTGAAGATTATTATTTTTATGCTATTATATATTATATTAATGTCCACGAATGACCAAAAGTAGGTCAATGGGACTCTAGAATACGTCTGATTACAATAGGGAGTGCTAGGGTAAAAGAACCCTAGGATCAAAGACTAACTAAACAAAAACACTGAAAATAAATGAGGGGAAGACCCAAAGTAGTAAAGCTCCAATCCATGTGAATAAGGTACCAATACAAAAATCCATGTGTGGGGAGCAAGAACCACCAAACGGCATGGGTTGTTGAAAGTCGGGAAGACTAAACGGTGGTCACATCAAACATCTTTGTGTGTTTGTCCACGCAGCCTGTGAAGCGGTTGAGAAGACCCACGACGCCAAGAAACAAATCAATGATGTTGAGAAGGAGCAGATCCCTGCCGCCAAGAGCTAGTGTATTGGGAGAATTGGTAGTAGTGTTGTGTAGAGATGAGCTCCATCTTACCAACCTAACCCCCTCAATGTGTTGTGTGAAACATGTTGATTTTTTAAATTGTGTATGAGGAGTAGACCCAAAGTAGTAAAGCCCCAATCCATGTGAATAAGGTACCAATACAAAAAGCCATGTGTGGGGAGCAAGAACCACCAAAGGGCATGGGTTGTTGAAAGTCACAAACACTAGACGGTAGTCCCATCAAACATCTTTGTGTGCTTGTCCACGCAGCCCGTGAAGCGGTTGAGAAGACCCACGACGCCAAGAAACAAATCAATGATGTTGAGAAGGAGCAGATCCCTGCAGCCAAGAGATAGTGTATTGGGGAGAATTAGTAGTAGTGTTGTGCGAGATGAACGTCGCCTCACCAACCTACCCCCTCAATGTGTTGTGTGAAACATGTTGATTTTTTAAACTGTGTATGACTAAAATCTACTCATATTTGCTGTGAAGAAATTTTTTTGTGCTTGTAATCAGCAGAACATATATATTATGTGCTTGTGTAAAAACTTGAATATGTGAAGTAATTGCATAGAATGAAAGTAAGCAAGTAAATAAATCAAACACGCATGGAAAGAGATGTTAACACAAGAATTTACCATGGAAAAATTCAATGTGGTGAAAATCTAGAAGAATGGACATCTCCACCATCATTTTACAAGAGTTACAAGCCAATTGCTCGGTTTAAGCCGTCGTGTGTGGTGTAGGCCTTCTCTAGCACTTCTACAATGCTCATGGAACATTGTGGGATTTCTCTAGCTCTTCTCAATGCACTACCAACTTGTCTAGATGTGAATTACTTGCTTATTCAACATGCTTCATTATTACACTTAGCTATACAGGTCATCTTCTACCTCCAAATTTTGAACATGCTTCAAGGACAGCAAGGTTCCGGATGGCTCACCAGACTATTGATCACATTCTCACCCTTCGTGTTATCATTGAGGAAGCACGTCATCATTCATCTAGAGTCTTTTGCTGCTTTGTGGACTTTCGGAAAGCCTTTGACTCTATTCCGCGGGAAGCTCTTTTCCACAGACTTAGAGACATTGGCATTTCTGAAACCCTTCTTGTCGCCATCACTCGGCTATATGAGGAGGTCTTGGGCCGCTGCGTCATTGCTGTTGGGCTTTCCGACTTCATCAAGAGCACCATTGGGGTCAAGCAGGCTGCCCCCTCTCTCCTACTTTGTTCGGTATTTACATTGATGAGCTGGAGGAGTTTCTCAGGGACCATATTCAGGACGGGGACGGTTGTCTTCTTCACCAGGTTTTGATCTACATCCTTCTATTCGCAGACGATGTGGTTCTTTTGGCTTCTTTTGCGGAGGGTTACAGAGACAACTGGATGCCTTAGCCCTTTTCTGTGATCATAGACAATGACAGTTAACCTTGGTAAAACCAAGGTTATGATTTTCAATGGCCTAAAGACCTCAGACTTCCATTTCTTCTACAGGGGGAGGAGCTGGAGATCACCAGCTCCTACACTTATCTGGGAGTTCTCTTCTTTGGACCTCGTTTCAGTTTACGTCGGCTATTCAACCCCGCATCAACAAGGGGTATGGCTCCCTAGCGATCCTTGAGAGACAAGTGCTTCCGTCATCACTTCCAGGACACATTGTCCAAGATGTCCCTCTCTAATTCTCTTGTGAGGCCCATGGTTCTCTATGGTTCTGAGGTTTGGGGTCCCTCCCTTCTCGAGTTGGATTGGGCTGCTATTGAGCGAGTTCAAATCCTTATGCTCAGACGGATCATCAGGTGTAAGGAAATTGTTCCCCACAATATCATCCTTGCCGAGTTTGGAGCTCACCCTTTCAGACTGGAGGTCATCTTTGGTCTCGTCTCACTCTTGCACCGCATTCATGTGATTGTCGATTCTTCCACAGGCAAAGACAGGTACATCTATCTTGCTACCATTGAGAGGCCATTGCTCTATCTGACCATAGCGACCATGCTCGGTGTTGGTATGTCGGGGTTTCCCGTCTCCTGGGATCCCTCGGGATCAACATGGACCGTCTCCCCCCATTTAGCTACTCCATGGATGCTCCTACACACCTTCTACCAAGTAAGCAGGACCTACACAAAATCATCAGGGACGACATCTACGGACAGTTTATCTAGATCACTTGGACCAACCCCCGGGGTGAGCTACATCCGAAAATGGCCTTCTACGCCAATCACTTCCTTGAGATCAACAATGGACTGATCACTCGTCCCACCTATATCTCCGTCATTGGATGCATGCTCTTCGCATATCTCTGGGTCAGTTCAGAGTTGGCTCCCACAAGCTTCGAGTTGAGAGCGATCACCAGTTGGACCGGTCCAAGAGGATCTGCCAACTTTGCTCCCTCCAGGAGATTGAGACAGAGGAACACTTCATTTTCAGGTGCCCCATCTACTATGAGATCAGAGGGAGGTTTCACTGTCTTTTCCGTGAACGCCCAACGTTCACGAGGTTCTTCAAATATTATGATCAGAGGTGTCTCGCCCTCTATTTACAGGAAGCTTTTAAGCTTTGCAACAGTATCCTCCACCCTCCTTCAGGGAGATTACTATTCGGCATATCACCTCTTTTTTGTTGTGATCCCGGTGTGAGGGGTATCAGCAGGGGTTCCAAGTAGTGAACGCTGCGAGACCAGATTTGTTAGGACCAGGGAGGCTATTTCCCAAACCAGAGGCATCCAGACTCAAACTCGGCCAAGAGCCCCCCCCCATAGGAAGCAATTCAACAGCCTAATCAGAGAGCTAGACTTTCCGCAAGGTGTATGTGTACCAGGCTTCTTCCTACTCCCGCCATCGACATCAAAGCATATCACCAACTTTTTCCAGCCACCACGATGACAGTTTAGAGGGTTGGTGTTGAGGATCCTCCTCAACCCCTCTCCTTCTTTGTACACTCTCTTTTCTTCTGCATTCTCCCGTCCCTTCGGGTTCGGGTTTCTTCTCTTTTTCTTGTTGTTTCGGGACCTTTTTGAGCTCCCTTGTTGTTTCCTCATTGCTTTGTATTGTTCAATCCCATTGACCTACTTTGTGGTCATTTGTTGGACATTTAATATACTTATCTTATCTTATCTAATGACTCTTCAATGCCTTTACATGACCCCAAGGGGGTAGTTTACGCTAACAAGTGAGCAACTAAGTCCTAAAAAGAATTATAGGCACCTCTCACACAAAGAAACATAAGAGAAATCGACAACTTCCCTTTGGTCACTTGATTTTGCTATTTTGTAGTTCAACTCCGTCCAAGTATGTTGTCTTGTGTTGCACAAGTTCGCACCAAAGCGACACATCATATAGGTTTGTACCTAGCCAAATCCAATAACTACAACTATTTTTTCAAATGATGTGGATCCCAAGATGTCTAGATCATCCATAGGCCTTCATGTACATTTCCCTTGCCTATATTCTACTTTTGCACTCTATTTTTCCAATGTTGTCTTTTGGAGTAAATGAAACATGTCTTAGAGCATCGATTAGTCACACATGTTATGATGCTTTTCCAAGATCCAATTTGGATCACGCCTCCCCAATATGGAGGTATTCGGTCCCCAATAACTCATAAATGAAAAGATGAGGATATATCTCGCTTTACCTTTTCAAATGGAATACATTACTTCCTCATGAAGTGAATGTGATTTCTCTCTTTGGATTCTATTGTTCCAACCTCTTGCCTTACAAATCGAATGATATTGGAATCCTATGACCTCTTTGAGTGTTTTCCAAATGATGAACCTCTTGCACTCTTTAAAGTCTTGGCCTTTCACTCTTGCACCCTTTGGTATCTTGGTTTCGCACGTTGTCTTGGCTTCAACCCATGTGGTCGGTGGCCTTCAGTGATTCTCATCTCTTTCGCAACATACATACTTGTAAGCTAGAATAGTGATCTACCTTTAGAGTTTCTTACTATATCATTTTCATTGTTATTCGCATGTGTAGCATAAGTGACGAGACACCTTGACTATGTGAGTGGCTTACTACATCATCTTCATTGTTATTTGCCTATGATGTCGTGGTTTGTCCTGCCCCCAAACCCCGTCTCGATATGTATATCGGTATGAATACGCCAAGGTTAAGGTACGAATACATATAGGGTACATGGTGGTTAGATCTAAGGTTGGTCACCAGGTACATTTGGACATACCAAGACGAACCCCACGCATATGCCACGAACCCAAGCCAAAAACGTCATTTAAAGCATTAAAAAAAATGACTTAGTCAATGTAAAAACGAACCCTAACATTTAAATGAATAAAATATTAAACCCTAATCACCTCAAAAAGCTATAAAAAGCACTCACCCCTTCATTTGAAATCACACAAACAATTCATTGTTGGTTTTTGCAAGTGTATGAGCAAAGAGCCAAAGAAGAATTGAAGAGCTTAGAGGCAAATATTGGAAAGAGGTTTTGCGAGGAGGAGATCGAGGGGACATTGCTTGTTTTGTTTGGAGTCCACCATTGCAAGGAGGAGGAGGAGAGGAAGCAATTGTTGAGACTTGAGAGGAAGAGATTGTTTTAAATTTATTGTTCATTCAAAACTAAAAGAGTAGACATCACATTTGGTCCTTGGAGGTAGCATTTGTTTGGAGGCAACAAGGATCTACACTATAGGTATTTTTTTAAATTCATCCTTTTATTTTATTTTTTTACGCTTTTTTATTTATTTTGTTGCATTTTTAAAAAAGTTTAGAGTTTAAACACATCCTAAATTTGTGTATGCTCTCACCTCGCACCTTTATGGTGATCTTGGTGATCAAAAATAGATTAGGATGGCATGCTTTAGGGTTTTTTAATTTAATAATTAGTAAAAATCATTTTTTTATTTTTAAATGCATTGTTCAATGTTAATATATCTATTTTTTTATTTTTTTAGCTTCCTAAATTTGTGTATGCTCTCACCTCATGCCTTTATGGTGATCTTGGTGATCAAAACAAATTAAGATGACATAACTAATTTATTTATGTTAAGGCAAAATGTTTTTAATTTTTTAAACATCCTAACTCTGTGTATGCTCTCACCTCGCACCTTTATGGTGATCTTGGTGATCAAAAACAAATTAGGATGACATAACTAATTTATTTATGTTAAGGCAAAATGTTTTTAATTTTTTAAACATCCTAACTCTGTGTATGCTCTCACCTCGCACCTTTATGGTGATCTTGGTGATCAAAAACAGAATAGGATTACATAACTAATTTATTTATGTTAAGGCAAAATATTTTTAATTTTTTAAACATCCTAACTTTGTGTATGCTCTCACCTCGTGTTGTTATGGTGATCTTGGTGATCAAAAACAAATTAGGATGGCATCAAGTTCTGCTTCAGTTGGAGTGCAAGGCCAAGAAGCTTCTAAAAACACATCAGTTCTGTGAAACATGATCCTAATTCCCCTCTTTGGAGACATGTGACAGTGGTAGACAACCTTGTTGGTGGTGGGGGTCGGATTTGGATATGTCATGGTTGTCATACTCAATACAAATCCTCATATAGCCGACTGAAAATCCATTTGACTGGGGTTGGAGGTGTGGGGATAAAGAAGTGCCCTAAAATATCAAATGAAAAAATGGCAGAGTACCTAAGAGAGCAAGAGGAGGTTGATAGACAATCAAAGAAATAGATCTAGAACAATTCCATTGCAAAGAAGGCCTTCATCACGACCACCCACACCTAGATCTACTACTCATCCTTTCATCCAAACTCAAAGTCAACCACTTGATTCCCCTTTTGATGAAGAGAGTCCAGAGACCTCACGAAAAAGGCCAAAAGGAGCATTGGAAAAAGCATTTAATATTGAAAAGAGGGAGATTGTTGATGAGGTTGTTGCTCGATGCATTTATGCATGTGGGCTGCCCTTTAATGTATTGAGGTCTCCATATTGGCATCAGATGGTGAAGGCTATCAATGAAGCTCCACAAGGGTACAAATCCCCAAGTTATGAAAAGGTTCAAACCACACTCTTGGCAAAGGAAGTGGAACACATTCACACCACTTTGCAGCCAATCAGAGATTCATGGAAGGATACAGGGGTTTCCATCATTTCAGATGGATGGAAAGATGCTAGAAATAGACCCCTCATAAATGTTGTTGTAGTATGCCCTAAAGGGGCAATGTTCCTAAAAGCCATTGACTATGAAGGGGAAGTCAAAGATGCACAATTTATTGCCGACATTTTGATAGAGGCAATTGAGTCGGTGGGCCCCCAAAATGTTGTCCAAGTCATCACGGACAACGCTAAAACTATAAAGCAACAAGAATGATCATAGAGGGTAGATATGAGCACATTTTTTGGACCCCTTGTGTTGTCCACTCCCTTAATTTGATGCTCCAAAAGATTGGGAAAATCCCATGGATTGAGCAAATTTACACCGAGGCAAATGACATTCAGATGTTTATCACAAACCATCATATGTCACAAGCCATATTCAGGAGATTCTCAAGGTTGGAGTTGTTGAAGGTTGCAGAAACAAGATTTGCCTCTCACACGCTCGTTTTGAGACAACTTGTGAAGGTGAGAGAGGCTTTAAGCAGTATGGTGATCAGCAATGTTTGGACAATGTGGAGGCAGTCAAATACAGAGAAAGCTACAAGGGTAAAATCATGGGTCCTTGATGATGATTGGTGGGCCAAGGTTGAGTACTTGCTGAGTTTTACAGAGCCCATTCTCTCCATGATCAGATTCGTAGATATTGATGAAGCATGCATGGGAGAGATATATGATGGAATAGATTCTATGCTTGAACGTATCAGAGATGTAATACAAACAAAAGAGCAAGATCCAGAAGAGACCTTCTACAATGAGGTCAAGAGTGTGGTCATGAAGAGGTGGAATAAAATGACCACCTCATTACATCTCCTTGCTTATGCACTAAACCCAAAGTATTATAGCTCTGACGTACTTGGGCTACCTAACAGGAAACCACCATTCTCTGACTCCGAAGTTGGAATGGATCCAGTAGCAAACATTCGTAAGAAGACTTTTTCCTGATCCATCTATAGCCAGTGTGGTCAGAAGTGAAATGGGCATGTTTGTTGCTTCAGAAGGCAACATGGGAGCGATTGAGGCTCTTTTCGACAAGAGCAACTTGAGCCCAACCACATGGTGGCGTGTACATGGCCATGATGCCAAGTACTTACGTCCTATTGCTATAAAAGTTCTTTCACAGGTATAACATTTATAAATTTATAATCATTGAATATTTTAAATTTTATTAAGTTAGTAGGATTATTTTTTGCACATTCTTAGTATGTTACTAATTTGAATTTCAATTTTCTAACTTTGTTGTAATAGGTGGCTAGTAATTCTTCCGCAGAGCGGAATTGGAGTACTTATACCTTTATCCACTCAACTAAACGAAACAAGTTGGCATCTAAAAAAGCTGAGGATTTGGTATATGTGCATTCCAATTTGCGCCTCTTGTCACACAAGTCTGAGGACTATGCTAAAGGGCCTCACAAACTTTGGGATCTTCTTCCAGAGACCACAGACTTGGATGCCTCCGCAGCCACGCTTGCCCAACTTTCAATATTTGATGGCGAAGATGACATTCAAGGGAGTTCGCAAGGAGCGGAGAGTGGAGCTAGCACAAGTGGCATGCAAGAACTTGATTTTGAGGAAAATCTAGATGATATATTCTAGATTTGTTTGTATTCATGTTGACATGATATTCCTATATCATATGTATGGCAGCCACATGATCAATGAAATGTAAAATCTTAAGTATATTGTATGTTTTGAAAATTTGAACATTGATCCTAGTATATTTTTCAAGTTTTGTTTGTATTCATGTTGACATGATATTCGTATATCATATGTATGGCAGCCACATGATCAATGAAAATGTTAAGTCTTAAGTATATTGAATGTTTTGAACATTGATTCAAGTTTTGTATTACTATTTCAGTTTTTTATGGACTAAAAATGAGTAAAATGAGTATATGTACATATATATATATATATATATATATATCGTGTGTGTGTGTGTGTGTGGACGTATCCAAGACGTATCGTACCCAAGGGTTTTTTAAAATTGACATATCCGCGTATCGAACCCGTACCCGTATCCGTATCCTAGCAACATAGCTATTTGCATGCTTACCAAAGTGATGAGACACCTTGATTATTTGAGTGTCTAAAAACGCATGCCCTCCCGCATAGTTGCCCCTGCTCAAGCATTACAAATCAAAGTTTGCATGAAACGACAACAAATTCAAATGTGTATGGATAAGTCTTCAATGGAATTGATGCATATGTCAAACTATAAACGCAGGAAATGGCAACCTTCTTATGGAATTCTACTCACCTTGAGTGCTTTCTCACCGTATCAAACATCATGCCTCTTCTCTTACACCATGGAAGCAAGTCTTTAGTTCATGAGCATGCTTGTAGACCAATCAATGTGGCTACAGCAACTGTTGTCATACAAAAATCAGATTCTGAAAACTACCAGAACCATGTCTCATGTGCATACAACTCATATACATGCTACATTAGCACTATAAATATTTTGACTCAATATGTGTACACTAAAATTGATCCGTGCACAAGAGCGACTCAAGATCACACCCTAAAATTGGCATTCTTCTTATCATTTGGCCACATGGAGCCCGTGTAGTGCAGCGCCAACACTCCAACAGTTCAGCGCTCCCTCAGTCAGCACTTCAGCTGGCACTCCGTCTGAGGCATTCCACAAATCAACGCATGGTTAACAAGGCATCAACACAATAAGAGTGTGGTGCCAAAGTCTGCATCAGTTGGCCCCATCCCTTTCAATGGCCCTAAGGTTAATGCCACTTTCACGTTATCCAATTAGCATCCCCAGATCCACAACACGTTATTCAATCACCTGGACTAACATCCTCCTAATTGGCTCATCCTAGCTCAGCGCCACTCCAATTGAACCGCACCATTCTGATTGGCTCACCACAGAACAGCATCATGCATCAATACCACTAAGCAAGTTGATGCTATCTGGTTGGCTCTCCCTAGACCAACGCTACTCTAATTGACTTACCCTGAATAGACACACAGTACAGTTGTATTCTTCCCAACTCGATGCCACTCCGATTAGTTCTCTTTGGATCTGCAAAATCCCAATTGGCACCATCCCTTTCAATGGCCTTATGGTTGACGCCACTTTCACACTATACAATCAGCATCCTCCAGATCCATAACACACACTTTCATTGCCTAGATTAGCATCTCGTTGATTGGCTCACCCTAGCTAAGCGCCATTTCAATTGAACCACATCATTCCGATTGGCTCATCATGAAACAACATCATGCATCAGTACCACTTTAGCAAGCTAGTTCTATGCAATTGGCTCTCCCTAGACCAACACCGCTCCAATTGGCTTAACCCTAAATAACCACACGGTATAGTTGCATTCTTCCCAACTCAATGCCACTCCGATTGGTTCTCTCCAGATCTGCGCCATCCAGTTGGCTCCTCGCATTAGTTAATCAGGCAAACACATATTGTCTGGGTCGCCCTGAATCAACACCACACCAATTGTTTAGGCAGCACCATTCCGACAAGGTCAACCCGGATCAACTATCCTTTCACTCACATGAAGAGAAAATGTTGATTGATTAACTTTCCTTTGGTTTCTTACTAATATTATTTTGTTTCATATGGAGTGGGTGCAGCGGCAGCCAAACACGTTTCGGTATGCTTGTCTCATGGTTTGTGGGTTCATACCAAGCCGAACCTATCTTATGGATTTGTACCTAGCCAAAGACATCAACTATGATTGTTTCTTCTAGTGATGCAAGCCCATTTGTTCTGCTTCAACGGTATGTTTATACAATTCTACTTCTTAGAGTAAATGAAACATGTCTTAAAGCACTTCATTAGTCACACCAACCCAATTATGATGTTTTCAAAAGACCCAATTTGGATCAGACTGCAAGGAGGAAATTCAAAGGAAGCCAATGAAAGACAATCAGCAAGATTGAGAAAAATAATTCATACTCCTAGCTAGTCATTCTATCTATTTTCCAATATGATACAATACATTAATGTCTTGTCCCTTAAGGGCATAAATTAATGAAATTTGGATTTCCTAGAAAACCCTTATGACAAAATAACAATCTAATTTTCTTCAGTAAACCCTTGTGATAAAAAGATAGCAGTCTGATTTTTTTGATTTATTAATGCAAATCCTCAAAATAAAATTACCCAAATATTGGAAAACATTGATAACACCTCCAAAAATATGGATTTGATTGAAAAGATCAGATTTACATCAAAACTGAATTTTTTTCTTTTTATTTTTAGACTGGAAATAAATAAAAGTGCAAACCCTAGCACCCAACCCACTTCAAATCACAGCTGCAATAGTCTTCATAGGGGTCATCCAACCCTAAAATCTGCCCAAAATAAGGGTAAAACCCCTTAAGGGCATAAATTAATGAAATTTGGATTTCCTAGAAAACCCTTATGACAAAATAACAACAATCTGATTTTCTTCAGTAAACCCTTGTGATAAAAAGACAGCAGTCTGATTTCTTTGATTTATTAACGCAAACCCTCAAAATAAAATTACCCAAATATTGGAAAACATTGATAACACCTCCAAAAATATGGATTTGATTGAAAAGATCAGATTTACATCAAAACTGAATTTTTTTCTTTTTATTTTTAGATTGGAAATAAATAAAAGTGCAAACCCTAAAGCACGCAATCCACTTCAAACCACAGCTACAATAGTCTTCATAGGGTCGTCCAACCCTAAAATCTGCCCAAAATAAGGGTAAAACCCCAAAACTTGTTGTCCCAACTGGTGTCTTTGATGCCCTAGCTGTATAATCATGAAATTTGACCTGGAATGTGATGCCCTAGCTGAAAAATCTTGGAAACTAATCTGAAACATGCCCTAGTTGATGCCCTAGCTGTTGAATCAGATCTGAGATTGCAAAACTCTAAATGGATGCCCAAATGCAACTCCTATATGGAGTCACCCTTGAAGATTAGAGGGTTTTCGTCCTCAAATTTGAATACACCGGAGGGTTTTCGTCCTCAGATGTAGATTGCAAAGGAGGGTTTTCATCCTCAAATGCAAAAGTTGAAGCACAAAGCTCAAACTCATCAAAATGAAAGAGAGATGTAGTCAAAAGTGAGCTCCAAATGACCCCTCATGTTCTTTTATAACTTTTCATGGTACATTTCACAAGGAAAGGTCCCCAAATGGGATGTCCCACTTCTATTTTGATGTTTGACTTTGCTTTATTAGAAAGTCACCTTTAACAATAAAACATAAGTTGCCTTTTTATAACTATAAGTTTATAACTTAATGTTATTTTTCAACAACTTAAGTCACTTTATGAATATAACATAAAGTTACTTTTTCGACAACTTGTTAAATTATTTCCCTTACCACACCCTTTATGCCTATGGGAAATAAAAAGTAGGCTAAAGGTCTTCTCTAGACTAATTTCGAGAAGGGGACATTACAATGATTCATTGTTGCTTGAAAGAAAAAATTGTGAATGAAAAAGCTTAGTTGCTCATCAAGTCATATGACAGGTAAGCATTTGTGGCCAAGGCTGATCCCGGTGGATAAATGAAAATGAATCAACGAAGAGGGACCACTTCTTCTTTGGTAACACACCAAAGGGATTGGTAAAATGTAAGGAAACTCACAACAAGATACTATCCCTACTTTGATATGTAAGCCACGAGAATGACATGCAACGGAATCCAATGAAAGACAATCACCAAATTTGATAAAATAATTGATACCCAAGGCTTGTTGTTCAATTTAATCCCCAACAACGAACACCAAATTCATTGTTGCTCGGGAAGAAATTGTGAATGAAAAAGCTTAGTTGCTCATTAATTCATATGCCAAGCCAAGAGCGGCCACTTGTGCACTGGCAACACATCAAAAGGGTTAGCAAAGGGTAAGGAACCTCACACCCAGTTATTTCCTTGGCCCTAACTTTGATGTATAAGATGTGAAATGAAAACAATTGAAACAAGCATAAATGATGTTTTTTCAAGCAACATACTTACAAAGAAACTACCTTAAAAAATGAAACTATGACCTTGAAATAACAGAATTAGAATTTAAAAAAACTAGAGTAAAAACCAAATAATTTGTCTACGAAGAAAAAAAGATTGGTAAAGGGTAAGGAACCTCACAACTAGATATTGCCTTAGCCGTAACTTTGATGTATAAAAGGTGGAATGAAAACAACTGAAACAAGCAGAGATGATGTTTTTTCAAGTAACATACTTACAAAGAAACTACCTTTAAAAATAAAATGATGGCCTCAAAATAACATAATTGAAATTTACAAAAACTAGAGTAAGATCCAGATAATTTTTCTACAATTCATTAGCTTGTGTTCATCCAATATAGTGATCAACAAGCGATGTTGTCCTACTGTTTGTTAAGGAGACATCATGGAGAGGCAGCCTAGCATACCATCAAATACACGTGTAATTCAAGAAATACACTTTGGCTCATATCCCAATGGCTTTCTAAAGGCAAGTAAGGTCCTCTTTGGTCAATTCAAGAAGTTTGCAATGAGTAAACTCCTTGTACATCCAATTTTTTTACCCTTCAACCTTTATGGTCATTGAAAGACATGCTTGGATTTTACACATGCTAGCAACACAATCTAGTTGGAGACGAACTTGTCACTATCTTTTTATAAAATGGTGTTCAAAGCTATAAGGCAATTGAATGTAGTCTACTTAGTCTCTTGCATTAATAAAGATGTCCTTAAATCTTGTGCTCTCTTAGCACAATCTAATAAAGAACCATAGAGCATAGATCTAGGTCGATCGTGCAAAGGTACAAACATGAAAGACATGGCTTGTTACCCACTAAAAATATCCCTTTGCTCCCGACTCCCACCCTAGCGGCAAGGGAGAGATCATGCAACCAAGCCTTGAGTGGCTCAATATTGAAATATTTGTGTTGCAAGAGGTGGAAACATTCTTGCTGATGCACCCTTTGGATGGAGCATTATGGATGGGCAATTGAACACTTAACATTTATAATTTTTAAAGGTTAAAAAACAGATTGATGTGACAAGAAACTAAGTGAATGTAACAAGGGAGAGATATCCTGGAATATATAGGCACTCTGCTCCTTTAGACTGTGACCCAAAGTGTAAGACTTGTTTACCATGGTAAGATAATATAGTGGAGTGAATTCCTCAACTGGAGAGATATGCCACAAACAAGCTTGTAAAATTTAGAACACTTACATGGCTAATAATCCCAATGCAACGAGTGGGATGCCAAAGACACATTGACCCCAAAGTTTGTCTTCATATTTGAAAAATATTTTAAAGCCTTATAAACCTTCCCTATCTCATAATTACCATCAACGTGGGATCAACATACACACCGAAACTTATTTTCATCCAGAACAAATATTAGGTTATTGAGCCCCTTCAAAATCCTTTTTCTCTTTAAGATATTCACAAGAGATTGTGCAATGAAAAACATCACAAGAACTTAAGATAGGCAACAAAGGATGAAGGGAATACACATTATTTTTTAGTTTTTGACACTAGAAATAAACACAACCCGACATTAAGATAAGAGAAATGGATGGTACCTTTATGCATTTTTTCTCTCACTCTAAACTTGAAGGATAGGAAATAGAGTAGAGAGATGAAGAAGAAAAAGAGATGGGAATGCAATACAATCCATGAACTAGTTTTTGTTTTTGTGATCTTTTCCTTTTTGTATTCTTTTGTTTTTGTTTTTGTTCCTAATGAGAAAACAAAAATATTATGCAAGGAACAAAAAGTGCCCAATTGTGTAGATGGCCCACCAAAATGAAAAGGGCGGGGGAAGAAGAAAATACAAAGGCAATAGTTTCGATGGCAACAATTGTGTACTTGTTCAATCCTTTGCTCTAATAACAATTGTTGTCTACTCTGTACAATGTTTTAAAAATCGGAACCGGACTTGGAACCGGTCAAGGGTTGGACCGGACCGAACCGGAATCGACCGTTCAAACTCTATGAACCGGTTTACTAAAAAACACATAAAAATTACATTTTTAAAGAAAACAATATATTTGAAAGATTAGAAACCATGATTCCAACAATTACACACAAAATATGCATAGTTTGCTCATGTATATAGTACCATAGTTGGAATACTCGCATTCGGCAAATACTCGGCAGACCCCAAAAAAACTCGGCAATATTCGGCCAATACTCGGCAACTTAAAAAATACTCAAATTTCTTTAAAAAAACATAAATTTGCAGCCAAAACCGTGTATTTGCAGCGTTTTCTTTCATTGCTATTAATGCTTTCTTTTTGTTGGGACCTCTACGATAGCATTCAGTGTTGTGTCTGAAGATGCGCAAATTGGAGTGTAAACACAAAAAAACTCTTAAAATAGCAAAAAAAAACCTACGCATCTGTTGATATGTGAAGTCAACATTTGAATAAGCAGGTTGTGACCAAGTTGGCAGGTGGGACGATTAGTCCGAGCACGGGAGAATACTCACCGAGTTTTGGCGAGTACTCACCGAGTTTTGGAAAGCTATCCAGTATTTTTAATTACTAATCTGTCTATAGGCGATCAAAGCTCATGATTCTTTCAGAAGATTGCAAGAAGTTGCTTGGTCCAAAAAGGTGCAAAAATGGATTTTATGAAAATAAGAAAAATATTGCCATCAATACGTAGAGCTCGAGAAAATATACACTTTTAGAAAAAACGGCACCTGAAACGGAGCCACAGAATAAAAGTTATGGCACATGCAAGTTTTTGTTGCTACATCTTCAGGACCCTTTCCAAAAATGGCAAATTTTATTCGTGCTTGTGGTTTTCTCACCAAAAATCCAAAAAGGAAAGAAATGCCAAAAATGGAAAAAAATCCCGACTCGGCGGTTCAAGATGAAGCGGGATTTGGTTCGACCGGGTTTGGTACTAAACCGCCGGTTCCTTTACCAAACCGATCACGGTCTGGTTTTTTAAGCTGTTCATGTCTAAATAAGTTGAACCGGTTGAATCGCGCTGTTCCGGTTCCGATTCGGCGGGTTTTAAAACACTGCTCTGTACTCAAACAAAAACAACGACAAAACCGATAACAAAATATGCACTTACACTTAAAGAGGGCACCAAGTACATCTCATTGAGAACCAGCTAACCGATGTATAATGGAGGGAATCGCCCCCAAATGGGTTTAAATCCATATTTGCATTTTATGATAAAATGGATGGTTACAGAGAGAGACAAATGCCACCATTAACAAAGACAACCATATGAGAGACCTAGGCCCTAACAACCAAGTCATTAGTTGTAATGTCCCTTTTTGGGACAAAAACCGAAGATATGGGTTTGGCCACAAACCCCAAGGATCAGATCTGAAAATACACACAACAAATGAAATATAATCTGATTTTTATGGCAATGCTGAAATAACCTTCCAAACCCTAGAGCGAACTGAGTAAGAGCTTAGAATTCACCAAATAATCATGCACAACAAAGTTGATAGATACTTCTAAATAATTATTTCAATTACGGCAACCAAAATCCATTCCATTTGCAACAATTAAATGGAGAAAATCAGCGAAGACACACTGCTGTAATTAAATAAATGACAGTTGCAGGGCAGCCATAAACCAACGCTGAAATTGATAGATAAACACCACCAAAAATCATAAAATATAGATACCGGCCTTATAAAATATGCCAAATCAGAATATGAAATTAGATTTGCAATTTGTGCCCTAGAAGGCACTCAAATACCATCAAACCCTAGTCGCTCCAACTAGGAATGGCTCTAAAATGCATGCAAATATTTGTAGATCTCTTTCCTTATTCTCCAATGCCCCAAATCTGCAAAAAGGTCTTCAATATGACTTTGCTTCAACCAAGGATGGAGGGTTTTCATCCTCCAACCAACCACAAGAAGGGTTTTCGTCCTTCTTGGAAAGCCACACAATTGGATTTTCGCCCAAAAGTGGAAAGACAATGAGCAAACAGCCCAAAGGTCCAATTTAGATAAAATGTGCCAAAATAGATGTCCCCAAATGAAGTCTTTAATCTCCTTTTATATCCTCATCTTGGCGCCAAAGGCCAAAAAGGTAAGGCTGACCCATATAAAGCATATTTAATTTTTTAATTTGCTTTTAAAATGCACCAAACCCACCGACCCCTTATAATGGGAATTACAAAGATAAAAACATAAACATGAATGAGGAAAAATGGAAATATAACCCACGATCTTCCCTTGTTCATCCATTGCTTGCCTTTGGAAAGAGGAAAGGCAAGGAATCCTTTATTTTGGATTAATTCAAAAAAAGGGACATTACAATCCTCCCTTCCCGAAATTGCTTGTCCTCAAGCAATTGTAAGTACCCGGATCCCAAATGAATCTCAATTGCTTCTTCTTTGATGTACCGCACATGAAGCAAACATATCAAAGAAAACAAGAGTGTTTAACAACACTTTTAAACTCTCCTTATCATGCCTTAGGGACATGATAGCTAGCTCTCTTCCATTGCTTGACACCATCTCATAATTTCCATCCAAATGATGGCTTCCCAACACTTCAGTAATGTTGTCCCAAAAACAGCTGTAATCATGCATTTTTCTTTCAAAAATCAGAATGTTCAAGTCTGAAAACAACACATCATAATCTGATTTATTCCCTCCTTTCAACTGAGATCTTCTTTCCTCATCATTCCATGACGGAATGCTCTTCAAAAATGAAAACACATTGCTGTTCATGGCTGTTAGTGGCAGCCCCAAATCTGATTTTTGCAAACTCAGCCCTATAACCATGGCATAACAACTATCAAACTGAAATCTTATGAAAAAAACAAATTTGTGAGTAGCATAAGGACTGAAAATTGTCTTACATGGGCTGGAAAATGAAGATCAGCAAGCCTATGGTTGAAATCAGCAAACATATTAGCCCTTAACACAACATTCTTGCATTCCTTCCTTGCCCCAACTTGGCGTGAAAAATGGCTTTCAACAAGAAAGCTCCAATTTGCTCTTAATCCCTCAAGTGTTCCCCATATGGAGGTCATACTATGCATGCCCGGAACTAACCATAAATTATTACCATGAAGCATTCTACCAAAGAGTAAACCCTTGCTATCTTCTATGCATTGAATGCCCCAAAGATGTGCTTCTTCCTTTTTCATGCTAGCCATGCTTGGAAGTATATCATTGCATTTCCACATAAGATGCATACAACACATGCTAAAACTTATACTCACCTCTTTTGGAAGGTTGTTACCTTGCTGATTTGGTTTTCCAATGGTTGGCTTGAAGCTACCCCACCGAATTTCCTTCCCGTTAAGTTTGGATCAGTCCATAGAAGTGCGGATGAGTGGGTGTAGTGTCCATGAACAGCCCTACATTTCTTCGTAAGCAATGCCCAAGATGTTGGAATGTTAGCCTTGCTCAATCTCCAAGTGAAAACCTTTTTACCCATCATATTAAAAGGAAAGAGTGTCCCCAAATCAGCCTCTTTCTTGCTGCCCATGGAAGGTATGCACAGCCCCATGCATAGTTTTGAAGAGGACAGCCCCTCATAGCTGTAGTCTAACTCAAAATTCTTGATTGTTATTGACATAGGAAGGGTGTAACAGCTGTGATACTTGAAGTTCCTTCCGCATATCATATTAAATCAAAATTCTTCATCAAAAATATCAACCTACAGCTATTCAAGGAGAGAACTATCCATCCAAAATGCAAATTTAGGACGAGTATTTTACCTTGGCTGTAGCAGCATGTTGTCTCATGCAAAATTGGCATGATGGTGGTGGAAGACCATCTTGTTTCCCATGCAAACACTAGATCCTCAACTGTGGATGAGAAATACATTTTTCTTGTGATTGCCAATTTTCTTATGGCTGCCATAAGGATGTAGACAGCAGACCTCAAGTTTGTAATAGCATCCTTCCAAAGGTTCCCTATATCCCAAACTTCAAGGTGCAAACAACCCGGAATTTGCAAGGAAGAATTTATGTGCCCCTTGTCCCTCCATATATTCTTTCTCTTATCAAATTGATCTCACTGCCCCCCATGATACAAATATAGCAGTGACATAGGAGGAATCAAAAATTTGAATTATGATGGTCATACCTAGGGCTGCCCACAAAGAGTTCCCTTCTTAGGGCTGAAGTAGAATCCCTTCCCCATTCGGTACCTTTCATCCTCAGAAAATTGTTAGAATATTCCTTAAGACAATCAAAATATTGGAAGGACATAGCATGAAGGTGATGAAGCAATCCCTTGGGAAAATGATGCAACTGTTTACCATAGGTTGCTGTCCTGAAATTTCCAGCGAACTGAAAGTGATCATAGGCACCCGAAAAAGCACTCTTTTCACCCATATGAACCCCAACAAGGTTACCTGGAAGTCTTGGTCCATTGACCCTATGTAATTATGATTCTTCTCCATCACTAGCATCATGAAGTCTTCCCGTTATCTGGGGTTTGCTTTGAGCATTAAATTTGCCCCAAGGTCCCTTTCTAATTGCCCATTTAAATCTGAAATTGCCCATAAGAAATAAATCTGAAATGGCATGGCATAAAGAAATAAATCTGAAATGGCATGGCATAAAGAAATAAATCTGAATTACCTCCACACCTTCGGTTGTCCTTTGGCAATTGGGTTTCAACCTTCAGTTTCTCTTCAGCATCTTGTAAATCAGATTTTTCTTCTTTATTCTCCTGTAATGTGTCATCATTAGAAATCATAGAATCATCATGAAATATCAAAGGATTTATACCTTCCAACTCGTGCTTCATGATTTCCCTTTCCTTTCTACACTCGTGATCCCCATTTTCCTCAGATATAGGAAGTATGATAAACTTATACCGTGATTTTAACCAGACAATGTAGCTTGTATTGGAAGAAATACCTGAATGACGAAAGTAACCCCAATTCCAATACAAGTATGGATTTCTGAGTTCAATTTATATAACTGGCCTGATAAAAATGTTAGAATTACAAATGAACACATGCCATGTCACAAGTTTTGCTGATTTATTTGGATAAAACATGAAATTTGCCAATTTTCTCATGGCCACAAAAAACGCCACTATTTGTTAGGTATGGTACTTTCATTGCCGATTTTAATTTTGTGCCGAATCTATCTGTTATGGCATCTACACTTTTTTACTGTGTCTATATCATGCCACATCTGCGGGTCTGCATTGCGTCGTCAGTTGCGCTTGTCGAGAGTTGTGAGCTGCATTTGTGGACGGAGTCATGAGCTGCGTTCATTATGGGGGGCCTTCCAATCGTGGCAAGAGAGGTAGAGTTTATGATTATTGTTATTTGTTTTAACTTTTAGTATTTCCTAAGTTGCCGATACATTTTGAATACAGGTATGGATACAAAGTATCCAATATGTGGATAAGGCAAAAAAAATTGGTCTTGGATACGGCGTTAGATAACGCCGTACAAAATATATACAAATTCTAGCATAATAAATAAAAATTAACCACATATTACGCATATGAAAAACAAAACAGGCTAAATAATCACAACAAACTACTCATAATTTCATTGAACCTCGGCACAAGCATCATCCCTACCACATCTAGTCGAGGTGTTTGTTACACTTATCTCATAAATGTCATTTTTGTCCATGTTTTTGATGGCTTCTATTTGGTACCTTCTGTAGAATAATGTTGTTGCAAAAACTGAAAATTTTGCTATAATGATATATTAAATTTGAAGTAGAAAAAAAAATTGAAAAAACTGTTTCAGGCCTAGAAACGCCCTGGCAAAGGCTGAGCAGGTCTGGGTATGGCTGGGTACGTCTGCAGACGTACCCAAACCTGCCTGGCTATTTTGAGGGCATTTCCAGGTGTGTATCGAGGTCGCACCGCACCGGGCACCTAGGGGTGGAGTTTTGGTTACTTAGAATATTTCATTAAGTTATCTCTACGAAGTTTGTTTTTATTTTGTTTTTTAATTTTCATTTTTATTTTTTGTTTTGTTTTCTATTTTATTTTTTTATTACAGTTGATTTTTAATATTTTATATTTTTAATTATTCCTTGTCGATTTTAATTTTGTGCCACATTTGTCTACTATGGCATTTGCACTTTTTTGTTGCATCTGTATCATGTCATGTCAGTGGGTCTGCATGGGTGTCATGAGCTGCGTTCATCAAAGAGTCGTGAGCTACATTTGTGGAGGGAGCTGTCAAGCATGGCAAGAGAGCTAGGGTTTAAATTTATCGTCTTCGGTCTATTTTTGAATGAATGATGATTTTAAAGATGTAGAAACAATTTTAAGTTGCACAAGTAAGATGAATATCTTAATTGGCATAGTAAGGAATGTTCGAATAATATTTTCAATGAATGAGGACTTCACAATCATAGAAGGCTATGTTACCATGATACGTCGTCCCCTTGCCCCCATACCTGCTCGATACGTATCCGGTACGGATACGTGAGGGTATGAGATCTGATACGTGTTGGATACATACCAAGACGTCCCGAGTATGTTTCGACGTGCAGCACGTATCCGCTTGGCGAACCCAAGCCTAAAAACGTCTTTTAAGGCATTTAAAATATTTTTGACTTAGTCAATGCAAAAAAACGAACCCTAACACTTAAATGAATAAAATATTAAACCCTAAACACCTCAAAAAGCTATAAAAAGCACTCACCCATTCATTTGAAATCACACAAACAATTCATTGTTGGTTTTTGCAAGTGTATGAGCAAAGAGCCAAAGAGGAATTGAAGAGGAGGCAAACATTGGAAGGAGGATTTGTTTGGAGGCAACCATTGCAAGGAGGAGGAGATTGGGGGCAGCCATTGCTTGCAAGAAGTTCAAGTTTGTTTAGAGGAAGCAATTGTTGAGAGGAAGACATTGTTTTATTGTTCATTCAAAAGAGTAGACATCACATTTGGAGGTAGCATTTGTTAGAATTCTATTGCAACAAGGATCTACGTTTGGAGGCAACATTGTTTTACTTGCTACCCTTGTCTACACTACAAGTATTTTTATTTAATTCATCCTTTTATTTTATTTTTTTATAGTTTTTAAATTTATTTTGTTGCATTTTTTTTTTTAAGTTTAGAGTTTAAACACATCCTAAATCTGTGTATGCTCTCACCTCGCACCTTTATGGTGATCTTGGTGATCAAAAACAGATTAGGATGGCACGGTTTAGGGTTTTTAATTTAATAATTAGTAAAAATTGTTATTTTTAATTTTTAAATGCATTGTTCAATGTTAATAATTAATATTTTAGCATTTATCATTTGATTTATGTAAGGCAAAATGTTTTTTTATTTTTTAAACTTCTTAAATCTGTGTATGCTCTCACCTCGCACCTTTATGGTGATCTTGGTGATCAAAAGCAAATTAGGATGGCACGATTTAGGGTTTTTAATTTAATAATTAGTAAATATCATTATTTTTAATTTTTAAATGCATTGTTCAATGTTAATAATTAATATTTTAGCATTTATCATTTGATTTATGTAAAGGCAAAATGTTTTTTTATTTTTAACTTCCTAAATATGTGTATGTTCTCGCCTCGCACCTTTATGGTGATCTTAGTAATCAAAAACAGATTAGGATGACATAACTAGTTTATTTATGTAAAGGCAAAATGTTTTTAATTTTTTTAAACATCCTAACTTTGTGTATGCTCTCACCTCGCACATTTATAGTGATCTTGGTGATCAAAAATAGATTAGGATGACATCACTTAAAAATTAGTAAGCCATTGTTTTTTAATTTATTAATTATTATTTATGTAAAGGCAAAATGTTTTTAATTTTTTTAACATCCTAACTTTGTGTATGCTCTCACCTCGTGCCGTTATGGTGATCTTGGTGATCAAAAAGCATTAGGATGGCATCAAGTTCTGCTTCAGTTGGAGTGCAAGCCCAGAAGCTTTTGAAAACACATCAATTCCTATGAAACATGATCCTAATTCCCCTCTTTGGAGACATGTGACAGTGGTAGAATACCTTGGTGGTGGGGGTCGGATTTGGATATGTCATGGTTGTCATGCTCAATACAAATCCTCATATAGCCGACTGAAAATCCATTTGACTGGGGTTGGAGGTGTGGGGATAAAGAAGTGCCCTAAAATATCAAAAGAGAAAATGGCAGAGTACCTAAGAGAGCAAGAGGAGGCTGATAGACAATGTGAAAGAAATAGATCTAAAACAATTCCATTGCAAAGAAGGCCTTCATTACGACCACCCACACCTAAATCTACTACTCATCCTTTCATCCAAACTCAAAGTCAACCACTTGATACCCCTTTTGATGAAGAGAGTCAAGAGACCTCACGAAAAAGGCCAAAAGGAGCATTGGAAAGAGCATTTAATAATGACAAGAGGGATATTGTTGATGAGGTGGTTGCTCGATGCATTTATGCATGTGGGCTGCCCTTTAATGTATTGAGGTCTCCATATTGGCATCAGATGGTGAAGGTTGTCAATGAAGCTCCACAAGGGTACAAATCCCCAAGTTATGAAAAGGTTCGAACCACACTCTTGGGAAAGGAAGTGGAACACATTCACACCTCTTTGCAGCCAATTAGAGAATCATGGAAGGATTCAAGGGTTTCCATCATTTCAGATGGATGGAAAGATGCTAGAAATAGACCCCTCATAAATGTTGTTGTAGTATGCCCTAAAGGGGCAATGTTCCTAAAAGCCATTCATTGTGAAGGGTGATTCAAAGATGCACAATGTATTGCCGACATCTTGATAGAGGCACCGATTGAGTCGTGGGCCCCAAAATGTTGTCCAAGTCATCACAGACAATGCTAAAAATTGTAAAGCAACAGGATTGATTATAGAGGGTAGATATGAGCACATTTTTGGACCCCTTGTGTTGTCCACTCCCTTAATTTGATGCTGCAAAAGATTGGGAAAATCCGTGGATTGAGAAAATTTACACAGAGGCAAATGACATTCAAATGTTTATCACAAACCATCATATGTCACAAGCCATATTCAGGAGATTCTCAAGGTTGGAGTTGTTGAAGGTTGCAAAAACAAGATTTGTCTCTCACACGCTCGTTTTGAGACGACTTGTGAAGGTGAAAGAGGCTTTAAGCAGTATGGTGATCAGCAATGTTTAGACAGTGTGGAAGCAGTCAAATATAAAGAAAGTTTCAAAGGTAAAATCATTGGTACAAGGTTGAGTACTTGCTCAGTTTTACAGAGCCCATTCTCTCCATGATCAGATACATAGATATTGATGCAACATGCATGGGAGAGATATATGATGGAATAGATTCTATGCTTGAACGTATCAGAGAGGTCATACAAACAAAAGAGCAAGATCCAGAAGAGACCTTCTACAATGAGGTCAAGAATGTGGTCATGAAGAGGTGGAATAAAATGACCACCCCATTACATCTCCTTGCTTATGCACTGAACCCAAAGTATTATAGCTCTAAAATACTTGGGCTACCTAACAGCAACCACCATTCTCTGACTCGAAGTTGCAAATGGAACCAAGAGAGCATTCAGAAGACTTTTTCCGATCCATCGATGGCGATCTGTGAAATGAAATGGGTATGTTTGTAGCTTCAAAAGCATAGTTACTGTGTTCGGCCGGATTTGTATGAAATCTGGTTGAACAGTATTTTTAAAGCAACCGAATAAATCCGGTTCGGTTCGGCTTTTTTTGCACAAAAAAATTCCTTTTTGGCATTTTTTTCTTTTGGTGAAAAATGGCATGGAAAAAAATTTGCCATTTTGGAAAGGGTCCGAGAAGATGTAAGCAAAAAAACTTGCATGTGCCATAACTTTCATTCTGTGGCTCTATTTCAAGTGTCGTCTTCTCTAAAAGTGCATATTTTCTCGAGCTCTATGCATTGATGGCAATATTTTCTTATTTTCATAAAATCCATTTTTGTACCTTTTTGGACCAAGCAACTTCTTAATCTTTTGAAAGAATCATTATAATGATGATGATTATGGTAGATGGATGCTTTTTTGTATGATTTGTCTAATATATAATGATATAAGTATACAATAATATAAATTTATAATAATATAAGTATATATATTCGAACCGGATTTTTCCGTATTTTTTCGAATTTTTTTCGAGAACTACGAATTTTCGGATTTTTTTGCCCTTCGAATTTAATTGGATTTCCAAACTCGGTAACTATGTTCAAAAGGCAACATGGGAGCAATTGAGGCTCTTTTCGACAAGAGCGCTTGAGCCCAACCACATGGTGGTGTGTACATGGCCATGATGCCAAGTACTTACGACCTATTGCTATCAAAATTCTTTCACAGGTATAACATTTATAAATTTATAATCATTGAAAAATTTAAATTTTATTTAGTAGGATTATTTTTCGCACATTCTTAGTATGTTACTAATTTGAATTTTCTAACGAACTTTTTTGTAATAGGTGGCTAGTAATTCTTCCGCAAAGTGGAATTGGAGTACTTATACCTTTATCCACTTAGCTAAACAAAACAAGTTGGCATCCAAAAATTCCGAATTTGGTATATGTGCATTCCAATTTGCGCCTCTTGTCACACAAGTCTGAGGACTATGTTAGAGGTCCTCACAAACTTTGGGATCTTCTTCCAGAGACCACAGACTTGGATGCCTCCGCAGCCACTCTTGCCCAACTTTCAATATTTGATGGTGAAGATGACATTCAAGGGAGTTCACAAGGAGCGAAGAGTGGAGCTAGCGCAAGTGGCATGCAAGAATTTGATTTTGAGGAAAATCTAGATGATATATTCTAAATTTGTTTGTATTCATGTTGACATGATATTCCTATATCATATGTAAGGCAGCCACATGATCAATGAAATGTAAATCTTAAGTATAGCGCATGTTTTGAAAATTTGAACATTGATCCTAGTATATTTTTCAAGTTTTGTTTGTGTTCATGTTGACATGATATTTGTATATCATATGTATGACAGCCACATGATCAATGAAAATGTAAAGTCTTAAGTATATTGAATGTTTTGAACATTGATCCTACTATAATTTTCAAGTTTTGTATTTCTTATGGACTAAAAAATGAGTAAAATGAGTATATGTATATAAATATATATATATATATATATATATATATATATATATATATATATATATATAATATATATGTACGGACGTATCCAAGACATATCGTACCCAAGGGTTTTTTTAAATTGACGTATCCGCGTATCGAACCCGTACCCGTACCCATATCCTGGCAACATAGGAAGGAATTCTAAGATGCATTAAAGAGGCATATTTGACTTGGGATAGGAAGGCATGTGTTTAAAGGTAATTAAAAGGTTCTTTTGGTGATTACAAAGCCATAGAGCAGGAAAGGGGAAGGCCAAGCAAGAAAACATACTTACTTTAACCCGAATAGAGCCAATTCAGTTGATTTAACACAATTGTCACAAAATTTCAAAGTTTGGATAATATTTTGTAAGTATGGTTAGGGCCATAACTCCCCACCCACCTCTGTCGTTTCTGTTGGAATTTCGAAACTGGTTGCAAGTAACGATGCTCCATGTTATCATCGTGACATGATTTATGGGGATGACCTACCCCAACAATGAAAGCTTATGGTTCCAATCCAAAGTATGAGTGAAACTTTAACTCTATGATTCTTTGCTTTTTCACTTTTGCTTTTTTCACTTCTACCTTGGGATAATGCATAATACAATTCAATTTTATTTCAATTTATCATTTTCATGGCCTAAATTGCCTTTGTTATATGCATATTAACAGGAAATGTTGTGTTGAACCATGTATTACACCATGGAAAGAACGGAGCATGTGAAATTGAGTTAGATCTAGGTGAACACCAAACAACACATGCTACCAAATTTTCAAATGGTATTCATAATGATAAGAATGAATACAGTGAAAAATTTCCATGTTCTAGCAAATAGTGTGTACTCTATTTTGCGTACAAATAACAAAACACGTATATCTCCTAGCAGATGTAACTACCACCATCAAGGAACATTGCTTCAACATAACAATGATTGTTTATCTCGAGAGAGTGAGCACCGTGTTTAATCATATGAAAATAATCAAACTGGCTAGAGAAAGTTCAACAATGCTAGAAATGTTACAAATAAATGAAAATTACTGACAATTTTATTCATCACTCTGTTATACTCTTGCCTAGAACGCTTGACGCTCAAGTCAAAATTTTAGGAAAAGAATTGTGTTCTATTTGCAAAGAGTCATACCCTCCAGTATTATTATATCCCTCTCTATCGAAGGACCTGTATATCAATGATGCAAGAATGAGTAAGACGGTCACAACTTCTCTAAATGGAACAATATGGATCCCAAGGATCACCCATATGTATTGCAAGCAATGACACAAGAACAAGAGATGTTGACAGCATGTGTGAACCCCATATTGCATGTACACATGCACATGGGGGCAATACACATACAGTGGTCATGCCATATGCTTCCCTCACAATGAAGTTTCCTAAGATTTACTTTTGTGTATATACCTCAACACTTACAGTCGACATGGAAGACATTTTTCCCCTTTGATGATTAAATTAGATTTTTCCAATTACACTAAAGCCAGTGATGGATTTTCTTGCATTTCTTTCCATTATTTTTCACATGAACACTTATCAATCTTATTTTTTACATGAATGCTTATTAATCTGAATATGAGATACATTTTCCACCAGCCTATGACACCAACAATATGTGGCCCTGACACACATGTCGTGCACCAGCCAAATCTATTGCATACATGGAATGCAGCAAACATCTAAGTCCAAATCTACCTTTGAACTTCAAATCTAGGTTAGTAATATGTAGTACCATATGCACAATTTGCTACACTTTGTTTTTTCATGTCTACATTTTATTATAATACAAACACTACTAATTTTTGCAGGACCTTCCAAGTAAAGTCCAGCTCCGACACCTGCATGCATTGCATTTGCTTTCTATATGTATTCATCCTTTACATTTATTTCTTTTGGGCACAAGTCATAGTAGTATTGTTATTTGCTTACAAAAACTTAATTCACACTATGATTTGATAAAGAACACACTAAGTGTAATTATTAGAGTACAATCGTTTCAATAAATCTTATGTGCTTATCGGCCTCTCACAAGCACCTATAGATATTGTTGCTGGTTTTGTATTTTTAATTATTCTTTTTCGATTTTGATCATGTGCTGCATCTGTCTGTTATGGCATCTGCACTTTTTTGCTGCATCTGTATTGTGCCGTGTCTGCAGGTTTGCATGTGTGTCGCGAGCTGCGTTCATCAGAGAGTCGTGAGCTGCGTTCATGCAGGGAGCTGCCGAGTGTGGCAAGAGAGGAAGGGTTTAGGTTTATTGTAATTTGTTTTAACTTAAACTATTTCACTAAATTTATACCAAGTTCGTTTGTTTGTTTTTCATTTCATTTTGTTACCAGTTGTTTTTTAATATTTGTAATTAACTTTTAGAATGATATTTTATTTTATTTTCTATTATTCTTTCCAGTCTGTTTTTTATTTTTAATACAATTTGCGTTAAAAATAATGGTTTTTATTTTATTTTCCTTTTTATTAATATTTGTGTGTATGTGTATATATATACACTTTATTTATTGGTCAAACTTAATGCTGCTTTTTCCCAAACTTTTTCCATTGGCGAACATGTACTGAACTTTATCCTTGCCGAACTCACACCTTGTGACTTACAACGCGTGAATACAGAAATGTGAACATGTGCATGCATATTTTTAATTTTATTTTCCTTTTTTTTTTTATTTATATATATATATTAATAGTTTATTTACTGGTTGAACTTAATGGTGTTTTTTCACAAACTTTATCATTGGCGAACCTGAACAGAACTTTATCCTCGCCAAACTCGAACCTTGTGACTTAGAACCACGAATACAGAAATGTGAACATGCACATGTATATATCTACAAGCAAGTTCCAAATGCTAATTACAACTGCAAACTCATTATGACACTAACACTTCCTTATGCAGATAATTAAAATCAAATTTGAACCCCATCACAAAGCAACAAAGTGTTAAAATAAATTGCAATTTGACCTTGAATTTAGCCTGAAAATGTATTGGAAAAAAAATTATAAGAGGAAAGACTAAAATTAAATTCAATACAAGCACCAATTCCCAAGCACAATTTAGACAAAAGGCATGGTAAAAAATAATGTCATATATATTTATATGTTTGTGTGTGTGTGTGTGTATGACATATGAAAACCAAAACTAAATCAAATACAAGCACCAAGTCCCAAGCCAAATTTAAACAAATGGTTTGGTAAACAAAAATGTCATTACGTCGAAGGTGTAACATATACAGCCAGCCCCTTCCTGCAACGGTGCACATCAACGGCTAACAATCACACTCAACACGTGGATAACCAATAGAATAATCTTGTCCGTCAGATGGGATTTAATTTTGTACCATTGATTTGTTAGTTGAGGACTGTTATAGATAAATTTCTATCATTAAATGCAAACAAACATTGAAGGTGCAGGACAAGCTGGAGGGCATGGTGGGAAAGGGTAGAAGCGTGAAGGATTTGGACATATGCAAGCTTCCCTATCTACAAGCGGTGGTGAAGGAGATTGCGAATACATCCACCTATTCCCCTCCTGTCACAGGCCCCCTCTCCATGATTTAAGCAACTCAAGGCTCCATCCATTCTTTGTCTTGTCCTATTTTATTTCGACCCATAGTTACTAATATGAGTGAATGGCATGTGGTCAAGGTTACATACTATTGGCAGTGCAAGCTCACAACCCCTCGTTAAAGCCTCCTTGCTGCGAGATTAAAAAAGTGCAATGTGCTACATAGGGATGTACTTAATTGCTCTCGAAAACAGGAGGATTAAAGGTAGCTCTTCCAACAATGGCTGCCAAGCAGTTTGATGACAAGGATCCCAAAGAGAGCAAAATAATCTCAAGTTTTTTCAACTGGTTCTTTTTCAACATTACGATGGGAGCAAGCATAGGAGTGACATTTCTGGTGTGGATTGAGGGCACTAAGGGATGGGATTGGGTCTTCAGCATTTCTAAGGGAGCCTTCATTCTCGTCATTTTCACCTTGCTCTGTATCACCTCTAAGTGCCTCACGGAAGCCCTCTCACTAGAACGCTTCAAGTTGTCACAGCAATTCGCAACAGAAACCTCCCTCTTCTGGATGATGCAGCAGAATTGAATGAATTGAAGGGCAAAGAAGCAGATGTGCAAAAGACCTCCAAAATACACAACAATCCAGCTTTCTGGACAAAACAGCCATAGTAACAGGCACCATGAGCCCGTGGCAGATGTGCACAGTGACACAGGTGGAGAAAGCAAAAATCCTGGTCCGGATGGCACCCATATTTGGAAGCACAATAATGGTGAGCAAATGCCTGGCTCAACTGCAGACATTCTCGATGCAATAGGGGATGACAATGAACACCCACATCGGGTCCTTCAATCTTTCACCGGACACCAACATGGCTGATGGAATGTTCTCAGCCTCTCCACCATTCACCTTTGGATATTGCATCATTTCCACTACCTTGGCCATCTGCAACATATCGTGGATTTGTCTAAGGCCTTCTAGTTGACTTGTGAGATGGCGTATCCGCTTCATGTTGTTCCCCACTCAGCGTTATCCTTTGTTTTGCATTTTTGCTAGTATAATGGAACTATATATATATATATATATATATATAATGCTTCTAAGGTGGTGAATATGTGTACACATGTTTTTCCTTCTAAATCTTTAAGCAACGTTGAAGATTCAATTTTGTAAATATTGCTCTAGCATTTTCGCTTCTGCAACAGCCAGAGCAATTTTTTTGATTGGTTGTGTGTTGGGAGTTAATGTCCTCAACGATCACATATATCCTACCTATATTTTATTAATAATATTTTATAATGTCATTTTTTCTGGCCGTCCATCGTTCTTGGAGATAGAGGTGTTGAGTGTCAGGAATGAAGAAACTTGCACTCATAAGATTAATAAAGGTGAATTTCTTGAGTATTCTTGATGGTATTGTCCATGCTTTTACTTCATCCAAGTAAGATATTCATGGGATTCTGGTTGAGTATGGAAATGGAAAAATAGTTGTTTACTTTTGCTATGGTTGGAACCTCATGTTTGCAGACTTAGATATTCCTTCAAAACCATAAATGTTGTTACGGAATCAATGCACAAGACTTGACTCTTGTAATGCTGATGCAACAACTTTTCATACCAGGTTTTTTGTTGATTGTTTTGATTACAAGACATTGCCAAAGACAGGTTTGTTTAATCTTGTTGCAATTTGAAGGATCAAATCTGAGGTGTACATACAAAACTCACATGCATTGGGAAGTTTTATTAATTCCAAGTTTTTTTAAATATTATTATATTCTATTTGGTGTATTTAGAGAGCTTCATTGTTTACAATGAAACTCTACGGATCTCACATTTGTTTTTTTGCGGTGACAGGGTTGAATTGTGTGAGTGACGTGCGTACATCATGTGGGAGACCATTGCACATATGAAAAAGCGTGGTGGGAAAGGGCAGAAGCATGAGGGTTAGTTGAACCCTATCGACAGGCGGCGGTGAAGGAGACTCTAAGAATGTTTCCTCTCCACACAGGTCACCAATGTGGCTAATGGAATGTTTTGTTTTCTGGTAGGCACCACCACCAACATCAACATGTAGTTGATAACACACAACCCACAGATTTGGGATTCCTCTCAGCAGTTTCAAACAAGGAGGTTCCTTGCCTTTGAGGGCAGGGGGAATGTGGAAGGCATTCGCCAGCACAGGTTGCTGAGTTTTCCCAAAAGGCTCTTAGTTTCTCCACTGTTCACCTGTGGGTGGCCAAACTGCTGCATCATTTCCACTGCCTTCCCCTTTCGCAACATCCCGAGGATCTATCTGGGGCCCTCCAATTGTTTTGTGAGATGACAGCTCTGCATCATGTTGTTCCCCTCTTAAGATAAACTATGTAAGGAAGGTTTGCCATTATTATATCAAAGCTACCAAGAATTTTGGTCATAAAGTAAATAGAATTCTTATTCTTTATTGTTTTGGGAGAATGATATACAAATATTTATGTTGGGGAAAATCAAGTGATATATTTTTCAGCAAGCATTAAAAGTCGCCCATGCCCTGATTCCGAAACCATAGCGGAATGAGTGGAGTAATGTTGTCCTGCTTAGATTGTTTTTTGAATGGAAGAGGTCTCCATCGATATGAAATTTGAATATGGTGTTTCTTTGTTCTTATTGATGTTTTCCAAGAAAGGAAACTGCACAGTGGCCAGATCAGATTCCCCAAGAATGTAATTCAGCACACAAGGCACCTACTTGAGTATGGTTTTGGAGGAACAAGAGAGAGGTTGAAGGTGTTCAAGGAAAATCTCAATGAAGAGGCATGCTTCGACAAGGCCATCAGAGGTCGTCAAGTACTCTTCCATCTCACTTCTCCTATTACCCTCATTGACAACGCTTTTCAAGTGCTTCCTTTCTTTCCTTCCTTCTTTTTATTATTTAATGAAAAGGAACAAGTAATTAAGGGCTAACAGAAGTAAATAGGTATATGGTGAGGTTTTTGGCCCAGCAGTGAGGGGCATTATAAATGTGATTAAAGTGTGCAAGTGAGCACAAATGGTAAAGCGTATAATATACACGCAGCGTGTTTCAGCAGTAAGATACATTGGCAAACTTACCCACCACGACATTCTTGATGATTCTCACTGGTCCTCTGTCAATTTTTAAGATGCCGGGTTGGGTAAGTATCTATTTTTTTCATTCCAATACACACTTCCATTCCTCTTTATTAATTTTTTTTTTTAACTTCCATTTTTAGCAGATGTATTTCATAGCCATGACATCCAAAAGTATGAGGAATTCAGACATATGCAAGATTCCCTATCTGCAAGCAGATGCATTTGAGTGGCTTTTGGGTTAGCCAGATGGTGGTGAAATAAAATGCCCTTTTAAAGTATTGGGTCCTAATATTAAATTGATGACCTCCACAAACAATTTAATTGTAATATTATTGTTTTGTTTATGATAGTTCTTGGGCTGGTGAATGTGTGCCACATGTTTTTCCTTCTGAATCTTTGAGCAACATTGAAGATTCAATTTTTAAATATTGCTCTCACTATTTCGCTTTTGTAACAGCCAAAGTAATGTTTTGATTGGTTGTGTGTTGGGAGTTAATGTCCCCTATGTTCCAATGTACTTGGAGTGTATCTTTCACTTAGTAGGTAGGACTGATAGAGTTAGAGTTAGTGTCATGTTTGCATCTTCATTTCAAAGTTTCCTTATATTTATAAGTTCCCTTTCATTCCTCCTTCAGTGTGTCCATTGCACCTCAGGGTGCAACCACAAGTATATCAACATATATGATATTTGACATAGAGAGAGACAGAGAGGGGCAAGTTTCAGATATAAGTATAAGATTATATATGCATTGAGATGATAATATTAACAGTCTTCCTTTTGTAGATAAAAGATATCAATTTCAAAACCCATCAAAGATTTACTAGCCAAGATATATATGTTTAGCATAAGTTTTGTAAAAGAATTGTGGACCAGCAGAGATTAGTATTTAACCCAATGGGATGCAGCATGGTCAAGCAATCAATATTTCTGTAGCAATTTTTCTACTATTTAGTGCGAATAGTCTTTCTATCCACAATGTCAGGTGCATAAGTTTTTGTGCATCAGCTTATCTGAAATGGATCAGTGAGTTAGAAAAATGTCTGGACATCAGACATCAGACATCGGACCTCCAAGCATTGAACAATCAGCCCAACACACATATGTGGCATGACAAAAGAAATACTTAAGACACAAAAAACCGTCGTCCGGAAAACCCTGTCACACATCAGCACCCCCAAGGATAGCAAACCAAATATGCCCATGTGATCAAGTCATATAAAATGGATTCACTGGCCAACAAATCTTCACTGTACTTACAAATCACATGGCAGTCATTTTTTCGCATGGCTATGAGGCGGAAAATTAGCAGGATGGATTTGCTGACTGGAAACTCCATCAAGGAGTGACATATAAAAGCTTATTAACTCAAGCCATGTAGATTACATTGCAGGAAGGCTTATTATATAAGCCAGAGAATTTAACTACAATCCCAATGATTAAGAAATAACTAAACAAGCTATGTACAACAATGTGCTAGCACTAGCACAAGCAAAACTATGCCTCTACGATGATAACAATAACAAATCATTGTAGGCATTATTATAAACAAAGCTACTTGATCTAATACCCTCCCCCTTAATGACTAAATCAGATACAATTTCAATGATTTAATCATTACATCAATAATGTGATCTTATGTAGAATAGAGGGCTCAAAAGTCTGATTAAGTCCAAAATGAACTTAATCAATTTGTAACCTTGCTGCCAATGCAGCAAAATCACCAAGTGAGCCTATGGTCGCCATTCCATCTCACCGAAGTGCGTGGGTAACTAACCACTGCAACTGCCAAGTAAATTAGGAATTGGTATTCAATATTGGGTTCACCAGGTTCAATTGTTCTACCTTGAAGTGTCATCACTTGTTCTACCTTGAGGTGTCATCTTGTCTTGAATGTTTCGTTCTTCCCCTATTTGTTGTTAAGAGTGATCAATTCTAAAAAAAACTATATCATCATATTATACTCAAGACTAAACAACAACATAGTGTTATATTATATCTTCCAAGTATAATCTGCATCGTTCTCCCGCACATGATGCCTAGCACTCTCTAACCTTGAAGTATCTCAAGACATATACCACAAATAATACAATGGTGTTTTATCCGCATGCCCATACCACCTACTCCAACCTTCATGGAAATTTCCCGTGTAGTTTTTATTTTGGCCTCTCCAAACGTGCGAGGCCCAAATACCTAGTAAGCAACAGCCGAGAAGAGAAAAAAATTACCTACCCATCACATTGCACCACTTATTTTCTTAATTTTGTAGGTCAGCCCTCCATTGACCGAGGCAATTCACCTTCCCGAACATCCTTCGACATGTTATCGCGGTCTCTATTGTTGGCTCACCTAATCTTGCTTTGAAACGAGATTCATCCCTAGAATTTGACTCCTCTAATGTTTGCGGATTTGAGCACCTTTTGATTTCAACACCAAGTTTTGTTCCAACATCAGCGGTGCTTACCCATATAATACTATCTATAGATTTACCATCATCCGAAAAGAATGTTATTTTCTCATCTACTGACTTCTCTATTTACCACATTTGTTATTGTTTAGAAGTCCAATAATTTGTATGCCTTAGATTTTGCTCACTATATCCAACAAACATGTAAGTTTTGCTTTTGGCATTTAAACCACTCCTCCTTTCTTTAAAAATAAAGCAATACAACCAAAAATACAAAAATCACTAATAACGGGTGTTCTACCCGGCCATGCTTCCTCGGGAATAACATTTCCCAAAGTTTTACAAAGGATTGTTATTATGAATGTAAAATGTTGCATGCACAACTTCCACCAAGTACCGATAAGGTACATTCCTACTGCATCATGCACCGTGTGTCATCTTCATAATTTTCCTATTCCTCCTTTCCACGACTCCACTTTGTTGTTGAGTGTACGGAGTAGTATACGTACTATGTATACCTTCGTGCTTGCAAAATTCTTTTAACTATTTTGAGATGAACTCACCTCCATTATCGATCTTAGAATTTTGACTGTTTACTTGTTTGTTTTTCTCTCAATGCTTTCGATGCTAAAAATTACAAAAACAAACTTTTATTCAAAAAATAAACCCACATTTTCCTAGAAAAGTCATCAACCAATAAAGAAGGAATATTTTGCTCCAAACACTCTAAGTGTCTCCATTAAACCATGTTAGCATAATTTAGCATAGGCATATTTATTGCATTGTCTTTTATTTAATAATGTGCAACATGTGCACTCTAGTCTAGTGACTTGCATTCAATATTGTTATGTTGGATAACATTCAATATTGGTATTAGTAGTAATTACATGTGCATGTGAGATGGGTCTTATCATCTCGTAGTTGGTACTGATAGGGTGTCATGTCTATCCATATGAAGGTCGTGCCTAATATCTATAAATATTACTGGCTCTTGCATTGTTATGTAAACGATTTCATGATCAATAATATTTGTGAGGCTTAGTCCCTCTTTGGTCATTACTGATCTTATTCTCTTCTATCATTTGGTATCAAAGCTATACCATTATTATCATTTGGTATCGAGCGGGTTCTATCCAAACAAGGTTGAAGAGGAGCACTATTGGAGAGGATCCATTAGAGAAAAATATCTCGCATCAAAGGAGAGCCATTGAAGCATCCCACAACCTCCATTCCTTCCAAGCATCCCTCAACTAAAATTTGACCTATCCACTTGTTTGGAAGGTAATTTTTTTTTGATTAGTCATTGGCATAGCCAATTGATCCAACATATTGGCGGAATATTTCAGATTTGAAGATCTTTAAAAAAAAAAGGAGAAAGATCTTGAAAAAATTACAGATCTAAAAAAAAAAAAAAATTGTGAAAAAAAAATATCTTAAAAAAATTGCAGATCTAAAAAAAAAAAAAAGATCGGATCTAAAAAAAAAAAATCAGATCGAAAGTGGAGGTGTAAAGAATTCGGGAGCAAAGGTCAAGCAGTCCCGTCAACAAAATTCCAAGAGATAACTCTTAGAAAAAGGGACGAATTTTTCATAAAATATCGGATTGATGTGCCGTTTTTATTTGAAAAAGATAAGGAGGCGCACAACTTTGCAGGTTTACATCATCTTGATTCGGCCTCTACATATGACGAAAAGTCATGACAAGTCGGATCATTTTTTTCGAAAAAAAATCAGATCTAGTAGTAAATTGAAAAACCCAGATCACGGTTTGTGAGAAAAGGTGAAAACAATATTGATTGTTTCTTTGGATCTTGGGAACAAACAGTCAAGCGCTCAATTCCCATTCTCTCCATATTTTTTATTAAATTATTTTTTTTGGAAAATTTGGAGAAATTACTAAATTTTGGGAGATTTCCAAATTTAGAAGCTCACCAAACATATTTAGAGCCACTACTAAATTTAGCGGAAAAACACCTATTGGGGGTAAAAATATTTTTGGCCTAAATTGTGTATTTTGTGATTCTAGACCCTTTTTTCTAAAAAGGGGGGACACAAAAACTTCATTTTGATGTACTTTTAGAGCATGTTGTACTAATCTTGGTGCATAAAGTGAAAAAAAAAAAAGTGCAAACTTTTTATTTTATGTTTGGTTCTATCACACGAGATCTTTGATCTCATAGCAGCGTTCGGTATATACGGTGCCTCTGGGAAGCGCTTACAGGTGATGCCGTCGCGACTACTACTGCACTTAACGCCTAACACAATCTGCCTAAACGTCGTCTGGGCATCGACCCTATAAAATTGACGGGGAGTAATAAGGACACAATACACACACATTTGAGCCCTCCCATCCATTTGTGCTTGCACAAACCCCTCTCCGTACTATCTAAGTACCACGTACTAAATTCTTTCACGTGCGTTAACACCTCTTTCCGTACTGACGGGTATATTGAAAGGGTGATCTTCTTCCACGTACTGACGGGTATATCGGAAGGGAGCGTATATAGAAAGGTTTGGTATATCGGCCTGACGGTATATTGAGAGGGAGACCATAAACCTGGAGTGATAAGAGCCTTACCCTTTGTCAGAAATTCAGAGTTTCAGAAATTTAGATTGCAGAAATGGGTGCACAAGCACCAAAATTCTTCTTGCAGATTCACAACTGCTTAGAGGAGACAACTATGCTGCATGGAAACCGAAGATCAAGATGTTACTTGAGTTTGAAGACCTATGGACAATTGTAGATGGAAAAACAACAAGATTACTTGATGATGGAAGAAAACAAGTTCAATTTGATAGGGCCAATCAAAAGGCCAAGTTGATCATCTTGTTTAGCGTAATGCAGACGATGTGCAACCCTACATTAGAGATGCCACATCGGCCAAGGATGCATGAGACAAGTTGAGCACACGCCATGAGGCAAAGAACAAGAATGCCATCCTCAACCTACTATCACAACCGCATACTCTCAAATTCAAGCACAATGAGAAGGTTGAAGTTTTTTTTGAGACGAGTTGCTACTTTGAGGGCATCTCTATTGGCATTGGGAAAAGAGATAAGTGATGAAGACCTCGTACAATTGTGTTGCATGAGCACTTCCTCCTTCCTACAGAATCTTTGTGACAACTATCAATATGAGTGAACACACAAGTCACCTTTGAGAAGTTGGTCAATCTACTCCAACAAGAAGAGGCGATGAACAACAAAGATCATGAAGATGAACAAGCACTATCTTCCAATCATAAAGGAAAGGGGAAATTTCAGTCCAATCATAAGAAGTCCCAACAAAATCAAAGTCAACAAAGATACCAAAGTCAGCGAGACAACACCAAGAAGTGTCCCATTTGCAATAGAGGGGACATGACATCAAAGATTGTTTGGTACTGATTCCTACAAAAGGGTTCATCAAGCAATTCAAAACCCAACAACCAACAAGGGTAACAACAATTCAAATCAAGGGAAGTCCAACAATACCAACAATCAAGGGCGAAAAATGATAATTGGCAAAGAAAACCCAAACAACAAGGGTACATTGCGAACATGAAGATGATTCGGATGAAGGACACCACATGTATTCTGCTGATTTGATGAAGAAACCAAGTCCACACAAGATATCCGGTATGTTGACTCAGTGTGCAACTCGACACATGACCGGACGCAAGGATTGGTTCTACACACTACGTGAATCACCTAACAAGAACCATGTGTCATTAGGTGATGACTCATCATACTGATGTCAAGGGGATTGGAAACATTTCACTACCTCTTGGAAAGCATGATTATGCAAAATCACGAGATGTATTGTATGTACAGGTTGACCAAGAATTTGCTATCGTTAGTCAACTCCTTGATCACAACTTGAAGTTGGATTTTGTGAGTAATAATGGAGAAAAAGTGTGCTTGATAAGAGATAAGTCAAGAGGTTCCAAGATCAGAAGAAGAGCCTCCAAATGTGGGACGATGTTCCAACTTGATTTTGTCCACAAAGATGATCAAGCTCTAGTGGCCAAAGACACAATCTGATGAGAACTATGGCATCGCAGATATGGTCACATCGTTTTGGCTATCTTCAAACACTTCAAAAGGGCAACATAGTGAAAGGATTGCCTACACTCAAGCACAACACTCGACAAGTGTCACAATTGCCTAGCTAGAAAGCAACACAGAGTACCTTACAGAAGAACACATATAGAGCTAAGGAAAGCTTGACTTGGTGCACACCGATCTTTGCGGGCCCATGCAACCAAGTCATTCGGATGTCAATACTTCATGCTTTGTGTTGATGACTACTCAAGAAAGATGTGGATATATTGTCTAAGAAACAAGAGTCAAGCCTTTGACACATTTCAGAAGTTCAAAGCACTTGTTGAGAATGAAGTTGGTCGCAAGATCAAAACTCTTCGCTCAGATCGAGGGGGGGAATTCACAAGCAATGAGTTCAAGACTTACCTGGAAGCTCATGGGATTCGTCAACAAATGCCTCCTACTCACACACCACAACAAAATGGTATAGTTGAGAGAAGGAATCATACTATCATGGAAATGGTGTGATGTATGATTGACGACTCAGGTTTAACAAAGACATTTTGGGCAGAAGCTGCAAGAACTATGTCTATTTGTTGAACAGAGTGCCCACAGTAGCTCTTGAAGGAGTGACACCTCAAGAAGCATGGTCAAATCGGAAACCATCAATTGCACACCTAAGAGTATTTGGGTGTAAAGCTAGCATGCACATACCCAAGAAGAACAGGAACAAGTTGGTTATGAAAGTTGAGAAACTGATATTCATTGGATACAGTGAAGAAGCACTTGGAGTGCATTATGGGATCCAAAAGCAAAGAAAGTATACACAAGTAGGGATGTTGAGTTCTTTGAGAAGAAACAAGCAGATGCTCCACTCAATGACTCAACAAACATGCAGAATACACCTCTTGTGAAGACAGAATTTGATGTTCCCACTGAAGATGACAGTGATGAATTGGATGATGGTGAAAACTTGGATCCACCACAAGCCAATGGAACAGCTAAGAAGTTACCTAAATGGTATACTCAATTAATAAGAGATGCAAATTTGGATGAAGCACCTAGCACATCATCCAATCCTGGACCTAGAACTCGCAGTCAAGCTCGTGAAGAGGTCAATTATGCCCTAATGAGCAGAGTTGTTGAAACAGTTGAGCCATCTACGATTAGGAAGCCCTACAATCAAAAGCTTGGAAAGATGCCATGGATTCAGAGTATCAGTCAGTGATGAAGAACAACACATGGCAACTTGTCGACCTTCCACCAGGGAAGAAACCCATTGGATGCAGATGGATATTCAAGACTAAGTACAAATCAGATGGGACTATTGACAAGTATAAAGTAAGGTTTGTAAAGAAAGGGGTACCTGCACAACAAGAAGGCATTGATTATGATGAGACATTAGCTCCCACAACCAAGATCAAGACAATCAAGATGGTATTTGCTCTAGTTGCACAATTTGGATGGAAAGTCCACCAAATGAACCTGAAAAGTGTCTTTCTTAATGGAGATTTAAGAAGAAGTCTATATGACTCACCAGAGGGTTATGTAATACCAAGAAAAGAGATGATAGTATGCGAGACTCACAAAATCTCTATATGGCCTAAAACAGCACCCCGGGCATGGTACATCAAAATTGATGAGCATCTCGTAAGTCATGGATTCGAAAGGAATCCTTATGACCCCAATCTCTACCTCAAAAGCAAGTGGGGAGATTGTCATTGTGGTTGTTTATGTCGACGATCTAGTCATTACAGCAGATTCGTGAAGATGATCGATGCAACAAAGAAGGATTTTAATCGATCGTTCGACATGACAGATCTCGGGCTCATGCACTATTGTCTTGGGTTGGAAGTATGGCAAAAAGAGAATCATATCTTTGTGTCATAGTTGAAATACACCAAGACAACGCTCGAGAAATCGGGATGATGGACTGCACTCCTATTCTACACCTATGGAAGCGAGACTTGATTATCTCGTTCCGATCCATCACCACCTGGTGAATGCAACTCTCATCGGCAATTGATCGGGAGTCTCATTTACCTAACATATACTAGACCGGATATCACTTTGCGAAATAACTATTTATCACGCCTCATGCAAGAACCGAAAATATGTCATTGGAAAGCAACAAAGAGAATACTAAGATTCTAAAGGGTACAAGTTGACCTTGGTCTAGAGTACAAGAAGAATGACAACTTCTTCTTGACAGGATTTTCGATTCGATCATGCAGAAACATGGATGATAGGAAGTCAACATCAAGCTTCGTCTTCTTTATGGGATCGGACCGATATCATGGGGAAGTAAGAACAGAACTTTGTTTCTCGCTCTTCTACAAAAGCGAGTATCGAGTGCAAGTGAAGATGTTTGTCAGAAGCAATATGACTACGCCGAATCTTTGGAAGGAATTGGTCTACCACAATGTAAATCTACTCCAAAGTATATGTTGATAATGAAGAAGTTCAAGCTTGTTCGCAATCCAAGTATTTCATGAGAGAACCAAGCATATTGAAGTACGGAGTTCATTTCATACGCGAGCATGTCTTGAAGCACAACATACAGCTCCAAATCTGTCCTACAACCAATGTGAGAAGGCGAGATGTTTTCACTAAGTCACTTGACGTGACAAATTCACTTTATTCGAGAGAGTTCCTCTCCACTTCATTGGAAACTATGCAAAATTAAGGGGGAATGTTAGCATAATTTAGCATAGGTATATTTATTGCATTTTATTGCATTGTCTTTTATTTAATAATGTGCAACATGTGCACTCTAATCTAGTGACTTGCATTCAATATTGTTATGTTGGATAACATTCAATCTTGGTATTAGTAGTAATTACATGTGCATGTGAGATGGGTCTTATCATCTCGTAGTTGGTGCCTGATAGGGTGTCATGTCTATCCATATGAGGCTGTCTAATATCTATAAATATTACAGCTCTTGCATTGTTATGTAATCTGATTTCATGATCAATAATATTTGCGAGGCTTCCGTCCATCTTTAGTCATTGCAATCTTATTCGTTTCTATCATTTGGTATCAAAGCTATACCATTATTATCAGACCATGCGGATCAGCATGTACTAGATCCAAAACTCCTTTGGCTCTCCATGCCTTATCAATATTGAACGGATGTCAAATTTCTTTTCCCATCTAACACCCTACACACAAAGATTGGGATTCTTAGTTATCTCGCTTAAAGAATATTTTTGTTCATATCAAGAACATACTAAACATTGTTGAAAGTGTAACTAACATGATTGTTCAATGTAACACGAACATCTCCACATCCTCTAACATATTGCATCCGACCATCACCTAAAGAAATAAATTCGCTACTCTATTCTCATCTTCAATTAAAGAAACATACCAATCTCTTTGACACGTATAGTGTCAATATGCACCTGAGTCAAAGTATCACACTGTAGACTCAGTTGCCTGGTTTTGAGATGCCACAAATGCAAAATCACTTTTGACCATTTGCCAAGTCGTGATGTCTCTCTGTCAATCTCTCTTGAAATGTCCAAGCTCTTTATAGTAATGACATTTCCACTTTGATCTATCACCTTTGGAAGAGTCATATGATGAAATTGTTGATGTTTCTTCTCCGTCAACACTAGAATATAAGCCTGTTAGCTCACGTCAATGTCCATAACTTGATCTAGATTCTAGTTACCTGCTATATGAAGCCACAGATTTTCTTGTTTTAAAATAGAATTTTCAAGCTATTCAATTTACTAGAATCGTGCTCAACTGTTATGTGTGTTAAGTGGGCATCTCTGTCTTTGTGATAAGATAAATTTTGGTACAGATTTTCTCCCTATTGTGGTACTTACCCATATTGATATAATACTTTGTGAAGCAACACCAGCATTCTATTAAACTAAAACTACAAAATTATCTCCAGAACATAAAAAAATTCAAGGGCTACAAAATCAGTAGCAACTCCCACTTGTGTCACAAACAAAAATGCACTGCGCCAGAACTCTGCAGTCATAAAGAATGAATCTTATACTTAAGTGTGGATCAGACAACCAGAACTTTGGGGCTGCTAACCATAGTTACCAAGTCTGCAAATCCAGAGCCGTTCAATAGGGCAAAAAAATTCAAAAATCTAGTACTCTTAAAAATGTTCTGAAAAATTCAATGCGGAATATATACATATCAATAATTATACATAAGCATAATTTATAAATACACAAAATTTGACTAATATGAAGAAAAACATTAATAACGTAATATAAAATGTTAAAATATTTGATATTAAATAATTTAGGAAGGTGTTGGGAGTCTTTTTATCACAAAAAAAAGTGAAAAATAATTAGAAAAAAAACAGGGCCAACTGGACCGAATTTATCCGGGCCGGCTGAAAATTCTAGATCTGGCCAGATTTTGTGCAGATCCAGCCAGATTTGGTAACCCTGCTAATGACATTGCTTGATTGTTTAAAGTTGAAGGGGATATCTTTCTGGCTTTGTGATATGATGTATTATGGTAAAATAATCTTCCCATTATGTCCTTATGTAAAGGAGGGCTAATATGATATTAAACTGAAAATGACTACAGCGAACTCCATAATACAGATGGTCAAGGACTACAAAATCCATGAACAAAAATACACCAACCAGAACACTGCAGACATAAAGAATGAGGTCCAATACTTCTATCAGTCTGGTCCGATTTACTAGCATCATGCCTCTCTCTGGTACTAACATTGTTTATTGCTCTATGAGTTAAGTATCTCTTTGGCTTTAATTTTAATATAATGTGTATTCTATCAGTGTTTCCAGGATGGCGGGACACGGGGACAGAGTTTCCAGGATGGCAAAAAAATTAAAAGCCCGTCCCTGTTAATCCTAAATGTTGGGAATTTGCTTAAAAGCCTCCTTATGCATTTATGGCTGGAACATCAATGGCAGCTATATAAGGTGACTGTTTGGCTCTCCAACATCCTTCCCTTCTGCCACTAGCTCGCCTTCATCTTTGTTTAGGTCTTCCCATTCCTACATCTAGCCATTCAGGTTTTGACCGCTCCCCACAAGTTCCTCGATCTGTAAACCCTTTCCAATACTTGCAGTAAAAGCTAAGATTTGCAAAAGGCCAGCATCCATTGATGAGTGCAGTGTTGGGCAGATTGGCAGTGCCTCTGCCTGCACATTCTGCTTCAGGTGTTTTCTTTTCTGCATTGCAGCCCACAGATCCTCTTTTGAATTGCCCTATTCCTCCAGCTGGGCAGGAGAGCCATTCCCTTTCCATTAAAAATACTCTGGTTCAACCTGCAGCAACCTCTTCTGCTGCTTCCCCTCGGTTGTCTGGTGCCCACTTTATTGTGGATGTGGAAGAAAACATCCCAGTTATAGGGATTGGGTTGGAGGCACTGTTGACAATTTTTGCTGACAATTTTTGCCCCCATGGGCAAAAAATTGCCTAACAGGGTCCTAAAAGTGGTTACATGGCTAAAAGGAGCTTGCCGAGTAGCTCGGCGAGCTACTCGGCGAGCTGAGTCATGCATCGGCCGCAGTAAGTCACAAACCAACTCGGGCGAGTTGGGAGGAGGATCTCGTTGAGCTCGGGAGGACACATTGGCTCAGGCTCGAGCCCAAATGGGTTGGGCTAACCATGCAAGGAGGATGATGAGCTAACAGGAACAAGTTTGGTGGCCCGAACCAAACATGCAGGAGTTCGCTCAGTGGAAGCTTGGCATTGGCGGAGTGCAGAGCACCGGTTTGCTGTAAGCGAGAATGAAGGCTCAACTTGGTCGGCATAGAAAAGGACTCGGCCGAGCCAAATACATGGTGAGTGAGAGCGAGCTCGGACAAAAAATGATGTCGGAGGCAAGAAATGGAAGGGTGGTTCAGCTCCAAGCTCGCAGGCGGGGAACTTGAAGGAAGCTCGTAGTCGAGCTAAGTGAAAAAATGGGGACTCGAAGTCTGAAGTTTTCAGACTTCAGAGATTTTAGATTTTGGAGTTTCGGCAGCCAAGCAGGGAAAAAACAAGAAAAAGGGCCCAAAAACCCGAATTCCAAAAGGGCTCGGGGTTTTCGGGGTCAAACTCCCCTTTCGTGGTCAACGGCGCCGTGGATCGGGATTTGAAGTCCGAATTTCGGACTTTGGAGATTCGAGAGTTCGAGTGTCTTCGCCAAACAAACGCAAAAGCACGAGCCAATGCCCGAAAACCCTAAGTCTAAAAGGGCCCGGTGTTTGGGGTCAACGCGAGCATTTCGGACTTTCTGAGGTCCCAATTTCGGACTTTCGGAGGTCCCAGTTTGAGGGTTTGTTTTGGGCTTGAGGCAACGAGAAGCCCGAAAGGAGAAGGATCCGAAACCCGAAGTCTGAATTTCGGACTTCGGGGTTTGAGGTTCGGAGGTTTCGGTGGGTCGGCGGGATAAACAGTAGCCGCTGGTCCGAAAGGTGCAAGGTCGAAACCCGAAGTCCAAATTTCGGACTTCGGGGTTTCAAAGGTTTCACACACCCAACCGAATGAACAATAACATCAACCTCCGAAGTCAAAATGCCCAAAAGTCCGAAATTTCGGATTTCGGAGGTTGTTATGCATTTGAGTCCGAAGAAACAGAGCCAACTACTCGTATTTAATGCAAGTATGGCACCCCAATCTTCAAATGGCCATAACTTTTGACTGGGAGCTCGGATTTGCACAAGAAAGGACTTTTTGGAAAGCTCTCAGTGTCCTCTACACAACTACGATTGGTTTTCTTAATTTAAGTGAGACTAAGTATTTCAAAATGAAGAAATACAGTCCGCCATTTTAGGGGTGTTTCAGATTTCTCACCTACCCAAATGATGAAGGTATGGGCTTCCTTTCTTGCCCAACAAGGCATAGTACATGGAGGTATGGGTTTTGCAGTGGCACCCATCATTATTGCAAGTGAATTCAATGCATTTTAGGGTGGTTGAAGCAAGATTTCGAGTTTCTTCCCTCTCTCCCTTCTCTCATTCTTTCTATATATTGTAAGGAGGGGCTCATTTCAAAAGGTTGGATAATTTTGCTTTGCACCCTCCCTTCTTCTCTTGTTTATAAGTGAATTTGTGGAGTCAAACCTCCCATTCAAGTTGTAATGCAAGTTTGTGCCTCTTGGCCATTGTAATGCACTTGTATCAAATCTATGGAGCAATAATATAAGTCTATGGATGAATTTCAACCCTCTCTTGTGTTTGTTGCTTTCTGATCTCTCATTGCAATATTGGTTATCTGTGCATGGTTATTGTATTACATGTTTAATGGTTTGTGTTTAATGGTTAGTGGATTCTCATCAGTGGATTGATCGTGGTGTATTTTCATCCTTCTTAATCTGATTGTGGTTTCCATCTCCATGCAAAGCAGGTGTTCAACATTCCTTTTGGTGCATCACCTCTGTTAGTTTAGGTTTAATTTCTTGTAATCTTCTTAACCCTGTCTCCTTGGCAAGATAGAGTAGATTTTGGAGTAGATCCTCTACTAATTTGGATGTGTGCATCAGAATAGAGGAATAGGAACCGGCCTTCATCCAGAGGGTTATCCCGATTGCAAAGTCCCACACTTTGGAATAACTCCATGTTTGACGAATCACACTGATTGCCTCAACCATTCACTTGCGAACAATCAGGGGTGTTGTGATTTCGCCATAACGGGCACTTGATCAAGAAGATTTTTACGAGGAGCATGGATTGATTTGCATTTTGCAAATTCAATGGTTTCTAGCCTAGACTCGCTGATCTTCAAAACTGGGTTTTAGTAGCCCAAAAACCCTTATTGACAAAAGAAATTTTCATTTACCCCTGTGCTACGGGCTTTTCATTGTGATGTGTGATGTTTCTAATGACGTGTGATGTTTCTAAGGACATGGACCTCATTCTCCAGGCTGGTCCCTATTTTTGGGGGTATTGGCTTATGTATGCATCCCTAGTTCCCCTTGTTTGATCCCTCTATAGAGACAATCTCCTATGCTTTGGTTTGGGTTAGACTCCTAAACCTTCCTCTGCAGTTTTGAACCCTAAGAGCTTGTTGTCCATTGGATATGCCCTTGTCAAATTTCACTTCTGTTCCCATGATACTTCAACAACCTATTACAACTTCTGCAAGCTTTGGGTCCAAGTTGATTTTGCTAATGGCATGCCTACTGAAATTTGGCTCAGGGTGGAGGATCAGGTCTGGAAGCAGAAGCTAGATTACGAGCAGATGGCTTTTAGGTGCAAAACCTGCTTCTCACACAGTCATCTAGCAGTTGTTTAACCAAAGAGGAATGCAAATAAGGCTGCTGGTTCTGGAGGTAAAAGGAGGAAGGGTAGGAAATATCCTCCAACCTGGTGGCAAGGGGCTGAGGAACACCACCACAGTACCACTTGATGGAACCAATTGCAAAAGATTTGGAGGCTAAGAGCAGTGTTATGCTGGGATGCGCGGCCTAGATTTTGGTAATGTCCTGAACATTTATGGGAATGGGGGAACGTTCGCAATTTTTTAATATATATATTTGAAACCTTTACTATAAAAGCTGTTATTTTTACCACAAACATTGAACCCTAATCCCAAAAGTACTCTTAAACAGTTAAATAAGCTTAAAACACCCTAAAAATCATTGAATAAAGGTAAAACATTTAATTTCTACATATTATATTTCATTTTAATAGCCGTCCGCCCCCTTCCCCAAATTTTGGGAAATTTTTTACTGTTCCGGAAAACATGTCTCCACGTCCTCTCCTCCCCAAGACTTAGAAAACTATAGCCGATGGTGAATCCTGCATTCCTCAGAGGACAGAATCTCCCCTTTCCCTCTCATAGAGCCCATAATGGTTTGGGTGTGTCTAAAATCGAGGCTCTTGGTTGTTTTACTCCCGCAACTAGGGCGTCGGATGGTGTAGTGGCCCTATAACTAGGGCTCTTAATGGTTTAGTGGATCCTGCAACCGCGGCTCCTGGTGGTTTGGTGGCTCTTGCAATTGAGGCTCATTGTGGTTTAGTGGCTCTTGCGGTTGGGGCTCCTAGTAAAGGCTCAATGGAACCTTCCCCCTGCTCTTAGAAAGTTCGAACATAATGATGGCACTTTGCCGGAACATCCAGCAACTGATTTGGTCTCTCATCCCTCTGGTCTTGTGACTCTTGTTTGGCCTCTCAGTCTAGAGGGCAAAGTGAAGGAGTCCTCTGATCGTGATTCAACCGAAGTCAAAAGAAGAAAGGAACATGGCAAGTTGCTTTCTTCCTAATGGATGGTTCTCACGTCAAACAAAAGTCTGGGTAATTTTACCTTTAGATCTGCTCTGGCCTGCTTATGGGTTCTTGCAGCTTGTGGCTTTGTTTTCTGTTGATGTCACTAGATTAGTTGTGTTGTTCTTCCGTGTTCTTGCTCTTGCTCTTGCTCTTGCCTGCTTAATAGGAGATTTCAATGCAAGGACAGCAAACAGACAAGCAAACATTATAGGAAGGAATTATGATCTAGATTTCAATCCTATGTGGGAGACAGAAGAAGAAAATCAGCAATGGCTCAAAATCTCAGAAGACAAGTATGGAGTCATTACACATTATGGAGAGGAGCTCTTAGACATGTGCAACATACACAACTTGATTGTATGTAATGGTATGAGAAAATGGAAAGGTTCGGGAAAATACACCTGCGAGACTCACAATGGGAAGAGTGTAATTGACTATGTCATTTGCTCACAAAAATGTATATCCAGAATAGAAGAACTAGAAGTAGAAGAATTTCCAATAGAACTTAAATCAGACCACAAACCAATTTCTATGAAACTTCAATGTATAATGGACAAGCACAGTGAAAACCAGGTTACGTCTAGCCAAAGTAAACTGCAGTTTCAGAGAAGCATTCCTCAAACTAAGAAAAATCAGCAACTGTTTAGAGCAGCACTACACATTATGGAGAGGAGCTCTTAGACATGTGCAGCATACACAACTTGATTGTATGTAATGGTATGAGAAAATGGAAAGGTTCGGGAAAATACACCTGCGAGACTCACAATGGGAAGAGTGTAATTGAATATGTCATTTGCTCACAAAAATGTATATCCAGAATAGAAGAACTAGAAGTAGAAGAATTTCCAATAGAACTTAAATCAGACCACAAACCAATTTCTATGAAACTTCAATGTATAATGGACAAGCACAGTGAAAACCAGGTTACGTCTAGCCAAAGTAAACTGCAGTTTCAGAGAAGCATTCCTCAGACTAAGAAAAATCAGCAAATTTTTAGAGCAGCACTGCAAGACAAGCTTCAAGAAAGAGAAAATCAGGGAGAACAAGTTGCAGATTGCACAAGGAGCGAATGGCTCATGCATGCTATACAAGAAGCCCTTAATAGGTGCAAGAGAGCAAAGCCTAAAAAGAAGACAACAAATAGCTTCCCAACAAACCCATGGTATGATGAAGAATGCAAAGCAACACGAAAGATGTTAAAGTCAACAGGTAGAACAAAGGAAAACAAAAAATATATGAGCAGCTAGTGAGAAAGAAAAAAGAAGAGTATACTAAATCCAGAAGGAAGGAACTCATTTACTTAGGGAAATATGATCCAAAGAGGTTCTGGAGGGAACTCCGTAAGGAGAAAATGCAAACAGAGAACAACATAACAGCAGACCAATGGTTAGAATACTCCAAGCAACTGTATGAGCGGGAAAATGAGCAAATACCTCCTCCCAATATCATGGTTAATGACGTCCTTTTCACGGATGAAGACATCATGCTAGGGATCAAAAAGCTTGCAACAGGTAAAGCGCGTGACATAGACAACCTTCAAGTAGAACACCTAAAGTGGGGAGCAGACATTTTGGCACCTGAAATTAAGAAAATATTCAATGGGGTTATTCAAAATGGCTTCCCCAAAGAATGGACAACCAGCCTAACCATACCATTGTTCAAAAGTGGAGACGTAAATAACCCTTCAAATTATCGAACCATCATGGTCAATCCATTGTTTGCAAAATTATTTGGGAGTATGATAGAGCACCGGATCAGCAGTTGGGCGAAGAGAGTGGAGGAAAGAGAGCAAAAGGGCAAGCTGGTTTTAGACCCAAACACTCAACCATTGATCATTGTGTTACACTCAGACATCTAGTGGAAAGTGGGTGGGATCGAAAGAAGGATGCTTATTGTTGTTTTGTGGACTTCAAAAAAGCTTTTGACACGGTACCAAGGAGCAAAATGTGGAACAGAATGGAGGAATTAGGGGTTCCAGCACATTACAGGGGCTGCGTTCATAGACTGTATGAGCAAGTGAAAGCTAAAATCAAAACACATGCAGGGTTATCTGAAGGGTTTGGGAGTGATATAGGAGTTAAGCAAGGTTGCCCTCTCTCTCCAACCTTATTTGGGCTATACATAGACAAATTGGAAGAGTGGATAAACAAATTTGGAGGTAATGGAGTGCACCTGGCCAAATATGTGGTGAAACTCCTGCTATACGCAGATGATCTAATTCTAATGGCAGAAACAATCCAAGACCTGAGGATCCACCTTCGCTCATTAGAGCTTTTCTGCAAAGAAGTAGGAATGCAGGTAAACATTGGAAAAACCAAAATTGTGATTTTTTCTGTGAAGAAAGCAAACCAAAGCAGCCCGAATTTCAGTTCGAAGGTGAGCCTTTGGAGATAGTGTCAGAGTACAAATATCTAGGCCTTGATTTCCATAGCAAGCTCAAGTGGGACATATGCAGGATGAAACGAATACAAGGAGGCTGGAGAGCTCTCTTTGCGCTCCAAAACAGGTGCAGAAACGCTGAATTATGGGATTGGAAGACCACTCAGACCCTATTTGGGTTGCTTGTCATTCCAGTGTTGTTATATGTTTGAGGTATGGGCTAGTGGAATGACAAATTCAAATTGGAGACAACTAGAGTGAATCCAAAAAAGGATTATAACACAACATTTCAGAATCAAGGCTACGATTCCTATGAAATCATTATGGCTGAAACAGGTTCTTTCCCCCTGGAGGCAACTGCTATGACTAGACTCATAGGTTACCTGAAAAAAGTTGGAAACATGCAAGCAGACAGATGGCCTAAGGCTGCAATGGATGAAGAGTTACATAGACGAAAGAACACGTGGATGAAGCAGAACTACAAATGGATGAAAAAATGGGATATCAACCTCACTGAATGCCCACAGCTTAACAGAGACATCAAAAACTATGTAAATGAAAAGTTCAGATTGATGATGTGGCAGAAGAAAACAAGCAGGAAGCGTCAACATTACATTACTGAGTTTAACCCAACCTGTGACCATGGAGAAAAAGCTTACATAAGGGCCGAAATAAAATGGCGGGAGAAGATCCTCATGGCTCAACTAAGGACTAGCTCTCACAATCTTAGGTGTGAAACAGGGAGGTGGACAATACCCAAGGAGCAGTGGGAAGAGAGAACTTGTGTAATGTGCAATACAGGGGCAATTGAGACGGAAACACACTTCATTCTCGCAATGTCCTAAGTTCACGGGTATTCGATCCAAATATGCAGAAATCCTAACTAGCGGGTCCATGGTGGAACTATTTGAGGAAAACAGAATAAAGAGCTTGGGTGAAATGTTGTCACAGATCAGCCGACAGAGGAACAACCTTCTAAAAGAGGTCAAAAAGCCCACTTTGGTCTAAGGCGGTTTGGTACTATCTTGTGGTCCCATAGACCCGTTGGTCTCGTGGACATAATTAAAATCTTTCAATTCAATTCAATTCTTATTTCAAAAAGCTTTACAATGGATGAGGGCCCCAATAGAACACCTCATTTTATCTATCAAATAAGAAAAAGAGTTGCTTAATTGTTGTGTGTCAAGTACGTACCTCTTTTGGCATTGTGATAAGATATCTTTTGTTAAATAAATGTTCTTTTGTAAATTTCTCCCAATATGCCCTACTAAACTACAATAACTAAAGCGATGTCCATACTAAAGATATTAGGCTACAAAATCAGTAGCAACACCAATTTATGTCATAAACAAAAATCCACTACACCACAAATCTGCATGCAAAAAGAATCAATATGATACTTGACTACTTCAAAATTATCATGTGTATCCTACCTCTCTCTAGTACTATGTCGCTTACATGTTCTGTAGCCAAGATGAGGGTATTTGTACTGCAGAGTTCCTCTCTGTTGCATTCTTTTGCAAACTAGAACAAATATGCTACTAAGTGCAAATACTAAACTTTGAAGTTGACTCCATAAAATAGATATTCAAGGGCTACAAAATCAGTACTAGCAGTAACACCCACTCAGATGTCTGCAGGCGAAAAAATGAGTCTGAGACTTGAATACTTCAAATTTGCTACTTCTTGCACAAAACCAAAAAAACTCAATCTAAATTTATTAAAATCAAATATCCACCAAGTACACATAAAAATTCAAATTCAAATTCAAACCGAAGGCAATAGAGTCCCCGAACATAGGTCACAGTAATAATTTTAACCAAACACATTCTATCAGTAATATTGCTCGATTGTTGTGTACTGGTGTGTATCTATTTTGTTTTGTGATAAGATGATTGCTGATACAGAGTTCCTCCCGATCATGTTATTTTCTAGAGCAGTGCCAATAAGCTACTAAATTACAATTACAAAAGCCAAGTTCACAAGAAATCTTTTCAAGGTCTAGAAAACAAGTGATGACACCTACTGTCATAGGCAAGAATGCACCACACTATGCCTAAAGAATAAATACTTCCAACCCACTACTAACTGGTAAAACCCACTAGGAGAAACAATTTCCCATATAAAATGCAATAGAGCCCCCAAACATACGTCAAGTTAATTTGTTCATAAATTAAATTAAAATCTCACAATAAGTCCATGCCTCAATAATCTGTAATTTTGTTAGCATGCTAATAAAGCTGGGCATAAGCTGGGCATACCTTGATAATATGGGTGAATCCCAAAATTTTGACAAAACATTCTCAATATGGACAAATGCAATCAAAAGTGTTGTAGTCTAATTGGTTTGGATGATAGTAAAATGAGTTGTCACACCATCCACCAGTGTACAAATCCCAATAAATATTAAAAAAGGATGATGTCAGGTTCGAGTCTCGCGCAAAGTTGGTTCCTTGGCACTAAGCTAAACAAGGTCTAGTATTCTTGCACCTAATACCAACTAATGCTAAAAGTTTCCAAAGAATCGGTATTTTTATCCTTCAATCAAAGACAAGAAAACTGAACCAATGCAAGTTTTTTTGACAAAACATTCTCAGCAAGGGTCAATGGAAGTATTTTGACAAAACATTCTCAACATGAGTTAATGTAAGTTTTTGATAATCAACGCGAGTTTCATGACAAAGCGTTCTCTAAACAGAATTGCAATCTCACAATAACACATGCTCTAATATGTTTTAATAGCTGGGCATACCTTGGGCAGTGGCCTCTGGTCCTCATCCTGGGTAGTAGGAAAACTAAAAGAAATGTGCTGTTGAGGAGCATATCTTTCTCTTTCGAACTTGAGCACAACCTCCTTGAGTAAATTAATGGCTTGGAGGTCGTAAAGTTGTCTCTGATCTGCAAGTCTGCGGAACTGGCGAGCATCCATCTCGAGGGACGCCTTCTCCTTCTGAAGGCGGGAGATCATGGCCATGGCCTGCTCTACTGCACTGGCTGAAGCAGTCCTCTCCTTCTCTAGCTCTTCTTCTAGGTCTCTGTGGCAGGGACAGGGACAGGGCAGCACCCTGTAACTTGGTCGTTATAAATGTTACCAGAGCATACAGGAGGCAGATGAGCGAGAGCAACAGTTGAAGCATTGCAGTAAGCACTGGTTTGCCCACAAACTCCATTGTATATAGTCTATCTGCAACCCTTTTTGTGTTTCTTGGCATAACCACAACTAACACTGCTGCTTGGGAGTTGAATTTTTTTGTATGATTGTGCTACATGATCTGGATCTTGATTACTTCGATTTTATTGGGATTTCGCTGGGATCCAACGGTTCAATGGCCCAGGCATTAATGATGAAGCTTGTCTTCGTGGGGATGATTACCAGATCGGCCCTCTATTTTTGTTTTTTTCTTCGTACAGACAATTGGCGAATTTTCTATGCATAAAATATGAAATTAATGGTGAATCTTTATCCAAATGAGGATTTACGAAGCATCCCAGTCCTTGTTTAAGTTTAAGAGTTTAGAGGAAAGGCGCGTTTTGGGAACATATATCTCAAATAGTTGAGCATCTATTAGAGAGGGTGGGATCTATTAAGTGGATAAATTTTATTGTAATAATATAGTTGAGGGACCTACAAATTTGATATTTTCAAGATATTTAATAAAAATTGCATAATTGATAGACTCAAAATATGTGACACATTGGCAACAAAGAATATATATTTAATAATGTTTGAGACTTCAATTTAAGAATCATCTAGTGCCCATAAAAAAAAAAATTAAGAATCGTCTTACAACGGTAAAATGTCAACATCATTTTCATAAATACTCAAGTGTACGTAATCACAAGTGTGGATATTTATCTATAGGGACAAACTTAAAGGAAATGTAAGAGAAGGAAGGAAATCGAAATGGAGCGGAATGGAGAAATTTGAAAGTGCTTGATGAAGTAGATAAAGCATGAATTTTTGTGAAAAGTAGGAGCAGGAAATAAAGTAGACGAAGAGGAGTGTGAGGAAAGCGTACCGACTATTAGTGGGAGGTTAGTAGTGAGGAAGGGAGTGAACGCAGATAGGATTCCTCTAGCAAGTGTGACTAAAGGAGAGGATTGGAAGACATTCTGGAATACCGGGTGAATGAAAAAGGAGGAGATATACGAAGGGATGATAACAAGGGAACCCGCGAAATGGCCTTGAAGGTCAAGCCTTTTTTCTCTTTACCCCCAATGAAAACAGTGGCTCGTTGCATTGTAAGGCCTTGAGATTTGTGAGTGGAAAATGCCCAATCCATATTAAGCAGCAACTGCCTTCGGATGCCTATGGAAATCGGTGCAATGGGCACGACGAGGGGTTGTGTGCATCCCAACGAGGTCCCATGTATCGGTCAAATCTGACAATAAAAAATGAAGGCAATGCAGGTGGAACGGAGGAGCTTTTGTAAGCAATTTCGATGTCGGTTCTGGTAGCACCACTCACAAGATCTGTTTCGACCCACAAATTTACAAGAAGCATTACTTTCTAATTGATGCCAAGAAGAGCTTTGTGTTGCAATTGATCGTCATCTTCCTCCCCTAAGTCATCATCCCCGGTGTTTTGAGAAATAGATCTGGAAATTAGACAGTTAAGGGACTTTAGCATTTGAAGGTTGTGGTAGCCCACCTGGTCATGTCTAGAAAAGAGATGGCACACATCTTTGAATTGAAGGATTTTTTGTTCAGAAAGGAAAGAATTTGTTCTTGACATAAGTAGCTTCCAATCCTGGAAAAAAGGGACAAAATTACGAATGTCGAGAAGCATTTCCCAAAATGATGTCTGCAAAAGAGTGGAACCCTGATCTTACATGTGGCAGTGGATCGGTGATTTTGGTTTTGTGTACTTCGATGTCCATCCGGAGTAACTATCAACCATCTTTCCACGCTTTTCAAATAACACACTGGATCTTCACACCATTAGGATTTCGACTTCAACTTGACCTCGACCTTTCTAGCTCATCGACGTATAACATTGGCTTGGAAGATGATATGTTTCATCAAGGCCAACTCCTTCCTCTGTCACATTTTCCATACAATAAATCCAAATCACGCCTAGAAAATGTGCTTCATTTAAATGACAAGGTGCGATCATGGAGAACGGATTCACAAACAGAGAGTTATTACTCAGCCTCTCACGAAAATCTACAAAGAAGATAATTTCACGACTACAAGCAGCAATTCTTGTACGTCTAAGGTAAAACACAAATCAAAGCCTTCCGCTTCGGCCAATAAGGGCATGGTCCCATGGAAGGGGGCTCCTTAAATATCTCAGTGGGTGCTGCTGAGAAAATGTAGTTGACATGAAGAATAGTTGTATGTAAAGAATAAAAAATGATGGGGTACAAGAGCAACAAATGGACATGATTTGGACACCAAGAAAAACATCTTTACAATAGGGATGTGAAATAGGATCAAAAGTGGGAGACGAGGGAGGGTGTGTGTGGTATGCTCTCTTCTAGATCTATAGGCATCCACTTGTACTAGGAAGAGGAGTTTAGGGAACTATTGTGAAACCCTAGGTCACTAAAATCACAAGACATATTTGTGAATCTTCTAAAGGGGTGAGGACCAATTGTGTAGTCATAAAGGCAATGTAATGTGGAAATATTTGAAAAAATAAAGAGTGTTTGATCAAAAATGATGAGGTGAATAGTTTTTTGCAATTTCAGACCTTTTAGGGTTTTTGAATCGGATTTTTGTAATTTATAATATAAACATAAATTATTAAAAATAATATTGTTAAAAATATATATTACTATTAGTATTAATATTAATATGGCAAAAAATATTATTATTATACTTCTTAATATTATATTAATATTTTCATTATCATCACCATCATCATTTTCATCGACATCATCATTGTAATTTTTGTAATTATTTTCAACTCTATAAACCATGGATCCTCTGTTCAACGCCACCACTTGCCAAGCTTGTTGAATGCTCTCTTCATTCGTCTTCGCCTTTGCACCACTGAATCCCCTATTTTTCTCCGAAACCTCACCCATTTTCTCACCATAAATTGATCCCTTGACGTTGCTCAGAATCCGTCTCTGAACATTTGGAGTGATGAATATAGGTTCCATCGCACTTCTCGCCAAACCCTCCTCCGACAGCCCCGCCTCCAGAGATTTTAACATGCCGCAAAAATAATCCATCGTGGTGTCGACATGGCTTGATGCTGACGTTACAACTGTAGGTCAGAGGGAGCCTACTATGGAGAGAAACTCCATCGGCCTCATTGTCCTCCCATTTGACTGCTGATTCGAAGCAGTTCCAATCCCATCTTCTGAGATGCCAAAGCTTCCATTAATGGTGGCCACTACAAGCCCTCCACCACATCAAAATCAATGATATGCACCTTTGTATTTTTTTTAGACAAAAAACTCCAAAATTTTCTGATTTTCCGTAAAATGAGCAAACCTTGAGTAAGGGTAGAGTTCGTACAACCCCGAAACATCGTAGCAAAAATATCACTACAAATTTCTTTCGTTAACCTGCATGAAAAGCTACCAATCATGAAGAGCGGACGTCTATTTGTTGTTGCTTGACTGAGAATGTTGCAGACTGGCATTTCGTTAATGACATTTTGTTGCTTTGGATGCAGTTCTTATTCGTGAGCCATATGGCAAACTTTGTGTTGATCCTTTAAAATTTGGGAGAATTTACACTCTTCTAGAAGAGGTGGAGACTGGAAAAGTAGTGGCTCTTTCCATCGTTTCTCAAGATTTCAAATCTATTGATCAATCTTCATCAACGTAGACGATCTGCTAATAATTGAAACAATTAAAAGTTTTCCAAAATTGTTACTGACAAGAATATATAAACAACAATATTTAAGCATTATATAGCATGCAATCCCATGATTTCATCATTGAATTTTTTTAAGATGAACATAAACATAAAAACTTCAATATAATTTTAGATAAGAACATTAATGTAAATATTTTATGTAGAGTGTGCCAAAAAAGATACAAATACAATTTTTGAACAATTTTTTTATAAATCTTTAGTTCCGTCCTTCAACGATTCCCATGCACCTTTATATATATTGTTTTATATTTAGATTTTGCCACAAAAACAACTTATGTGAACAATCTGGTGCAAGGAAAGAAATAACGGAGTTGCAGGGATAACACACCCCACAAGTGACCTCCCTCGGTACATTTCCTATGCAAACCATGTGTTCCTATTTCAGCGTTCATGATTATCAGCAGAAGAAAAGAGCATGACTGCTATAGACTTGGACGATTACTAGATATGTGTTGCACATAGTGTAATTTATGCCCTGTGAGTAAATATGGAAAGTATCCAAACATGAAGAGTGGTCATCTGTTTGTCGTTGCCTGACTGAGAATGTTGAAGGCTGGCATTTTCATTACCGACATGTTGTTGCTTTGGTTGTAGTTCTTGTTCGTGAGCCATATGGCGAACTTTGTGTTGATCCTTTAAAATTTGGGAGAATTTACACTCTTCTGGAAGAGGTGGAGACTGGAAAAGCAATGGTTCTTTCCGTAGTTTTTCAAGAGTTCAAATCTATTGATCAATCTTCATCATCATAGACAATCCCCTAACAATTGAAATAGTACAAAGGCTTCATGCTTCTGCACTTCTGCAGACATTTCAAAGGTTTTTAACATATACTTACACTTATCAATATGTTTTATATAGATCGGGTGAATCGATGATCTTAAAAGTTTACCAAAATTTTTACTGACAAGAATATATAAACAACAATATCTAAAGATTATATAGCATGCATGAAATATAAAGCCATGTAATCCCATGATTTCATCATTGTTTTTTTTCAAGATGAACATAAACATAAAAACATCAATATAATTTTAGATAAGAACATTAATGTAAATATTTTATGTGGAGTGTGCCAAGAAAGATACAAATACAAATTTTGAACAAATTTTTTATAAATCTTTAGTTTCGTCCTTCAACGATTCCCATGCACCTTTATATATTGTTTTATATTTATCATTTGCATAGAAAAAAATATTATTTGAACAACTGGTGTAGGGAAAGAAACAACTAAGCTGCAGGATAACACACCCTATAAATGACCTTCCTCAGTACATTTCCTGTGCAAACCATGCATTTTTATTTGGCATTCATGATTATCAGGAGAAGAATAGAGCACGACTGCTATAGACTTGGACGAATGCTAGAAATGTGTTGCGCATGGTGTAATTGATGCCTTGTGAATAATAAACTAAATTCAAAATAGCAAAATCCTTGTGAACAATTGTTTGGGGCTCTTCATCTTCATACCTTGTATGAACAACGACCTCTGTTATGTTGTCATCGTCATGGGTTGAAAAAACAAAAAAAAATTATTGCTATTAGTGTAGGTACTTTTTAATACCCGTAAAAATCAAGAATACATAATAATATTGGCAATTAGGGTAATGAACTAAAAAAACTTACGATATTAACTCCAAATCTCTGGATGAGCGAGAATAGTTGAGACGAAACCTCCATTTGTAGCCATGACTCGTATCTATAAGTAATATCCATCACATTGAAAGTCAATGAAACATGTGTGATATATCACAAGTTTCCCCTGCACAGAGATAATATTACAGATGTTTGGATTTTTGTAAGATTCTCACAATACCAAAATAACAATCCAAGGAAAATCACAGCTGCAAATACAAAATGTTTCTACATTCTGAGACAGGGAAGATCGCATCTTGCACCACAAATAAATTACAAAATCCCCTCCATGCTACAAAGACAATTGTTTCTACATTTGGAGGCAGTCGGGAACCCTACACAATAACAGTTTCTTTATTCTTGCCATGTGTTTCCCACTTACCTCCCATTATAAAGATGCCTGCCATTCCACTTTTCCCCATTACAAATATGCTTGCCATTCTCGGCTACGGTGAATGGTGATCCTTATCCAACACACACAAACTTGGTGGGGCCCACAGTCTGGGCCAATCACAGAATTAATAAAAAAATAATAATTTATTTTGAATTTGTGATTGGCCCAGACCATGGGCCCCATCACGGTTTCTGCGTGTTGTTTAAGCCAAGTGCGGTGAAATGGTGAATGGGGAAGAAGTTATAAATGTTTCACTCAATATATGTAAAATGTATATGCCTCTCGGCATAATTATTAACAAATGTAATGTAAACATATTCTAATTAATGACCATAAACAATAAAAAGGAAGAAAATGTTATATACACAATGTTAGCATTATATATATATATATATATATATATATATATATATATATATATATATATATATATATATATATATATATATATATATATTATTGATAATCAAATAACTCATAACAAATTAACGAGTTACTATATTGTTAAACCATATATTGTACTCTTATTGTTTGCTAGACGTTGGGAAAGTGTTTGAAAAAATGACAGTGCCGACAGCTAACTTGAGGAAACTCTAGAGTTTATTGTGAAAATGCCAATTAAACCTATGGTGGCTGCGTGGAATTGTTTTGCTCGGTCCTTGCACAATGCATAAGAATATAAGGATACAAGTATTTTCTATTTCACAGTATCTATTATGTCTAAGGTGGTTCCTAAAAATGCTTGACATTATGTTTTTCTGCTAGACATCTATCTGGAAGCGGGCATGAGGGTTTCCATTGAAAAGGTAAGGACAATGATGAAAGCCAAATGATTCAAAAAAAGCTGCTGGAAGTAGTTGAATACAAGTCCATAAAAATGTACACATGTTTCGCAAGGACATAACACTCCCACAACAGAGAATGCATACCAGAAATCAATGAGTTTATGAAAATGCGAAAGGCAACACATTAACAAAGTAACATAGTTTCAACGATCTTTTTTACTTTGAGACCCAAGAGTTAATGGGATTGTGAAAGAAAGATATTCACACTTAAACCATTAAACACAAATATAAGTAAACGAGCAACAATTAAACTAATAAACACTGACTTAGTCCATCAAGCTCAATTAATTTCCGTTTCCTGTCAGACTTGGTGCTATTAGGAAGAAAAGGATGGGTGAGACTCATAAGAGTGGACACTAGCAATAGTACACTACGTCCACTTCGATAATTGTAATTATATATTGATTTTGATTAGGCAAGGAAAAAGTGAAAATGTGTATCGATAAAGTAGGAGGGTAGGGTAAAATCTATGTGCAAATTGACTGTTAGCAAGTGTGAGTTTAAAAATTTACGTATGCATAATCTTTTATTAATGCGACACAGTCAATTATAATCTCTTATTATGAATGTAATTCAGTCAATTCATTTAATGTACTATCTCAAGTTATTGTAATGTTATTAATCGTATTGGGTTTTTGAGTTCTTTTCTTTTACGTATTCTTTTGGATTATGCTTTGTTTTCCTACTTTTTTGTCTGAATAGCTGTTCAAATTGACTGTGCGCCTAAATTGTATCTATTGCAAACTTTTAACAATGCCATATCTGGGGCTTATACAAGATTTATGAAACCTAACTGAGATATTAGTTAATCAATTCTACTTTGATGAGGTGGAACTTTGATAGTTTTGGACATTCAAGGTTTCGATTGTTAAAATGATGCAGGTTTCGATTGTTAAAATGATGCACCTAACTAGACAGCTATGTATAATATACATCATACTAATAATGGAATGAAATATTGATGTTTTCCTGCTTACAATTATTCATTTATGGTACGAGAGATTAATGGATAATGCATGTTAGAACGGAAGAATCAATAATCCTCAGGGAGATAAAGTAGCCTGGTCAAAGTTGAACACTATTGGAAGTTTTGCGGCTGCTTAAAAAACTGAAAATTTTGTGGAAAAGCAAAAACGGAAGAAATGGAACCTAGTGTGCATAACACTTTCCACGTTTGCCATGGCTCGTTGGACATTTACTAACCAGGCATATAGACAACAAACAATTGCAATAATCTTGAAGATTAAGTGAAGTATGGAGATATTTCATAGAGATTTAGAATTAACTCGAGGGCATGAATGAAGTGTAGGACACCTGAGTGTGTTAGAGAGAATAAACATTGTGCATGGCTAACAAGAGAGAGCTAGCATTATGAAAGATTTATGTTGAGGGAAATGAGCTTAGAAATCCTCTGACAGTCACCACAGTGTCGTGTTTGAAACTGGTATAGAGTAGTAGTCAAGCAATCAATCAATCACAGCTCTCAATGAGTAGAGAGGGGTTTGTTTTGGAGATTTTCTATTTTTCCATATTCCAGAGGAGAATGCACTCAGAACTTCAGTCAATTTTCATTTGCATCACAAAGCTCCAAGACATAAAACATTTAGTTGTAAGGAAACAGGACCATAGTTGAATATGAAAAATGAATCAAAATAAAAAGGCAATCGGGCTGGACAGCTAGGATTGTACGTTTTGGTCACGGGAACCTTAGATGAGCTGAGGAATTGGGACATGAAGGCTGAAATCATTGTCATGCGGAACCGTCTAGTGTACTATTACTAGTGTCCATTTTTTTAATGTTCGCAAACATTCTATTTTTGGAACTTGTTACAGAATCTTAACGCCAGTTTAACTGACTGTCAACAAATTGCAAAACTTACCATTATTGTGATCCCATGTCCTAGTGTCTCTCAAAATAAGGCATCGTCAAAGGTAAGAGTTGCTGAAAACGCACAATCTAGAATTCCAAAATGAAAAAAACAATTGTGAAACTAAGATAAGTGCAAAAGGACAAGGTGAGCATCCATGGAGATCTTTAGAGCTGTCATATGGAATCAAGAAAAAAAATTGCAACCATGGGAATTGGCAAGCAGTAAAAAATTTGCCAGATCCTTTAACTAAGTTATCGGTACAGAAAACGACATATAAAATAATTTATGTAGACCCTTCAATTGAATAAACCCACCAATCCATACAAAAACATTCCATGGGAATCCATTCCAACTAAAAAAAAACTAATAATTTTCAATTCAAAATTAACGTGTCAAATGAATTTCCATCAGCAAAGAAAAGGATTTACAGAGCTCTGTTTCTTCAACATAAATATAGGTACTGCAGACACAAGTGCATCGATTTCATGGCTCTTCTTCCACGAAGGAAAGAGAAATGGGCTTCAGCAGCATCAATGGCAGCCATGAAATCCACAGCAAGCCCAAGAGCGGTACCACGTTGTTCAACTGGTATATCATATGGGCTTTCTTAGTCATCCTTGCGTTTCTCCTCTACACACCATGGCTCTTCCTGTATTCCTCCTCTTCCAACACCCACATCTTCTAGAACCCCTGCACAATAATAAGTACCACGTCGCCGGGTCGAATCCCCTTCCAAGGCGACCTGCGGGAATATTCCACTTCCTGGAACGCACTTGCCTTCCGCGACTCGAACCCGGAACCTCCTCCACTAAAAATCGCCTGTTTGTGAAAAAATGGCCCATCGGTTCGTTCGGCTAGTGGCATGGAACGTCACGCGCGAACCCTCCACCGCGAGCTTGCACTCCAGGGTCATAAAATCCACGTCTTTACATCCTCGCTACCCCAAGATCGATCCCCCGGATCAAACAGACCTCAATTTGATCACCTTCCACTTCTCAAACCCCACACCAGGAGGCAACCTAAATGCCCGCGAAGACCTCAATACAATGCATGTTATAAAACTTTTTTCGAGGCCCTGCAAGAGATTTTTTTAAATTATTTTTGGGCTCATACATACTGACAAAGAAAGGAGCCACCATACTCGCATGTTGTTCGTGATGGAAGAAGTATGCCCACACCCGCACAGGACTCGAAATGTGTCCTGCTTTTCTCCCTCGCGGAATGGCTCACCTTGTGCATGTCATTGTCTCTGACATTCCTACTTTTGGAGGACACATGTAGAATTGGTTTTTCGTCGTGCTTCATCAACCGATTCATCTGGGCCATTGCAGTCTCCTTCATTGTCAGAAGGCAGGAGGCTTTCCCACATAGAACACGCCTTTCGGTGTAATCATAATAAATCACTAATTTTGAAAAAGAAATAACAATATCATATAAAATTTTCAAATAAGGTTAAGTAATAATCCATGGATGGAGAGAATTATCACAAGAGGTGCTCAGAAGGCAACAAATACAATTTTTTATACAAGGTTGGTTACTTGTCTTATTTACCAATATCAAGTGGATGATGGGACTCAAAATTGAACAAAATTTTTTTTTGCAAATCAATAAAATTTCTTAGGTAGCTCCCATGGTTTTGTGAAGAGTGGTATTTGGACCAAAGCTACTAATTCCTCAATAAAAAGAGACATTTCCCACAAAACATTAGGAATAAATTTAAATAATTCTTTGTTTCAATTATACTTGTCTCTACTAGCTACACAAGTGAAATTATAAAAATACATGAACCTTTTCTTGAGAAAAATTACACACTTGAATTATCTAGAGCTACATTAGAGAATGGGTAAAAATACCAACAAAATTGTATGAGCTTAAAAATATGTATATTTATTTTTAATTGCAAAATATTATAGTACTTTTATGTGTATGCATGAAATTTATGTTACTTTATAATAATATCAATAAAAGGGTTAATTAATATTGACTTTAGGTTAAAAATTAATGTTAAGTTCTAATAATAGCCAAAAATAATGAAAAAATTAGATTTAGGTGCCCCTCGATTGTTGGCACCCTAGGCAGTTGCCTAGTCTACATAAGGCTTAATCCTCCCTTGCTTTTTTTTACCACCTTCAACATCATTAAAGCCAATACCTGCAACCAATTTGTATTAGACACGTCATTTTTCTAAAAATGCAAAATTAATGTTATGAAATAATGCAAAGTATTAACCATCCCTCCAAAATTTGAATAATCCCTCCAAAATCTCAAAAATGAATTCAAATAGGATCCAGTCTTATATATTGGATGAATAAGGTTATCAAGCCATTTGTTTCAACAATTGATAGAGCTTAGACTAGCAGATAACATAGTTGACAAAGATCAAATTCAAATTTCCTGAGGAGCCCACAAGTTCAAGAGGTAAATGATAACTACCTTTTTAGTATTCAAAGAATGTTTGAATATGTGAAGAATGTTAGAAAAATAGACAAAATGTTAACTATGTGAAGAATGTTTGCATAAGCAATGAATATGTGAATCACTTACCTTAACAACTAAAGAATATTTTAATATAAATAAATGTTGTGTTTTTGTATAGTTAATATTTGAATATCCACAGTTAACTTTATATTGACTAGTTGCATATGCACTAGACTTATTGAACATACATTTAAATATATGGTTGTAACTTTTTCATTTTCTACTATACATTCAAAATTTTAATGTGAACTGAAATTACCGAACATATATTGAGTTAGTTCAAATACATATTCTTCTATTCAAGATATTGAGTTGTTTCAAGACATGTTAAGAAAGTAGAGTATTGTGATTGAATATACACTTATATTAGCAAATATACTTTTGAGTTCGATCGATTACCATAACAACTGACAAATGTGTGTTGTTCTAAATAATTTTTAGATATACATTGAATATGTGAAAATACATTGAGTGTCTATCAACATAACAACTAAATAATATATGAATATACAAAAGTGTTGTGTTTTTAGGCTTAAAATCTAAATATACCCTAAAGACAAGAATTAATTACATAAACCGAATACACCCCACGTTAACCTAAATTAATTCAACTATTCCATACCAACTATTATTTCTACCCTAAGCACTTGAATGATTCAATATACACTTGTAATTATGTCATGGAAAACAATGTGTTCAAAGGCAAAATTTACACAAGTTTATATAGTGTATATTCAATAGTTTCATTATATATTGATTGTTTGTAGCTTTACCTAAATGCATTCAAACTACACATATAAACTAAAATAATTCAATATACATATATATGTCAACTAAATACACCCTACCGTAATTGAAATTGCATAAGACAAAAACTAAATACTCCTTCGCCCGTACATTGAAATGATTGAAAATACAATGAATGTACTTATGTTCCTGGGTATATGAGCACATTTGTAAGCAATACTAGGATTACAAATGTATTTTTAGTCTACATTGAGTTATTTTTGAGCATGTTCTTATTTAACCTTCCATTCACCACGAACTCTAGTATTTCCAAATCCACATTGACTTACTTACGTGTATGTTCCTATTTAACCTTCCATTCAACACGAACTCAACTGGAACTCTATAGTAAATGTCATAAAATAGGGTGTTTTAATGCATACACGTTGAACTATTTCATACAAGTTTACACGAGAATGACTAACATTACATAAAATACAATGGTCTAATTTTTCATCGTCGATATGCATTCACACATTAAATATACACCTCTAAATATATTATTGTTTATTTCGAATCACCAAGTTGGTCATCTAGTGAACTCAAATTTTAGAGCCTTTTTAATCCACTCTATATGGTTTTCATGCAATGATTATGAAAGCACCCTAAACTTTACAAAGCAAATTCCATGACTAAACAGGGAAAGCTAACACCATTACCATCCATCTAATCAAGGTTATAATTCTAGGAATATAACATTAAGATAGAAGCTTAAAAGAATGCTTAACTAGTATGAAAACAATACAAAATCTAACTAAACATGCCTACTAATATGCTTGAATTACCTAACATGGGCCTAAATACACCTAAGAGGGCAATAAAATGGTTATGGTTCTTACTCCAAACAAGTTGAAATGGCCTCTCCAAATGACTACTCGATCATTTTGGATATCCATCTACTAACCCTATCAAGGCTTTAGGCAAGGATTAAGCTTGGTTATATATCATATTTCTTATATGAGATACAAATCAAAACATGGTGTAAAGTATAAAGGAATGAGGTGCACTCCTTTTGTAGTTTTCCTTTTGGAACAAACTTGTATTTTGGTGCATGTGCGACTAAAATCCCCAAATTAGATTAGAATAGCTAATCATGATTAGGCCTTGTTAATCACAATTAGTGAATTACCAAGTGATTAAGAGGTGTGGGGCCTTAATCAATCGCTTAGGGTCAACTAGGAGGCCAAGATAAGCTTTTGAAGCTTGCAATGATGTTATAGAGGTGAATGGAGTGATTTTGAGTGGTTGTAAGAGGGGTTTAAGCCAATATTAGGGCATATTGAGCAAATCAAGGGAAAAATAGGCTTAATTAGCCTATAATCGCTAATTGTTTGTTTTGAAAAGGATTTTGGCTTACAATTTGTCTGTAAAGCGGCATCCTGAATGCGAAAGAGGTTTGGTGATCAATGAAGTGCTTGTTAATCGACCAAAGTGGTAAGAAACGTTAGTTAATTAGTAAAGAGCACTAATTATAACAAAATTGGTAAGAATAAGAGTGACTTGCGTGCGTTTTGGAAATAAGATTGCAAAAGTGGAATTTAGGTGTCTACATTTGCCCCTGTTTGAGGTGAAGTTAGTGACTTCACTTCAAACATAGTAGATAAGTGTAAAACAGGTAAATTTTTGAAGAAAAATTAGCAAGATGAAGGATGCCCCCTCGAGTGTCGATGGGGTGATAAAAGAAGTCAATCGATGATCGAAAATATTATTTGAAATGGATAGAATAAAATAGGTTAGAACGAGCATGAAACCCTTAGGTATTGAAAAGGAATAATGATAGGGATAAACGTGGTTGTTTAATGCCTCGGGTGAGTTTTTTAGGAGAAAAATTAGTAATGATAATAAATGATAATGGAGAAGAAATGATTAATGGAGAAATATAGGACAAATCCAACCTTTGCATCCAGCCTTTCCATAAGCAACCAGTTTATATCATTTTGCCCCTAGGTCTACATCATCGACCTTTATTTAAATGAACAAAAATGTAAGATAATATGAAAAACTAAATTACTAAAATTTGTCCATTGCTACATAACTCCATGCAACATACACAATGCAATGCAATACGAGAAAGTAAAATGATGCTTAACTCAATGCAACATACACAATGCAATGCAATATGAGAAAGTAAACCAACTAACCTAACAGAGAAACAAGCACAATCACATATACTCAAACAAACAATCATTCAAGACAGTTGTACCAATGTTTTTGTTATCAAGTTACAGTTCCCAAATGTTTGTGTTGTAACGACAAAGGGTTAAAAATGATGCCCCAAGCAATAACACATGCGAGGGAAAAATGGAGGACACAAGTAGTCCCATGGAAAGCATTCATGCATTATGACACAGTAACCTGGCAACTCACTATTGCACGGAGTACCGACATAATAAGCAGACCCACTTTGTTAATGGAGGTAGATCACGATGATCCACATGTTGTTTGAGACAAGAACAAGCAAGAACGTCAGAAATATGGTTTTGGAGGACCAATTTTGATGTTGAGGATAATGCAGGTGATACAAGCTTTAGTTGTATGCAAGCCATTTAAAAAATGATAAACCATAAATTTTTGGTAAATATAAATCCAAAATTAATGTTATCATTGTGTATCTTTCTTCAATACCTTTCCAACGCAAAACAAAATGGATTCGTTTCGATGTCGGGAGCAAAAGTTATGGCCTATGCAATGTTGGGTGCACCTGTGCACTCAAGGGATCCCTGTGTTGGGATACTTTTTGAGTTTTTGAGTTTTGTGAGGTAGCATCGGCACCTGGGCACCTGTGCTGAGCCACTTTGGTGATTTTTGCATTGTAGTTGGCCAAAGATGGGCGCCTATGCTAAGCCACTTTGGTAAGTTTTGCGTGCTAATTTTCTAAAGCATGTGCGCTTTAGGCACTTGTGTAAGACATAATGCACTACCTATCTTCCAAAGGCCATAACTTTTACTTCTAACATCAAAACGACTCTTTTTTTTTGTTTTGGAAAGGTATCAAAGAAAAATACATAATGGTAAGATAAATTTGGGTTTTGAATTAATATTTTGTGAAATTGGGACCAATCAATATCAATTTATGTGATAAGGAGTTCATGTGGGAGAAAAGGAGAAACACAAGGGTGCATGTGCATGATGTAAGGGCACTGTTTGCATGATGAAAGGGTGCCCGGGTGCCCGTGTTGTTGGTGTGTTTAGCTCGTTATTGAATTTTTGACCGCAACATGAGCGTTTGGGTGCCCGTACAACACTGAATGCACTACCTATCTTCCGAAGGCCATAACATTTTCTCCCAACATCGAAATGACTCGTTATTTTTACGTTGGAAATGTATTGAAGTGAACTACGCAATGCTAACATAAATTTGGGATTTTGAATATGTTTTACCATTTTTGGCTTTTGAATTTATCTCACCAATTTATTTATTTGGATGTTTTGACTTTTTCGATCGACAAATTTGAAATTTTTTATTTTTGAAACATATTTGAATGTTTTTGAATTTCTAGAAGTTTTTTGAAGCTATGTATAGGAAATGAAGAAATGTGGTTGCCCCAGTGATAAATGGGATGTACAAGGGCATAATGCCACTGTATGTGCGGGAAAGTGAAGATGTGAAATTGCCCCAACGTTAGATGGGAATATTCAAAGGAAAAATCTTCACACACGAAGTTAGATCAGGGCCAATATAGATAGGTTCAACATGTTAATGAACGTAACCCAATGAAGTGCTAGGAAGGAGAAAGGATGCCCCTAGCGTAAGCTAGCTAAGAAGCACATGATAGAAATAAGTAGAAGATTGTTTTTGTGAAAGGGGACAAAGGTTCCCAACAACATGACAAAAGGCAATATTATACACATGGATGTTCTAAACTAAGTAGAAGAACGATGTGAATGTTGTGAATGTAGCTTAGAAGCCTCACAATGAAGAAGTGATTAGCCAAAGGCACGAATCATGAGACAAGATACAAACTAGAGTAAGAGTCTGAACAAGGTCCAAAAAAAGACACTTGATAACATACTAATCTTGTTTGCTCATAGAGATCCAGTGTGTTCACGTGGTAATTTATTACCTCTTGGAGGGGAGATTTGATAGACAACAAATGAAGACACCCTAGCCAATGTGTAGGAATGATTTATTTTTCAAAGTTGATTTTTTGAATGGATTGTGGAAGGAGAGTCATACATTGCTCCACTGTCAGCCAAGTGTCAATAGACCCAACGAAGATGCATTTGATTCTAATCACAACATTGCTCTACTTCCAATCAGGTGTCCATAGCCTCGGTAGAGATTATTGGAAATACCCCGAGAGAGAGTTATATATCAATTTGCTTGTTCTTTTAGCTTTGTGCTTTTTGATTTAACTGATTCTTTTGCTTTTCTAAAAATTTATTCTAGCTCTCTTGCTTGACAAGGGTTAAGAACCACCGATGGCTTAATGGAAGGAGGCAAAAGTGATTGTGATGACAATATTGGCTAGTGTCAACAAATATATCCAAAATTTCTTCGCAACAAGTATATATATATATATATATATATATATATATATATATATATATATATATATATATATATTGATTGTGATAGGATCTCTAAAAGGTCTGGTCGTTGTTTAATTTACCAAGGTGATAAAAGACCAAGGTCAAATGGATACCATAGACATAAATGTCACAAAATGCGTGTGAATTGGCTAACCAAAATATCGGTGAAGGGATGAAAATGGTAGGAACGCTGTAGAAGAAGAGAAATAAAGGGAAGAAAGAACATCCATGTGTACACAATACCGATTGCAATGTTTGATCTTTGTACGTTTGAAATTTTTTTGAAGTATTTTTTAATTTTTGTACTTTTATATTTTTGAAAGGTGGACGACAAGGTCACTTGATCCGATAAGATCCAACAACAATGTTAGCAATTTCCTTGATAAGGAAGACTAGGTGTGTTTGTTTATCAAGAGCCATATTATCCTCGATCTCAATGATCATGGTGAGATCATACTCAATAGATGACTGTGTTTTATCAGTAAAGCATGGATGTTGCATGCGGGATCTTGAAGTCCCTATCCATAGGTTTCTGCACTTTACACCATACTTGATGGGTGCATTGATGTGTATTTTTATGCACATTTGATTATGGACTTTAAGATCATTTGAATTGTGGTGAGATTTAGAGCTCTTGGAAATTTTTATCGTAGTTGGATGAAGGAACCGTTTGGGTTTCTTATAAGCTATAACATGACTTGTCTGACCCCGAGAAGTGGGAGAAGAAAGTGGATGAATAGAATTGATGTGAGAAATGACGGTGGGTTTGCCACAATCATTGATAGAAGAACAATATGATGGACACAAAGGATATGGTCCAAGAATTGAATAGGATGGGCTACCAGGAGGTGTCCCATAGACTGAAGATAAAAGACTACAAGGATATGGCCCTAAGATTGAAGATGAAGGACTACCTAGTGGCATCCCATAGATAGAAGATGAAGGACTACCTAGAGGTGTCCCCATATGACAGATGGGCTGCTAGACATGGCCCAAGAATAGATGAAGATGGGCTATCAGGAGGTGAGCCACGTATAGATGATGTGGGGCTACTTAGAGGTGGCCCACATATAGAATAAGACAATGGGCTACTAGTGGTGACCCAAGGTAAGATTGCAATGGATGAATCCTGATAGATAAAGAATGATTAGGTAATGAGAAGATAGGATCTTCCTCAATGGTCTTAGGATCTTCATTAGTATTCCGATAAAGGGAATCAATTTCTTCTTCCCAATACGCAAGCGTATCAAAGTCAAGATTAAATCCTTGATTATAATCCTCTAGGGGAATGCCATCATGTGACCCTAGGAATTTCGTGATCATTTCCTCATCTTAAGATGAATTGATCGGTAGGGGTAGTTGTTCTACCATTAATGTGACATGGGAGTCGACTTGGATGATTGATTAGAAGGACTTTGATTTAGAGAGCTATTCAACGGAAGAAGGGGTCATTAAGGCAACTAAGAAATGGGGATCCTGCAAAGACAAGGAGGACTATGACTTAGGAATCGTATTAGAGGAATAATTTGGATTAGAATCTTCAAAAGAATCAAAAGACTTAGAATCATTGGGATTGAAATATTTGGAAGAATCAGAAGAATTAGAATCATTGGGATTGGAATCTTCAAAAGAATCAGAATCATACCACTTACTATGAGTTGATAATGGAGGAAGAAGTAAATGAACGGGTTCTTTAGCACGAACAATCAAATGAGGTCTAGTTGTGATATGCATCCTTTGATATGAATGTTGAAACCTAGGTTCCTTACTGTCATAAGTATATAGAACTGCGTGATGATTAGTCTTTGTCAATGCATGCCTAGAAATAGATAGTCCAGGGGATATCACATGGGTTATTGTGTTGACATGTTCAATGGGTGTATCTACACAACCAATGAGAGCATCAAAATGATTCTCCTCATTACACACACAATTAGCATTCTTGTCCTGATTATGTTTAGGAAGAGTCTTCATATTGGGGATTTATTAGGAGTGGATGAATCCATCTCGACCTCGCCACTTTCGATTAAGTCCTGGATGTAGTGTTGCAACTTCAAACACTTATCTATTTTATGACCTTTAACACAATGGAATTGACAATATTCATTATCTCTAAACCATGATGGTTTAGGCATGTCATCCTCATAAGGCGTAGTTTTAGGATATCTAACCATATTAACCGCCTCTAGCTATTTTAGTATTGATGACATTGAGTCAAATAGAGGAGTGAAAGTACGATGCTTATACTCCATAGGTGGAGCTCCCTTTGCAAGCTTCAAAGGAGTGTTGTTTTGAAAAGCTTGTACTCGTTTAGAATCTACTATCCCATCACTAACAACATTTTTGTTCCTATTAGGGACAAACTTTGTTTTTCATTAGATTTAGAATCATTATGATCATGGGAGAAAGGTTTTAGAGTCCCCTTGGCTAACAACACTTTTTCAATTTGACTCCCATTTTTATGACCTCTTCAAATGTGTTTCCACAATGCATTTCCAAGTGGAACGTAATGTCTTGATGGAGTTTGGGAACAAACATATTGATTAACGATTTTTCGGTATGGAGCAACGAAAGTGGCTAGCTAATCCTCTCCATCATTGTAAAAACACACGGTGAATTTTTCGTTATTTTGTTGCCTCGACATTACGAGAGATCTAACATGGTGACATCATTTTCTATATTAAAATAGAAGTGTCATATGAAACTTTCTGCTAGTTTTGGCCATATGTATATGGATCCCTTAGGGATGTGTGCAAACCATTATAGTGTCATTGCTCCTAAACTTCATGGAAATAGGCACATAAGATAATTGTCGTTGAATGCCACCTCTTGACATGCCATATAGAAATATTTAATATGGTCATGAGGGTCACCTTTTCCCTTATATTTGTCAAAAGTTAGAAAATCAAAGTGTCTTATGAAAGGTACCTGTAGCATGGCTTTGTCGAATGGGTAGGGACGTAACTCATCAAACTGATACTTCTTGTTATTCATACCGGTTTCTCCCTCTTGTAATGCTTGAAGGGTGTGACCACTCTTGATTAAAAACTGGATCTTGCATGGGTGGCGTACGCCTATATGAAGGATTAAATATAGGTGTATTCCTACCTCTATTTTTTGTGAGAATATCTTCATAGGGATCTCTTTATGCTTCCCATCAAGGAGTGTGTATTAGGAACCCATGAAACAAAGCCTTAGGTTTTGTCTTTGGTATGGCTTGTTTCAAAAAATTTGGTTGTTCCTTTTGTATATGTGAAGCCAAACTTGCCAATCAACGAGTGAGGGCTTGGACCTGTTGTTCTAATGTAGCCTTTTGAACAGGTATTTCATTATGATCTTCATTAAGGGGAGGTTGTGCATGATGAACATGGTCTTCATCATCTTCACAATGAACCCTAATTGTAGGTATGTGATAGTCCCCATCATTTTCAAAAGGCACCTCCTCATTATTTCGTCGTCCAGAAGTAGAGGCATGACCTGGGTTCAATATTTTGTTAAGAGTGCGACAAGGGCGATCTACTTCTTCTTCTCCCCAAACCATGTCGGCGATAAGAGAAGGGTCTATTGTGGAAGGTAATTTAGCCCCTAGTTCCACAACCCACATAAGAACTTCATGTTTGTTATGAAAAATGTAGTCGTCAAAATGGGTGGAATGAAGCTCTACATCCGCACGAGGAGAATCTTCCTCTCCACCACTATGGTCAACCATGAGATTATCCTCCAAAAGAGGGTTGTCACCTCCAAATATATCAGTTCCTAATCTTTGGGATCCCATCCTCGTAGTAGGCATACTCAAGATAGGAAATATGACGCGAAGAATTTCCACTTAGGTTTACTAAAAAGGGACCTTAGTCAAATTTGTGTAGCGTAACAACCCTAAGTTGTTAAAACAAGGTGATTATAGAATAACCACAAAATTGATAGGTCAAAACAAACGTATGAATTAAAGAATAATGAACAAGCTACCCTAACAAGGTAATATATGACACAAGTTTTCCTTAGAATAATATAATGACATACAATGCTCAAAATTTAGTTACACCAAATAGTTTATTCTCTAAGATTTCATCTTGATATGTTTGTAACCTAATAGTGACAACACAACATCACCAGTTAGGTCAAGTTTGCAATAAATAAGGCCTAAATGATAAGAGAATGTTGACATGATCTTCTAACAAGATATACTAAAAACCAGTTTCTAAACACTAACAAAGTCCAAGTCTCGTAAAATGGATGATAACAATGTGAGCAGTGTAACGACACTATTTGGACATGTGAACCAAGCTTTCGGGAAAGTAAGATTTCTAGTGTCAAAATGATGTTATCACGATGCTAACAATGTATCCTCAACACTCACAAAACTCAAGACAAAGTTAGGATGTAAAAACTACGTCTAAGTATAACAAGAAATTATTATGCGTGCGAACAACATAACTCTACAATATAGAGATTTAGGTCTAATTTCACAATGGAAACAAGACGTAAATATCTCAATTGTATGGCTACAATGTGGACAATGTAACAATTCAAAAGAAGACAAGGATGAAATCACCTAACTACGATGATAATAAGTCTCAAATATGGGTTTTTGAGACAAAGGGGGCCTACTAGATTGTGATTACGTACCATGTGCACTTTCAACGCTTGCACTTTGCCATTGCAACCTAGTCACGCAAGTAGAATAAAAAAGTGGTGGACACGTGATATCTAGTGGTATCCATATATGTTGTTTCCTTTTGTGCAAAAATGGGAAACAAGAAAACAAGGGTGTAGACCAAGTGGTGTTGAAATAAACTTGGTGTTATTTTGGCAAAGTTTCATCTTGTCTTAGGACAAGTGAAAAAATAGAACAAAATGACACTGAGTAGATTTCATGATGAAAATCACACGGTTTCAACTTTAAGAGATTTTTTCCCTTGTTCAAAAACAAGAGTTTGAATCTAACAAAGTTATCACTTTGTGAGAGCTCTCAAGTATAACAACTAAGACAAAAACAATGGCTCCAAGACGGAAAAATTCCTAGGTGGTTCTCTCTCTAGGTGTCACAAGATATCTAGAAGCGAGCTCGATTTGCCAAGATTTCCCAAGGAGTATCTCGGCTTTACTTTACGCCCTTCAATCTAATGAGCACCAAAGTGCGTTCAATTATAATTTCACCGGGGTCGCGGTACGGATATCTTTGACACTAATCTCACCAAGGCGTACTAGTCAATTCGGAAGTGTGGAGCACTTTCTGTTTTGTTCACAAGGTTCCCTATCGCATGAACTACTTTAGAGTTCCTAGGACCAACCCCATTGTTGTAGCTCAAAGGGGTTATGTCCTAGTTGAGCGGACGAGCCGTAGCTCTTAACCGAAACCTACAAATACAATGCGATGATTGTGGTGTATTTTTATATTTTAGACTTAATGTGGTTTTTGTCATACTCCTTTTGGCAACCTAGAATCATACATGTAGTTAGAAAAATTGTTTTAGGTCCTCCTTTCTTTGACTAGATTTAGGTCCTTCATAACATGGTTAGTAGTTTTAAAATAGATTCACAATATCATAAGAAAATAACAAATAAAAAATGCTTGTAAATCAACTAACTACCATCAAACTTTCAAAAACAAGGTTTATTCCCACTTAATCCAAGTGCTTCTTAATGAAAGAATAAAATTGTTTTTGATTCCCAAGATCACATTAGGTGCAAGGGAAGAGCATACACAAATTTTATCCTTGATTTCTTTATTAAGTGAAAAATATCTTAAACTAAAAGATTAAGCACATGCAAAAAGATGAAGGTTTATTCTCTTAAGCACAAAATGAATGATAATTGTTCCTACTTACTCCCAAGAAGCAAAAAAATGGTTTAGAGGTGCTTTTGGTTCTCAAGATCACACTAGGTGCAAGAGAAGAGCATACACAACTCTATTCCAAACTCAATCAAAGTATGAAAACACAATCACTCCTCAAACCCTAACCCAATTTACTCAAAAATCCTTTATCAAACCCTAGGATAATTTTGTTAGGAATATTTCTCTAAAATCAATAATTTGACAAAAACAACATCTAAACCCCCTTAAAAACTGATAGGAATCATAAAATTGAAGTTCTTGAATTTTTAGAAAATTTTACCTCGATGTACAAAGCGCCCTTACTAGTGTGCATGTGCACTCACAGTCATGCATAGGTGCCCCTTTGTCATCTTTCACACATTCAATGACACACCTGCGCTTCCTTAGGTGAGGCATAGACACTCATAGTCATGCACAGTGCACCTTTTTCCTGTAGATGGTCAAAAATCTGAGTTTTGAATCAATTTTTTTGAAAAAAGGTCCAATCTTTGGGATTTCTTGACAATTTTGACAGGGCTTCGCCTCCTTATATCCTGCAAAAAGCAAGAAAACACAACTTCTACCACTAATCTAGTTGAAATAACTTTTAAAAATGGAAATTGATCTAAAACTTTGAAAATTACTCTAAAACTTTGAAATTAATCTAAAAATTTGGAGAAACTTAATCTAAAAAGCTTGAAAGTACACTAGAAAGCTTGAAAGTAAACTAGAAAACAAATGCAATGGGGTATTTTCCCACCAAGGTGCTTGCGAATGAAAGCACCCTAAACTTTACACAACAAATTGCATGACTAAACAAGGAAAGGAAACACCATTGTCATCCATCTAGCCAAGGTTTTAAGTCTAGGAATGTAACATTAAGATAAAAGCTTAAAATAATGTTTAACTAGTATGAAAACAATACAAAATCTAATTAAACATGTATCTTAATATTCTTGAATTACCTAACATGGGCCTAAATATACCTAAGAGGGAAATCAAATGGTTATGGTTCTTTACTCCAAACAAGGTGAAATGGCATCTCCGAATGACTACTTGGTCATTTTGGATATCCATCTACTAACCCCTATCAAGGCTTTAGGCAAGGATTGAGCTTGGTTATATAACATATTTATTATATGAGATGCAAATCAAAGCATGGTGTAAAGTATAAAGGAATGAGATGCACTCTTTTTCTAGTTTTCCTTTTTGGGAGAAACTTGTATTTTGGTGCATGTGGGACTAAAAGCCCCAAATTAGATTATAATTGTTAATCATGATTAGGCCTAACTAATCACAATTAGTGAATTACCAAGTGATTAAGAGGTGTGGGACCTTAATCAACCACTTAGGGTCAACTAGAGGCCAAGATAAGCTTTTGAAGCTTGCAAAGATGTTGTGGAGGTTAATGGGGTAATTTTGAGTGGTTGTAAGAGGGGTTTAAGCCAATATTAGGGCATATTGACCAAATCAATGGCAAAATAAGCTTAATTAGCCTATAATCACTAATTGTCTATTTTGAAGAGGATTTTGGCTTATGATTCACCATAAAGTGGCATCCGAAATGTGAAAGAGGTTTGGTGATTAATGAAGTGCTAATTAACCTAATTACTAAAGTGGCAAGAAAAATTAGTTCATTAGCAAAGAGCACTAATTATAATAGAATTGGGAAGAATAAGAGTGATTTGCGTGCGTTTTGGCATTAAGATTGCAAAAAGCGAGAATATAGGTGTCTACAAAGTACATATGCAAATAATACCAAGATTACAAGTTTTTTTATATTCGAGTTATTTAAGTGTGTATCCACCCAATTAGTATTATATTTATTGTTTGTATATATATAAGAATTAATGAATATATATTGAATATATGAAAATAATTTTGTAATTTCAAATAATGCATTCAATGACAAAATTACAAGCTTATAAATAACGTATATTGTGAATATTAGTGTATATGTGTATTCAATGTTCAAATCACCACAAACTCTGACAATTCATTTTTATTTACTACTAACCTTTAGAGTATATATTTAGTAATTTTAATGTAGATGCAATATGTGAATGTGGTATGAGTTTGTGGCAAATTGAACATCAAAACCCTTCAAAAACTTATTTACATTAAAAATCAATATTTGACAACAAACAGATAAATAATCGTTCTCATGTAAAAATGTGCATATAATCACATTATGTGTGGACAATATTTCATCTACACCTAAATAGAAATGCATTCAATAGAATTCACCAAACCCTTATCACTCTACAAGTTTCCACCGTCATTCAGCCTACACACCAATGTCACATTCAATGTTGCCATTAACTACACATGTTCGTCCATAACTTTCCATATTTTGGATCATAGTGTAGACATTAGAAAACGCACCTTGCGTATAAGGACTCTTATTCAAAAATACCAAAAACATTATAAAACACAATAATCTTAAAAATCAAATAATCCCACAAAAGCAACTAAAAATATATAAAACCCCACAAAATGGTGATAAAAGACACATCATCACTCATTTACTAACCCTCACCCCTATCACATTTAATTTTGTCCATCCCACCTACCCATTTGCATGTCCAATGCACTATGGAACCTTATCATCTCACCCATCTATGCACATTGCACCCATATCTATCACAATCTTCTGTGTACTCAAAATTTATAAAACACCACTCATTGATTTAACAAATATTGAATTTGTAAAAACCTAATCAGAGAGTCACATAGATTAAATAATACAATACAAGTAAATAACTAAAGGAAAAATAAAAACCTTATATGTAAGATAGAAAGAAGAGTGATTTAGCTGATATTCACTCAATCTAAAATGTTCTATCTTTGGAAGAGTGATGAACGAGAGATGACAGATTGTCATGCATACCGCTTAAAAATTACAGAGTCGTCAAATATGGTTAGACCAAGGTTCCTAGACTAGGGTCGGGGCCAGGGTGCAGAGACCTCTCTCACGAGTGCATGTGACTGCAAGAGGACTCGATCTTGAAATTTATGGTGTCGCGCAAGTGTCGCTAACCTTCTCTCTTGATTAATTATGTATCACTAGATGATCACCACAATTCACCAGTAACCTATAAAAGAGTTTCACTAACAAAACCCAAAACACATCAAATCTTTAAAATAAAGATGCAAAATAGGGAGTCAGACTAACCCCGATGGTCACCCGACTAAGTGAACTTATGATCGAGCGTTGCGCACTTCATCTCAAACTCCATGTAGTTCTATGTGATTGTGTGTGTAATAATGTCCTTAGGTTGCCCTCGTGCCAATGATGCCAAGATAGTGGGCTAGAAGCTAGATATAATGCAAATGTGTGGATGGAATTCAAAACTTCCCCTTCCTATGCAATGTATGCAGAATAAGTAGCCCAAAGAATGCAGTCCCTTTGATAGTATGTAGATAGATAGCCCTTGATAAATCGGCCCCTTATAATGGTATGTATGTTGTGTATATATAGGGATCTCTTGTTTGAATTTTGACACTAGTGACACAACATGCCAACTAGGACCTCGGGATAAGGGTGATATAACCGAAAATGCCAACCACAAATGTCAAAATAAATGATAGAAATAAGAAGGATGGGAGCACCCGAGATCCGGACACAAGCACCTAAGCACTAGTGTCCACCCAAGCGCTAGTGTCCTAGAACAAATGATGACAGAGATGTGAAAAAATGGCAAATAGGAATCCTTGTGACCTGACTAGAATGAAGTGTGGGAGTGACAGATGTAAAAGAAGTGGCAAATATAAAAGAGCAATACAAAAGAAGTCAATGAAAACAAGGGGATGGACAAGGGATTGTGTCACTAGTGAATACTTTTCTCACTCAAGATCCATATATATATATAACAACATACTTACTAACATAGTAATATAGTAGTATGTGTGTGTGATTTTATGTCTACATTTTCCCCCTTTATGTTATTTGAAAGAAATTCAAGTAGTGTAAAGGAAGTAACGAACATACATGTGAGAATTCCAAAGAAGCCATGTTGCAGAAGTCCACGTAGAATATAAGAACATATAGCGTGGTGAACCATGGATCAACGTGTCGATTCAAGTGGCAATGAATAGAGATGGTGAACCGTTGTAAGGAAAAATTTGGAGAAATTGATGATTTGATTCGAGTAACTTGAAAATTTGGAGATTTCAAATTGTTGCCAATGGAGATTCGAGGGGGTAGGAGTGATCAATTCCCAACCCGATTTTGTAAAATTTCGATCAAGGGAGGATTTGGGCATCATGTCACCAGAGGAAGAGTGTTACAGAGAGAGGTCTAATTTTACCCTCCATCTATGACTACATCCTCGAAAGGTCTAAATTGTGCATGAGACGGATAAGGACCAAAATTTGTTCCATTTCGATCCATGTTTAGTTCCGTGTTGAGTAAACCATATAAGAGTAGTATAAGAAAGGTAATGACGTCTCATTGCCCCTACTCCACAGTGTTGTAATTTGTATAGTGATAGATGGCTTCCATGTTAGGTCATATGGGAGCGATGTAAAAAGTGATTTCCCATGTTAGGTCATTTGGGAGATATAATGATGTTATGTTGTATCGATTGATTGATTTAATTCGAATATTGAATGATTGTTTTAAAATGAATATATGCAATAGATTGCTCATGGCGAGACTTTTTCTTTTCCCTCAGATCAGGCCATTAGGGATAAATTTGAAGTAGTATACAATGTTAAATGTTGATGAGATGATTTTGTACCTTTGCTTGAATAGTTTCATAGAAATATTTTTGATAATGATGTATTAGAGTATCGAATAATCGTTTAGTATCCCGAGAGATCGCATGGGGAGATCCCGATTGTATGCCCCCTTTAGGTGAAAAGCAGAGGAATGGAAATGACAAGGACTAAGTTGAAAGTAGACGTGAGATCACATAGTAGTGAATAGAATGATGTGTAGTATAGAAATTATTACAAGATTACATGTCAAGTTGGAAATGTTCTAGATTGGAATATAGTAATGTGGAATGTGTACAGTATGGTGGTAGGAGAAATTCTTAACCGAATGGTGCAAACGAGGAGGACAACAGAGTAGCGAAGCTCAAGATATGAGAAAAACCATGTGTGGTGTATTAATTCGAAAAATGTGCACAAATGGTAACTATAGTAAATGAAATGGCATTTATTATATATAGTAATGGTAAAAATTGAATAGTGATTTCATTTGAACCTTGATTGAGTCGTAATTGGAGCTCGAGCTTGTGAAGATTTGCAGATTAGAGCAACGAAGATGACTAGGTTTGAGAGGATGACAGTTTTGTGGTTCCACGGATGACTGATGAGTTGGTGTGTATGACTATTTTTGAAAATTTTGGTGAAATGTGCCCAATTTTTATGATTTTTGTAAACTTGGTTTTTTTTGTTTTTGTGTTTTTGACCCGAGGTAGTAGCGACAAGGGCGTAGGCGTCCTTTCGGACACTAAAGCACCTAGTTCCAAGTGCTAGTGACTTGCTCCTAAGTGCCGTGACCTACTCCTAGCGCCAGTAACCCAAGAGAATTAGTTAATAGTGTATTATGCAATTGTGATGTTCTTATGAATATTGGTAGTATGATTGACTATTGGTGAACCTATATGAGGCGCTAATGTCGAGATTTTGGTGGTATTTTTTCTATGGAGAAAGACATTCACTCGAGGGAGTTCGCGAGAGGGCAAAATTTGAGTACATTGTTGAATTTGGTGTTGTCAAATGTTGAGTGGGACATTTTAGACTCTATCAACCTATGACACATAGTGAGATTGGGGGAGGTACTCTATAATATGTCCATGATCATTGCATTATGCGAGAGGTGGTGTGAGACAGGTTATACATTTTGGTTACCTACCTGGGAAATGATGTGACCCTAGAGTACGTATATCATATATTGTGATTACGATTATGGGTGATCGAGTACATGTGATGGCAGTAGAGGATGTTTAAAGGCCTATGAGGGCATCTAGACGTTATTTTATAGGGACACACGGTACATAGAGAGACCTATATTATCCCGAATGCCATATTGAGATCAAGATGTTCATGCTATTGCGAAAGGTCATTGTAGTGGTGATTGCTTTGTCAATGACAGTGGAGGGTGGCGAAGTACGCATCATTGTATAATATGCATGAAATATTTCAAAATATCGAGGAGTATGGTCCTAGATTTACATAGGCGAGGTGTGTGTTGGCCCATTTATATAAGGACTTATACAGATTTGCACATGAGGACCATGTGGGTGTACTTGGAGCCACCACATTGTAATTTGTGTGGGCCTATGAGCACATTATGATATCGATGCCACTTTGTGGGCCACGTGTGGATTGGGTGAGACCAAAGATATTCACGATGAGATGGGTAGGCACTCGTAGGAGGATGGACACTACGACTTATAGATCTATGTTAGATCATATGAGACCAGGGGTCGTCATATGGAGGCCGTATAGAGACTATGATGGATGGGAAGAGGATGGAGTCGACATGCAGCGCATTCAACACACCATATGGCTAGAGGACCAGTTTTCTAGAGTGACCAATTTGTTTCAGGCTGAGTGCGTGTCGAGGTAGTTTGGTATGGCCCAAGTTGTGCCCCGTGAGTCATATGTATGGGTGAAGGCCACTAGAGCATCAAGGTGGCTAGAGCGAGACCAGTCCCACATGATCACAACTAGTGCATCCTGGTTTAGATGATGTGGATGCGGCCATAGAACCAATAGAGGTTGATGATACAGGATGTACCTAGGCATATATCAATTGGTAGGCAACTCATAGGTGGGTATTGTTGTTTTTAGTTGTCGTGGACGCGACATGTGACTCGACGATCGGAGGAGGCGGGGACAAGTCCCTACCCTTGATGGAGATGTTATAAAATTTGCATAAGTAGAACGTAAGTATTGTTTATTTTTATGTGTGATTGGTGATTTACTTGTTGTATATGTGGGAAATGTGTGTAGTAACTAATGTGTGGTTGTATTGTTGCAGTGATGCATATTGGTATTTTATTGGTGATACATCAATCCACACCATGACGTGGAATATACCTCTGGATGTTCTTATGGGAGGTGGGATATTGGAGTGAGTAGATACTATTACGGGTGAGCATGCCCATTTATTTGAGCAGTGGCGATAGCGGAAGCCTCACGTATCGTTATATTCGAGTGAGCGTGACGAGGTGTGGGTGGAGATGGAGCGAGCGAGGGACACTTATGTAGGAGGAGGAGGCTTAGCTCAAGATATTTTGATGAGATTTATGGAGTTATAGGGTCAATATGTAGCTCGTGTAAACAAGTGGATCTTGTTATGGTATAGAGTCGTTTTAAGATATATAGGGGTCGCGACCAACGACATAGATTGAGCAGAGAAGCATCTAGTTTAGAGCTCTTGTCATTATGAAACAATGATAGTGAGGATGACTTATGATGTATACTATTGTATTGATGGAGGGGGGGCTTGCCCCCAATGATTGTATTTTGAAACTATGATTTTCTCCAATATATATAAAGATGGATGTTTGGTATTATTGTATTGCATTGTGTTGATGTTGATTGATATGTGATGTGATGATTATTGTTCATATATTAATTTGAGATATTTGATTTGCATTGTGTAAATGATTATATATATATGAAAATAGATGATGATGTGACATGAATGATGACATGTAGGATGTGATAGATATGAATAGATGTACATGATAGAGATGGAATGGATGAATCATACAAAGACGTAGAATGATGGAGGTATTCGTGTGTAAGTATGATGAAGAGGTGGGGAAGAAGAGCGGTTCCCCCAATGTATGTGTAGAAAATGAGGTTCATTTATATGGGAGCCCTTGATAATCAATAATGAACCATAGAGAAAGAGTGCATCATTGGGAAATGGTTGGATAATGTCTGTGAGAAAGATAGAGCATGAAGCGCAACACGTAAAGAGTGAATGATGAGGTTCATTTTGCAATATATCCCTCAACAATCATGTAACAACCTCGAGAACATGAGTGTGTTGGGAATGAGGTGATCACACATAAATCACCTACCAAAGATTGAGAGGCCTATGAGGGATGGTGGAAGAAAGTGAAGTGGTAGGAGTCTGAGCGTAAAAGCTAAACTAAATTTTTGATGTAATGGTGCCAATGATGGGAGATGTGGTGGAAGGAAGCAAAAATGTTGATGACTTAGGTAGCTAATGAGAAGAAGTAACATTTTGCAATGAATGAGATGGTGTCACTGATGGATGAGCTAGGTGCAGAACGTGAATGGATAATAACCTTAGGTGATGGGAGGATAAAAACCTTAGTAGTAGGTGGAGGAGACGAGTGAATGGAAGTGGATACACGCTTATGAAAAATGGAGAAAGAGGTCACTCACAAGAGTGAGATCTAAAGGAAATAACACCTTAGTCTTCTAGGTTGTAATTTATTGTGTAAAGCACAACATTCATTGTCTCGATGGCCATTGATACGGTGAAAATGGAAATAAGGGTGATTACGTTGGCAATGCAAGTGATGAGGAGGAGGATGTTGATTAAATAGCAAAGCGGCTTATATGATTATCAAGTAAAGCATGCATAACATCATGAGGCTTAACAACATATGAGAAATGTAATGGCTCGCGAGCAGGATAGAGGAAGAGATCTTAGGTGGAGACCGATGCGATGGAGGAGATAGAGAGACCGAGGAGGACACTCAATAGATGGGAGGGGAGAAGAAGCCTTAGATGATGAAGAAGTAGAAGTTGTAGGAGGAGGATAACACGTGTAACAATCAAATATTATTCTAGATCAATAACTCTATAGCAAAAATGTGTAAATGAATCACATGTATTATATTGTAACTATTCTTTAAATTCAAGATCAAGCCATGACAAAAGATAAATTACTTTTCTAAATCAATAGGCTGGAATAATAATTAATGCATATAAAAATTGAAACGTAAGATGTAATCTAGAATATGTTCTTTATTTCCTTATGTAAACTACGTAAGCAATCATAAGTAAATCTAGGACCATTGTTAATAATAAAATGTCTAAGAAAAACATATTCCATATCATAATATGTACTAATAGATCTAAAAGGAAAATGAGTATACCATTGAAGAGCATCATCTACAAGGCTATGATGAAAATATTTTAACAATAATCAATCATTAGAGTAAGAAGCCGAGTTAGACGAAAGATGGTAATGCTTAAGATGTAAATAAGGATTGCTAGAACCATCAAAACAAGAGAAGGTAGGCATGATAAAATCCTTAGGAAAAGTTGAATTGTGAATTTTCTTTGGAATAGGATTGCCATGAAGAGAGTTATTGTCAATGGAAGCATAGTAGGCTTTGCTTTCTAGAGTGAGAGATTGGACTTGAGATTGTAACTAACCAACAACATGCATGAGTGATAAGATATCATGTGATGGAATGGTGGGCAAAAGAAGAGGCACATTGAGCGGTTGAAGCTTGCCATTATGAGTGATCATAGGAACTTGAGAAGGAATAGTGGATGTGGAAGGAGG
>CM031242.1:423603282-423880782 GCA_018340775.1 Taxus wallichiana var. yunnanensis | reverse complement strand
GACTACGGGGTTTCTGGACAAGAGAGGGCTTAATGATTTAACAACTCTACTCATCAAAGCAAAATTTACCTCTTATCAAGCTTTACTGCGAGTTCGTGGTCTAGTGGTGGATGTATCTAGAGGAGCATAAAAAATTTCATCTTGAATCATGTTTGTATACCACTTAGGCATATGATATATTGCTCCTGTGGGTTGTGGTCTTGTCAGATCATCACCATCATCCCAATCATCACGCCATTATCGGTGGGAACATTTTCTTTTGTTTTCACAACAGGTATGCTATCTACATCAGGTGATTCTATGGAAGGAGCACGAGATTCCTTCTTTTCAAAGTACTCAACATCTCTTCTAGTAGATACCTTCATGGTCTTTGGATCCATCAATTTATACCCAAGAGCCTCTTCACTATAGCCAATGAAGATGAGTTTCTATGATTTCATGTCCAACTTCTTTCTTTTATGCTTGGGTATGTGCATGTTAGCTTTGCACCCAAATACTTTGAGGTGTGCAATGGATGGCTTTCAATTCGACCATGCCTCATGTGGTGTTACTTTGTCCACGTTAATGGTGGGCACTGTTCAACAAATATATTGATTTCTTTCTTTGCTTCGTCCCATAATGTCTTTTCCAATCTTAAATCATTGATCATACAATGCATCATCTCCATTATAGTATTGTTCCTTCTCTCAATATCACCATTATACTACGGTGTGTGTGGAGGATGCACTATCGATGAATCTTTGTGAGCTTTTAGGTATGATTTGAACTCGATGCAGGTGAATTTCCCCCTCGACTTGGGTGGAGAGATCGATATGACAACTAGTCTCATTCTCAACTTTTTGAAGTTCTCAAAAGCTTCAATTTTGTTACAAAGACAAAAAAATCCACATTTTTCTCAAATAATCATCAACACAAAGCTTTAAATATTTGAATAAACAATGACTAGGTTGCATCAAACTACAAAGATCGGTATGAACCAAATCAAGCTTACCTAGAGCTCGATAAATACTTTCTAGAATGAAGCTCGTGTTATTTTCTTGCGAGGTAGTTAGGACACTTGTCTCATATCCTTTTCAAGACATGGTAAACCTCTCACCACATTATACCGATGAAGTGTATTGAGATATCCAAAAATGATGCAGCCAAGTCTCGATACCACAATTGCGTACAGGAATTCTTAACCATTAATGCCTAATCATCCCGTGAACAAAATCAATTTGGAACATTTGCCCCACATTTGAGGCTCTTCTGCAACAATTTTTAAGCCTTTGGATTCATCTCGAATCAAGCACATTTTCTTATTGGAATGACTATTAAAATAAATCTTCAGATTATGATCTAGAATCGACAAATTAATAGTAAATTCTTTATTAAGGCATGGACATATAATACATATGATAACCTATAATTTTGTGAACCAAGAGGTAGAGAAATGTTCCCAATACCTTGTACCATGTAAGAAGAGTCATCACCTAACGAAACATGGTTTTTAAAGGTATGTCCCTCATGGTGGCGAACCAATCTCTCGTGTTCGGTCATGTGTTGAGTGGCTTTCAAATCAACATACAGTATAACAATAGATGACATGGATGGTTCATTAAAATGGGCAAAGTGTAAAGAAGTCCTCGTCATCCGAATGGTCTTCTTGATTAACTACATTGCCTTGTTGATGGGGTTTCTTTCTCAGAGTTGCCCTTCTTCTTCCTTTGCTTGTAGTGTGATTGTACACTGATTGTTAGAAACACAAAGTCCGAGAGGGGGTGAATTAGCCTTACAAATATTTTACTTCATTTACCATAACATACATTCATCATTCAAATCAACCATTCAACATACATGATCAATTGTAAGCTTATTAAGTGTGTATCAACCATCCACAAGTGCAAAAGATAAGAGAGAACACATAGACACAATATATGAATTGGGAAACCCTCAAGGGGAAGAAAACCCACTGAAACTTTTGAATATATTACTCAATCCAAAATACTCATGTGAATATTACACATCACACAAGATTTGTTTAGTGAGGCACCAACCCCTAGTTTAGTAGGGCACCCACCCTACAAGGAGGCTACAACCCCTTAAGATGACTAAGAACCCACCTAGCCACCTAAAATGGATGATCACTAAAAATTTGTTGCTCTCACAATTTATTGTGATCACAAGTTCAACTCAATCCACATCAAACACTCTCAAACAATCCTCTCTTCTTCCTCGCTCAAATCTACTCCTTCACTTGTTGATTAGGTCTAATGACCTTGAACATATGCTCCTCTACTCTTCTTAACTTTTCATACTTCTTCTTAGCTCTTCCTTGAACCCTCTAACCTCTTCTTTCACATCCTATAGCTTGCTCACATCTCCATCATTTCTACTCACTCAAATGAGAAAATACATTCACCTTATATACATGACTCATCATAACAACATCCAAAAGTTGACTAATACCATTAAGGTCCACCATGATAACATGAAACCACATCTACTTACTCATATAAAATCACTCTAAGAGACCCATTAGGCCAGAAAGATCCCATCAAGTACAAACAACACTAAGCCTCTCAATTAGGCCTCGAAACAAGCTTTCTCCTCCAACGAATGCACTATGAACTCCAAGGGCACACCACATCATCATCGCGACTTCATCAGCTCGGGAAATGTCAAGGAAATCCTCTCAAAATAATCAACAAAGACAAGAAGCTTAGCAAGCTTCAATATCACCATGAAGCACACCAAGAAGCAAACACCTTTAATTAGGTCTTCAAGCACCTAAAACCAATCCACAAGAGTGAACAAATTTTCACATAAAAATCAACTATCAAGACTTCTTGGGCACATGAATGGAAGCTACATGACCCCAACTCACTCTTTAGGTCCACGAGACACCACCAAAATAGGGCACAACACTCCAAGACATCCATCTCTCCTACCTCGCTTAAGCATGTTGATCATGCCCATAAATAGGTCACCAAGAACAAGCAACTTGGCACACCAAATCACCTCACCAAGGCACAAATCACACATCAATGGAAATATCATGATGTCTACTATTTGATATAACTTGTTTCATCCTTTAAAACAAGTCACAAGACCCAAAACTTTTCTATCTCGAAACTAGTCAAACCTGTCTTTAAAGCCCCAAGAACCAATCTTGAGCTCATCATGCACAAACACCTTCAATGCAACTTCCAAGCACTAAAAATAATTAGAACACTTAATTATGGACCTGAAACACCTGTTAAGGCCATCATATACATATGTCACATGGAGAAAATCACTCAAGCACATATGTTCCAAAACTACTTCTTGACAATCCTAATAGGGCGTGATTATGCCATTAAGAATTAAGCAAAAATCACCTATTCAGATCAAAACAAAGGCTTTAACGCATCATATTAGTCTTCTATCAACTATCATGACCATAAACTATTGATACACCATGTAAAACATCAAGGCACACCTCATACCTCAAGACTAGGTTTTAGCCTTCTAGGCCAAAAGCGGTAGGGCACTTTGTGAGACATGTTTCTCCAAATTTCTCCACACAACCTACTCATATATTTTCATGAAAACCTAGAACACCTCAAAATATTTTTGGAATAATTCACTTTACTTTATGAAGCCTCTAACTCATCCTTGTACTGCAAATATCTTCAAAACAAAGGTTTTTCTACATCTTCCCGGTGACTGGAACATAAAACCACCACCAAAATGAGCTCAAACAAAATATCTACAACCTTTATACATAAAATTTGCTTTCCTAGGTCATTTAGAGGCCATACAACTCATATTTCTCCTATCGCTATGTTGTTAGGGTTTCAAGAGGGTTTTGACCACCGAGATTCTTAACAATTGTTCATAAATGTCATGGCATCATTTAACTCCATTCCAAGTCTAACACACTCTTAGTTCTATGCCTAAACTATGGTGAGACTATCAAGACTCCATGTAAATATTTTAGGAGCAAATGAGTTCTCCAAAGTTGACCTCGAGCTGGGAATTGCACTTCCAGAAACTTGATATGACCAAAAACTCATTTTCTTACTTTATCTTGATCCTCTTGACCTAAAATTTGACCCATAACAATATCACAACTTCCTTTAAATGTTCCAAGTCTTGTTTTTTTGCAAATTTTTAAATCTCTCCAACAATCATGACTTACCTTGCCTTTCTAGCCTTGTTTTTGCAGTTCTCCTTCAAAAGGACCTTCAACATGCATTATATATATGACACCTTACCTTGTATGCCTTATACTCCTATCATTCCATGTCTCAATACCTTCTACATACTCATATCAGACTACCCTACTCCATTTCTCATGTTACCAACTCATCCTGCTTGACCTAGGTCTAGGAGTAGGTCCAAAAATGACCGACTTAACACTTAACTCTCATGGCCCGTGACCATGTTGACCTCTTACATACTCATTAATACTTTTGACTCACCATACTAAGCATGTTAGACTTCATATGAACCTTACAAAACCTTTGGATCTCACATCATGACTATACAAACTTGAACCATGCACTCAAGAACCATGCATCGTTGACCAAAACATCGTATCATGACAACAAGATTGAACACTACAATCAACCTTTAAGCTTGATAATGAATGACACCTCATGGAGACTCCTAAACCACTTTGACACCATTTGACATCATTGTGACGCTTGACATCCATAACCATAAACACAATGCCCAACATTGTGATTGTTGATTTTGAGGTCCGAAATTACTCGATGAACCTTTCTTGTATGTATTTTACCAACAATCTTTCAAGGCATGTCCTCATTTAAAAATAGGACATTTCTTCTTTTGTTTTCCCCTTGATGATGTTGTTTCGATACTTTTAGGAAGATTGTGATTTTCCCTCCCCTTTTTGATGAGAAGATATCACATGTTCTTCTTCTTCATCTTTGTTGTATAATGCCTCTTCTTGCTGCAACAAATTCACCAACTTTTCATAATTGATGGTTTGATTCGAAAAGTTGTTTTTCATCACAAAAATGTGTTAAGAGGGAGGAAGTTATCTCATAACAGTGGGCATAAGAGATACATCAAAAACCTCCTCTCCCAGGGCTAGAAGTGAAGCCCTTAATGTTGCAACTCTCCACAAGAAAGCATGCACTTTCTCATTTGGCTTGAATCTCAGTGAATGAAACCGACTCTACAAATTTAGTATGGTGTTCTTATTTTGGGCCTCGTACATTGTGCTCAACTTGTCCTAACTTCTTTGGGTATTTTGGTATCTCGAACGTGGGGTTGCACTACATCAGACATTGCGAACAAGATTATCAACTTGGCCTTCTGATCGGCCTTGTCAAATTATCATTGTTGGGTTGCATCATCTATTGATTTGGTTGTTAAACCACTTGCAATCGACCAAATTTATTCAAACTTGAGTTGAGTTCAAATTTTTATCTTCCACGTGGCGTAATTATCACCATAGAGCATTTGTGAGTCAAGTAAGAAGAATTTTAGAGCATTGTTTTCCATAGTGGGTGGTTAGACTATTCCCAACTAGATGGCATGTTAGCACAAAACAACACAAAATACTTGAAAATATAATATTACAACTGCTTGTGTGGAAAAATTGAATGTTAGGCAATATTTTTATTTTGCGAGGCCTTAGTGGCCTCTGGAGCTTAAAATGGCTCAAAATGCGAGAAATCACAAAAATAGTTGAAACACAGCCCTTTCAGGCACCCCCCACCTTTTACAAAAGTGGCCCAAAAGTACTTTTAGGGTCCAATGGAGAAAAACATTTTTTTTCCAAAAATAGTGCTTTTGTCACTAAATTTGGGGGTTTAGTTACTGATTAGCGAGGTTTAGTTACAATTTTTCTTGCTAAATCTTGGTGATTCTGCTAAAAATTCCTCTAAATTTTAAAATTAAAGAAATGGGGTTTGGGGGTCGACCTTCTAACCTACCCTCTCTCAAGACCTTTCAACTATTCACCAAAGCACTTATAGCGCGTGCAATGTAAATTGGAGAATATTCTATTTAAACAATCAAAATAAAGGCTAAACTTTAAAACTGATGTGGCACCTTCTGGGGAGGCCACATGCAGAGACAATGGAGAGGTCTATGGTTTAGGGATTGCGTAGAAACAAGATATTATTTACTTTTCACCGCTTATGATTTTCCTCCTTTGTATGTTGTTTTTGACATCGTTAGTTGTAAGTCTTTACGCCATAGGATGTAGAGTTCTCTGTGGATGTCTTGGCGAGGTAGCTTAGTCTTTGAGCTCGTGTGCGATGTGGGCTTTCCTTTCGCTCGACGTGGTCACTAGGGAGTATGATCCGGTGATGATTTGATCTGCGCAGTCGGGGTCTACCCACACAACTCGGTCATTCCATGTTGACTCACCCCGAGAATGGTGCGGGGCTTGGTCGAAGTAGCGAGGTTAAAAATATGGGACTCGAGTTTGTGGTGTGGGCTTGACAAGAGTATACCTTGTAATGTGGTGGGCATTGGGGAGAGAAAATGGCTTGCTCTGTCTTGTTGCACAACAATACAACTCGACCATCAATGTATGCACATACTTTGTCAATCAACCAGCTCATTTGGTAACTTGCATTCTAGCTTGTCCTTCATAGACCTCTCCCAACTCACCTCTGTGTAATGATTCAACTCATTACTTGCTCGAGGATGAGATCTATCTAGGGAGTTAGGCACAACTCACCCCTTTGCTTGGTTTGTTAGGATCTATTCCTTTGGACTATATTGAATTTTCCTCAATGCATCCGGGACTAATTTTCTCGGTTGAACTCTCCCAAAACACAACCGATTTGTTATCAAAGCTTACTTTTGTAAAAAAACCAAACTAGCATTGTGGGGCTCATTGAGGCTACAAGTATAAAACACATTGTGTATTTTTCTTGATTTTTCCAAAAAGCAACACTAGTGCAAAAAAATGCAACACCGGTGCAAAAAAATGCAATATTTTCAACTTGAAATTTATATTCGAGTGTGGGGGTAGGGGTAGGGTTTGGGAAGTTATACATGGTCTCCATAAATGTAGTTCTCTTCTCCAGTACCTCTCACTAACTTCTTTTTGTCCTCCTATTTGTTTCTTGTGTATAGGCTCCTTAAAACCAACTCTACTACCAAATGGTAGAGGAAACAGGGAGGTAACATGCAATATTTTATTAATTTGGAAAAATGATCAGGTTGTAGGGCATATGAGGGCTGAAATAAGTGTGTGTGTGTGTGTGTGTGTGTGTGTGTGTGTGTGTGTGTGTGTGTGTGTGTGTGTTGCACATCCATAATACAAACAAACTAATGTTGCATAGTTGCAACAAATCAACTTACGCATGTAGTACTAAACCAATACGGGAATAAAATAAATATGGTTATAAAACCCTATAGCAATAAAACAAATATTAAAAAACTATTTACCATAGTAAATATTACAAGACAACTTACCTATGGTAAAAACTAACCAAGGTAAAATACAATGCATAATTATACTTTTACCTAACATGAATTGGGTATACCATTCCGTTTTATGCATTATTTTTCATTTTTTGCTGCAGTAAAATGTCTTTATCTCCTTAAATGGTTCGGGATCTAACCAAGGTAGGTCCCCTAAATACCGAAAATAACTAAAAAAATTCTAAGTGTTTTTATGTGCAAGATATAGATTTAGATCAAGAAATTTACTTACTTTGTTCACCGAAAGAACTCATGATTGTTCTTCTCTTTTTAGTGGCAACGTAAAACCATTTATTTAATAACATTTATTTGGATATTTTCATATCTACTAACACATCTTGTAGGTGATAAAATATAGGCATGCACATAGGAGTATGTTATAACCTATACACATAGAAAATTTCATACTTTAAAATTTAACTCACAATTTTTTTATCACATATTTAAAATGCATTTATCATACAAGCACCATTTACATGAGATTTCAACACATTTGTATTCATGTTAATTTGTCCAAAATAATTGTAGGCCAACATGGTATTCAAGAGGAGAGCGGGAAGGAGGAAGTCACGAATGGACCCTAAAAAGGGGGAGTTAAACTTAATTATATACCTAACTCCAACGAAGAGTTAACTCAAGCAAATGAAAAACAACAATTGCGCAGACTAGTCCACATCACGAAACAAAGCTAAAACTAACACCACAAATAGAGGTAACAAATAATGTTAGTGGAAAGGGTATATAACAACATCTAAAAAAATTGCTTCAAATCCAAGTGGACAGTTGAAGACATGGCTGGAGCAACAAGAGATGTTGAAGAAAATGGCTTTTCCATTAAGGTTGCATAGAGAAAATCGGGGATTCTCAACAAGTTCATTATCAAACTAGCTAAATGGTATCACAACTATGAAACTCAAAGGTCCCCCAACTATTTTAACATATCAAGAAGAATATGAAATTGTACAATATTATAAACATGTGGCTAATATGGGTCATGGTCTACAAATAAACTCATTAAAAAGCTCATGTGGCACACATGTGTGAGATATTGACTATGTGATTCACTAATGGTATCTCTCGGCATATCTTAGTGTATAAGGTTTAGAAAGAGGCACACATATTTGTCTTTAAGGACAACAAAATGATTTGATTGTGACAGGGTAGTCATACTTAGGCCAGGACATAATTTATACATTTTATGAAAACTTGGATCAAATGTATAAAACAGAGTAGTATGAACCACAAAGGATATGGAACTGCGATGAAATTGGTGTGTAAGTTGGTAGGAATTTTGGAATGAAGGTGATTGCAACAATGGGCAGTAAAATTTTACCCCACATACTCCCAAATAATAGAGAGTGGATCACAATACTTTGTTGTGTTAATGCAGCGGGGTAGAGTGGATCACTTTTTACACACGATGTATTTGATCACTTTTCTCTTTTGAGTTGAGCAATACAATAATGTATCACTCAACTCAAAAGGGGAGCATTTTGTGGACTTGTTAAGAAGTTCACAAAATTTTCAAATTAGAGTATATAGATTTAGTCGAATGGTGACATTTTAAAAATTTTGATTAGATTCTATTCCATTTTGACATATTTTTAGTAGTAGAAAACACATTATCATCACATCTGCAAAGTTAACATGGGCCTTGATAACCCAAAGAGAAACTTGGCCTCAACATCCCAAAAAGTTGACATTTGGTTCTAGTTTTTTTAGAGTTAATTAGCTAAGAAAACTTACCATATCAATTTAAAATTGCAACATTGGCTTCAAAATCCCAAAAATTTGATCTTCCATAGCATGTCATGCTACTAATAAGGCTATTAAGTTAGCAAGTTGTTCTACACTACCAACAGGGGTATTAAGCTAGCAATATTCTAAGTAACGTTTATTTATATATCATTTTATGATATCGACAAGGTTATTAAGCTAGCAAGATTTCCAACACTTACTTCACATGGGGACAAGCCCTGCGACACTATTCAAAATTTAGAAAATTAGGGGTATACTTTGGCATGTCCAATTGAATGTAGTTGTTCTTGTGCACATTTATTTTCATTACACGTTTCAAGTACATTTTTTCCGATTATTGACAAATTTATGAATACATACACGTCATTATCATTCATTAATAAACATTTCCTTTCCATGTGTTTTGCACATTTCATTTATATTGGAGAGGATTTTAAAAATTTTGCACAACCATCTTAGGATATTCATGACGTTTGAATTACTTGTTAATTTTATTTTGGTTAAGAATTTACTTATAGTGAATTCAAAGAGGGGTAATCTAAAGTACCCTAAATTTGGTATGAGCGTTTGGTACTCTTACCTTTTGTAATAATTTTGATATATAGTCCATTTAGACACACTTGACCTATTTAAATGGTCTTGTTTCTCTATCCTACACCATGTTATATACTAAATTATGGTCATTCTCTAGTTCATCTCCTCAAAAATCGCTTGATTTTCTATGAAACACTTATATAGACTCCCATGTATGCGTTAGACTAGATTTCAATCACACCTTGGATGGGTTCGTGGACCTTAGATAGGTTCTTTCCCAAACCTATCCACCTCTTACAAACTATTCTATTTGCACTCTTAATGATCACATTTTCAAAAGGGTTACTTATCTTAGTTAGCCCAGGTGAGACTTTTGGGTTGGTTGAGCAAGAAAACTAATGAAAGCTCAACTATAAATATAAACACATTGCAACCTATTAGGGGACCTTTAAATAATGTAGGGGATCATCTACAAACACTTTAAGAAGGTCAAAAATCATTGAGTTATCCTATTCCTTAGAGAACATCATCACAATAACAAGCTTCAAATCTTAATTCATTTATATTGCATCCCTAGATCACACATATTGAGCTTAATTTTAAAGTACAAGGTCCAAAGTGTATGTTGTTAAGTGTTAGGGCCAACTTAAGGGTTCATTTGTTTATCTATTATGTCTTTTGTGTTAGAAGCATAATGGTTTGAGGGGGTGAATCAGTCTTGCAAATTCTTATTACATTAACCATTCATCATTCATTAGCATTTATACATCCATCAATCAACCATGAACCATATGTGTGCCAACTTGACCATAGAAACAACCATTCACAATAGTAAGAGCAAGAGAGTACACAAGAACACCAAATATAAGTGGGAAACCCCATCGGGAAGAAAACCCACTAAAATAAAAACATTAAATTTCCATATTTCAAATTTAGTGAGGCACCAACCCCACAAGGAGCACCAACCCTACAAGGAGAACCAACCCCTAATTTAGTGAAAAACCCACTCCACAAGGAGGCTACAACCCCCTAAGATGACTAAGAACCAACTAATCCACCTAAAGATGATGATATTTTAATTTTTTTGTTGTCACAACTGATGGAGATCACAATTTCATCTCACACAATCTTCTTCAAACCCTCATTCACATAGCTCACTCTATCTTCTTCTTTCACACCTTATCTTGGCTCTAAACCTTTGCACACATGACCTTAATGAGTCTTCAACTTGTAACACATATAATCAGATATCAAATCATGCCTCTATACCTACAAAACACTTTTACTTGGGTCGCACTTTTCCCTCCAAGAGAACTAGTTCAAAAATGAACCTAAAACCTTGTTTTTATAAGATTCTCTTCCTCTAAACACAAGATAGGTCAGCCCTAAATGATATTTTCGACCAATACAACATTATAAAATCTCATTACATTCATTACACTGGTCACATATGACCCATATATGTCAACCATGCCCAAAACCATCCAACTTGCACAAAAATGCTCAAAACCCCATCATTAGGATGAGCTAAAACCACCAATCACAAAACCATAATTAATAAAACTCCACAATTCACCATACATGAGTAACATAACATATAAGCACCATAAATGGTTACACAATTTCTTGGACCAATCAAATAAATCATTAAATGGACCCACTAGCTAATATCCTTCTCAAAATAGGTGTTTCCAACACCCTCATTTTACCTTTGGGCCTCGAGACCCCTCGAGCTGAACTCAACTATGGCATGTGACCACTCTATAGAATTCCCAGGACATGTACATCACTTATATGCAAGTTAGAACTCATGAAACATCCACATTATCAAACCTCAACTTTCCTCTTCACCAAACAAGCTGCCCATAAACTTGTTTTGTAAACTCAACTAGTTTGCACCCTTTCTGTCACTTTCAAGACCTCCAAATGCATTTACTAGGAACATAATTCATCCCTCTTCACTTTCTAGGTGATAGAAATCATAAACTCATTTATTTCATGCCTTATAACCAACTCATTCTTTCATCACAGCATTGTCCTGAAATCTAACATACATTCTTCTTCACAAACTGACCTGAAAGAGCTATCAAGTCATCTCACCAAGACATAATCCATACATAAAGGGAAATATATCTTAATCACCTTTCCATAAAACACCGCAACTCCTTCCAACTCTAAGTGGAAATACCTTTAACCAAGCCAATCTTTGCAAATTGATTCTTATGCCTTCTTAGACTCAAGAACTGACCATTAGCCCAACTTTATCCATCACCACAAAACATATTTCCATACTTAACCAACAGATGAAATATCCTTATAAATTATTTTTAAGCAATCAACAACCTTCACCAAGATTTAATAACTTAAAATCATCAACTTACCTCTTGATGGTACTTCACACCCTGTTAGAACAAACATCCTTCAAACTTGACCCTCAAATAACAAGTCATAAATTTTTCATACCTTATCCAATAATAAATTGTAATATACCAATGGAAATATCTTTGAACTATATTCTCAACACAACTTTAATAAGCTCTTAACTCATCATGTAGCTCTATGATGTCAATTTTACCAAAGATTACTCCAAACCGCCCCAAAACCACTCTTCATAAATAAGGTACACTTTTAACTTATTCATCATCACCATGACATGAAAACTTAATTCACATCTATAAAAACTCTAGAGATAACATAAATTCCAATTTAACCTGTACCTTCTTTGGGTAACTTTGCCACAAACCGGAACTCTGCAGAAACAAGAATTTTTAGGTGGGGCCCACATACTATCACCTGCTCTAATATACCTTTCTAGAAATGTGGAGGAGTCCTCTACAACACCCAATCATCATATTTACATAACCAATCAAAATTGGGCTAGTAGAAGCAATCTTCTCCAAGTCACTTCTAGTTAGGGTTTAGCTGGGGTTTTATACCAAATTACCTTCTTAATGATCGTTTATAAAAATGTGACGATAAAACCACCTCATTATTTTTTAAACCTTCATAAATGACCTAATAATATATGCCAAAGATATCAGGTCCCCATGTAAAGCATACAATTCACAACGAGCATCAAAAGGTCCACTTTTGCTTTAAAAACACACTGTAACTTACCCAATTTTGCCAAAACTTGTATATCTTGCAATTCCCATGTCATAATGACCTAAAACTTGTCAAGAAGCTTCATGAAAACATCCTATAACTTCCCATATTCACCATATGATTCAAATGTCCTGAATATCTCCAACCATTGAGACTTACCTATGCCAAACTACTTGTTTCTCACATGTTTGCTTCCTAAGGACCTTGAAACACCACCAAACCTCTTAATCTTGACACTGAAACTCACCACACACCTCGGTACATAGCCACCATGTTTGTATCACGATAAAAAAAAACTTTTGGGTTTGAATCTCATATATCCATCTCATTATGCATGCTCTAAGGCTAGAAACAAACCTAGAATGACTGACTCTAACACTGCATGCTCCGAGGTCTTAACCATGTTTGAAAGCACCAAATATGCCTCCAACAATATCATCTTCTCACAATATACCATATTATCAACAATAGAACTTATATCTCCCTAGATATAACACTTATTCATTACAACATGAGACCTAATTTTGGGCTAAAAAACATCACACTTACCTTCCCTTTGATCCCTCTCAGCTTGATGAAACTCAAACTTAGCTTAATTATTCCAAATCTTGTCTCCACACAACTTTGAGATTGAGATCCCTAAAGTAGACCTTCGGTGCATTTTAGGAAAACTTATACCAGCCATATAATCTTATCAAACACAAAAACAACCGCCAAATGCTCCCCTATCCTTGTATCACTAACTTCTAATTGAAAAAACAAATTTTTAGCACATACTTATTATCAAAATAAGCCCCTGCTTATTTTTGGCTAACTCCTCCTTTTCCTTTGCTGACACTTAAATGAATTTTTGGCATGCTTTATGGGACTCAAAATTTTCTGGAAATGGCTTCATCAGATAGATAATTTTCTCACATTTCCAGAAAGGTAAAATTTTCCTCCTAACTCCTTGAAAATCTCAAGTTATGGCTTAGTGGAGTTTTTGGGGAAAATTTCCTAGGACAGCCCACGGCCAATGAGAAGGTGCCACGTGGCAGGGCGGAGTGGCGGATGTCGGGAAAAGTTTAAGTTTTGGTGCACTTTGGTCAAAGGGCGCAAAGGAAAATTTTGGCCCGTAGGCCGACGAAGGAAAGAAATGGGTTGGCGTGGGCCCGTGAGGAAAACTTGGCATTTAACCCTTTGCGGGTTAAAGTGCCCATTTAGCCCTTTGGGGGTTAAAGTGCCCAAGTCAAATTTTGGCCCGAAGGCCCACCGAGCGAGGAGGAGCTGACACATGTCTAGTTGGAGGTGAAAGTCAGAGGGGCGAGGAAGTTTTGGTTTTTGCCAAAATTTGTAGAAGGCGCATGAGTGGAGATATTGAAGCGCATACTGCGATTAATGAGGAAGTGACACGTGGCAGCGATGGAGCGGGCGCGGGGGTGTTTGGGGATTTTTTCCCAAAGCAAAATAGAAGGAAAAAAGGCAAGTTTAGCCCATGATCCCATCAGCAAATGGGAAGGTGACACATGGCCACATCAGTGGCGGAGGTCGGGCTCGTGGAGGTAAATTGGGAAATTTTCCCAATGAAAATTAAAAAGAGCAAAGGGCAAAAAATAGAAGCACGCCCCCGCCAAGCAACCAGAAGGTGCCATGTGGCAACAGAGCAGCAGGGTGAGCAAATTTTTGGGAAATTTTCCCAAATTCAAAAAATGGGAAAATTTTAAAGTTTCAGCCCGCTGACCTGATTTTTGCCCCAGTTTTGCCCTAAATCTTCAAAGGGCCATATCTTTTGATCCAGAGCTCGGTTTTTGCGTTCTTTATATCAATGGAAATATGTTGAAATTATCTAAACAATGGAGGGTTCAAATTTTGGATTTTGGTGAAGATTTATGGGAGAAAAATGGAAAAACGTCTCTGGCATGTAAAAACACAGAAAATGACTCCAACCACCAAAATTAATGAAGTATGGGCCTCTGTTTTGCTCTGTAAAGCAATGTACTTCAAAGTATGGGATTTTTATGGAAACCCATCATTTTGTAGGCCAATTAGATGAATCTTGTTGGTGGTTGAAGTTCCAAATCAGATTTTCCCACGTTTTCTCATTTCTTCCATTCTGCTCGATGGTTAAAAGCCATTTTTGGCTCATTTGTAAAAAGTTGTTCCCCAAGGTCAAAAATGGAGTTTGAACCTCCTCCTGCTCTGTAATGGTGTTTTTTTCCTCTTACCAGTGAAATGATGTTTTGTGCAAACTTCTGGAGCAATAAAAAACGTGATTTGTGATGCATTTGTCCATCCTTGCTCGTTTTTGCTTGTTTTCCTCTTGCCTCTCTTCATTGCAGGTATTTGTGCATGTTTGGATGTTCATTGCAGGTTTTAGAGCTATGTTCATGGAGTTTTGGAACATTTTCTGTGTGAAATCCATCTTTGGTCTGTGATGCATTTGTCCATCCTTTCCATTGCTCACCTCTCTTTGTTTCCATGGTAGTTTTGATAGATGTTCAACATTTTCCTTCTCTGGTGTATCACCGTTTTAGTGTAGGCTCTATTTTTCCCTTTTTCTCTATCCTTGTCTCCTTGGCAGAATTAGAGTAGGATTTTTAGTTAAACCTCTACAAATTTCATGCATACATCTTATCAGAGGAGTAAAGGAACCAACCTTTAATCTACGGAGAGTTTTTCCCATTTTTGCAAATCCCACACTTTGGGGAAAAGATTCCATGTTGTGCATTCATCACAATGGATGCCCATTATCAAACTAGAAATATGAGAAAACATTTGGGGGTGCTGTAGATTTGCACTAACATTTTTGGCACGCCCGGTGGGACCTTAGAGGTCTTCCACTTTATTTTTGACAAGTTGGTGTGTTCCTGTTAAGGATTCAACCTTTGGAGGCATATTCAAAAGCACATATGGCGATTCCATCTAGTAAATAACTCATTCTCGAGTTATAGACCCTCTTTCAATTCATTTTCATTTATTTTCCATTCATTCTTCTTTCCATCTCTTCCATCTTCTTTCATTCCATGAAGTTGTGCAATCATGACTTCATTTCCATCATGGAATTCACATTTACAACAACAAGCAATATATTCCACCTCCAACATGTTTTTCAAATCCTCCAGATCAGCATTTTGATCAAATTCAAAATCAGTATGCATATCCATATGAGCAATGCCAAAATCAGTTTGGCTATGAAGCACATCAAGCACAAGGATATGCATATGATGAGGGCAGTCAAGAAGAAAGTGTAGATTTGTTGGAGAAAATCCAAAAAATGGAGGTTGGCATGGTGCAATCAAGGGCTCAAGCACAAATGAAGGCATTTTAGATTGGTTTCAGAGCACCCTGTCCATGGGGAGGCCCTTTTCCAAGACATTATAACCCTCAGGAGAAGTTGGACTTCATGATTGAGATGTTGCCCCAACTTGCACAATGGACATTGGAGATAGAGACCTATAAACTTAGTGTTGAGCAACCTTGTCAATGGGTAAGTTCTACACCATCATTTGGTTTTCTCTTTCCATTCCTCAAGCAACACCATCTCATTTTGAATGCCAAATTCCAAATCCAGCCCATGTTGCCCCAAATGTTGATCCCATTTCTCCATCTCCTAGTCTTCCACCTCATCTCAATTCTTTTATCCTTTTCCCTTCCAAATCCAAATCCCCTCCACAAGAGCAAAAAGAAATACCTTCCACTCCAAGGAAACAAGAAGTTTCATCTCTTCCACCACCACAAACAAATGAAAAAATGGTTGAGTCACAACCCACCCCTCCTCTTGCATTCCCAAATCCATGTTGGGAAGAAGAAATTGCAAAAATCAGTCATGAAGGACAGCAAGAGGAAGAACCAAGCAAAGAAGGAATGATTAAGAGCTTAATAATTTGGCTCTTAAATTTGGGATTACAAAAATCCCCTTGATGGTGAAACCAATAGAGGAGGTTAGAGTTGAAGAATGAGTGGTGGCCAAGGCTGATTTTGTTGCAGCAGAAGAAAAGCAAAAAGAAGAAGCAGATCAACAATCAATTTGCTCAGAATGTAGTGTCCATGTTGGCACTCTACTTGAAGGAAATGTTGGTCCAATTCAAGTTGCACAATCAGCCATGGAAAGAAGCTCTAAAGAAGATCTTGCAATCCCAACTTGTCCTCTAGAGCAACAGATTGAAGAGTTTGACTTGACAAACTTCATGCTAGAGGAAGAGTTCAATCAAGAGCAAGATTGTCTTCAAATAGCAGAGGAAGGAGAAGCTGCTCCAAATCCAAAAGAAGAGGAGCACATTCCAGCTGTGGGGGAGAAAAGTGCAGATCCAAAGGCTTTGAGCACAAAGCGAGGTTATAGAAAAACCTTCACTTCTTCTTTTCGCTTCATCTCTCTCGAGTTCTAGTGCTGAAGAAGAGTTTGATCTCTCAAACTCAATGTTGGAGGATGAAAGAAACCATGGTGATCAATTTGTAGATCAAGAGAACACCATGGGAGAGGTTGAACATTTGCAGTAGGACAACAATGAGGTAGTTTACCTATCTGATTTGGAGGATTGTTTTGATGAAGAAGAACCGGTTGAAATCACACCATCTTCTCCTTCATCATCCATCTTCCAAACACAAGAACTTGCTGTCATGGAGGAGAAATTTCATTTGCAGCAGCCTGCATCTTATAGGAGCTCTTTGGAATCAAGATTGAAAGATTTAAATCTTCCATGTTCTTCATTGGAGGAAGAGAAAGGGTAGAAGAGTTCCATCATTTCTTCCACACCATCCATTCAAGAAGGTCTACAAGAAGACTCCATTTTTGGAGTTGAAAATCAGAGCTATGGGCATATCAAACGGATCAGACCTTTCCCAATAAGGTATTTGGCTTCATTGGAGCCAAAGGAGAAGTCACAACCAATCATGCTTGCTTCTGAGCATGAGGATGAGCTACAAAGTGTCAAGGATCAACTACAATGCCTCTTCAATCCAAATGTAGAGAAACTAAAAGAGGTATTGGATTTGCTTTCAGTTGACACCTTGCTGATTTGGGTAGAAGACCAACTTCTTGTTGATTTTCCACTCATCCTAACAGCCATGATCAGCTCCAAATCAATTGCATGGCTGCCCATTTTGAAGAAAGGAAGCTATTTTACACAACTAGTTGCAGGGTTTGTTTAGCTCACCTTTGCTTCTAGTTAGAGTAGAGTAGGTAGGTTTGCTTTCAGTAGAAGAAGTGCTTGTGCACACTCTACATATCCCACTTGGGGTATGTATGATTTCCATTTTGTACATAGTTTTTGGTGTTGGTTTTGCTCTTGCACAATCCATTTCAGTGGCATTTTGGTGAAGATCAACTCCAAGTTCAGTGGGCTTCAAGTGGCTCAAAGGGAAGCTTTCAAAGTTCAGATCAGTTTGCAGGCTACTACTCATGACTCCATGCCCAATGGATGCTTCAAGGCAGCTGATCACTTCATCTAGCAGGCTAGATGACCCCTCTGAGTCGCCAAAAGTGTTATCCAAAATAAGCCCCTACTTATTTTTGGCTAACTCCTCCTCCTTTTCCTTTGCTGGCACTTAAATGAATTTTTGGCATGCTTCAGGGACTCAAAATTTTCTAGAAATGGCTTCATCAAATAGATAATTTTCTCACCTTTCCAGAAAGGTAAAATTTTCCTCCTAACTCCTTGAAAATCTCAAGTTATGGCTTGGCGGAGTTTTTGGGGAAAATTTCCTAGGCAGACAGCCTGCGGCAATGAGAAGGTGCCATGTGGCAGGGCAGAGTGGCAGACATTGGGAAAAGTTTAATTTTTTGGCACTTTGGTCAAAGGGTGCAAAGGAAAATTTTGGCCTGCAGGCCCGATGAAGGAAAGAAATGGGTTGGCGCGGGCCGTGGAGGAAAACTTGGCATTTAGCCCTTTGGGGGTTAAAATGCCCAAGTCAAATTTTGGCCCGAAGGCCCACCAAGTGATGAGGAGCTAACACGTGTCTAGTCAGAGGTGGAAGTTGGAGGGGAAGTTTTTGGTTTTTGTGAAAATTTGTAGAAGGTGCAAGGGGGAGATATTGAAGCGCATGCCCGCGGCTAATGAGGTGACACGTGGCGTGGCGACGGAGCGGGCGCGGGGTGTTTGGGGATTTTTCCCAAAGTGAAATAGAAGGAAAAAGGTAGGTTTAGCCCGCGATCCCATCAGCGAATGGGAAGGTGACACATGGCCACATCAGCGGAGAGGTCGGGCCCGCGGAGGTAAATTGGGAAATTTTCCCAATGAAAATTTAAAGGGCACAAAGGGCGAAAATTAGAAGCGCGCCCCTGTGCCAAAGCAAAGAAGGTGCCACATGGCAGAGCAGTGGTGGGGTGTGGGGATTTTTGGGAAATTTTCCCAAAGTCAAAAAATGGGAAAATTTTAAAGTTTACCACGACCTGATTTTTGCCCCATTTTTGCCCTAAATCTTCAGAGGGCCATATCTTTTGATCCAGAGCTCGATTTTCGCGTTCTTTATATCAATGGAAAGCTGGTGAAATTATCTACATGATGAAGGGTTCAATTTTGGATTTGGGTGAATATTTATGAGAGAAAATGGAAAAACGTCTCTGGCATGTAAAAACACAGAAAATGACTCCAACCACCAAAATTAATGAAGTATGGGCATCTGTTTTGCTCTGTAAAGAAATGTACTTGAAGTATGGGATTTTTATGGAAACCCATCATTTTGTAGGCCAATTAGATGAATCTTGTCGGTGGTTGAAGTTCCAAATCAGATTTTCTCACGTTTTCTCATTTCTTCCATTACGCTTTCGATGGTTAAAAGTCATTTTTGGCTCATTTGTAAAAAAGTTGTTCATTCTTTTTACTCTGCCTCCCTTATTTTCGTCCCGGGGTTGAAAATGGAGTTGGAACCTCCTCCCTTGCTCTATAATGGTGTTTTTTACCTCTTACCAGTAAAATAATGTTCTTTGCAAACTTCTGGAGCAATAAAAAATGTGATTTGTGATGCATTTGTCCATCCTTGCTCGTTTTTGCTTGTTTTCGTCTTGCCTCTCTTCATTGCAGATATTTGTGCATGTTTGGATGTTCATTGCAGGTTTTGGAGTTGTGTTCATGGAGTTTTGGAACATTTTCTGTGTGAAATCCATCTTTGGTCTATGATGCATTTGTCCATCCTTTCCATTGCTCACCTCTCTTTGTTTCCATGGCAGTTTTGATAGATGTTCAACATTTTCCTTCTCTGGTGTATCACTGTTTTAGTGTAGGCTCTGTTTTTTCCCTCTTTTCTCTCTCTGTCTCCTTGGCATAGTTAGATTAGGTTTAGATCATCTTGCCTACATTGGAATAGCTTGTGGTAGGTAGTTTAGGAAGAGGAACCAGCCTTCTCTGGAGAGCTTTCCCCATTTACAAAGGTCCCACACTTTGGGAAAGCTCAATGTTGTGCATTCACACCAAATGACATTGCCTTAGAAAAGCATATCCATAGGTCATTTTGGGGGTGTTGTGAATTTAAACTAACATATACCTTGCTTGGATGATATTGTAGATTCTTAAGAAATTTCTCTCACTCCTTGAAACCATAAATCAACATACTTTTCCTTTTCTCATGCTATTTGACCTTCTTTGCATGCAATTACTTGATTACCTTCCTGAATAAGCAAATCATAATTTTCTTTATTTTTCTCACCTTTTTGGCATCTTACTCACACTATTTGGAGTCAAAAATGCTTTCCCCGCCTTGATGAGCATTCGAGAGACTTGTAATCACCACTTTTATTTCCCACAATCTGATAAGCACTATATTTACCTTGCATCTAATGAAAAACTTTGCTTGAACCTTAGCTCAGTCGACTTTCTCAAAATGAGGCCTTATAGATGATAATTTGCACTTCACAGTCTTGATGTACTATATTGAGCCTACACGATAACTCAATTTTGGGTGAAAAAACAACTACATCCGGTCTACACATGGCCAACTCATCTTAAACTTGAAGAACGTAGTTTTACCTTTTCAAATTTTGCCTTCCTAGCTCATTAGTGAGCATACCACCTGCACACTTACCATTGTAGTCCTCAAGATCATGCATAAACTTGTAACCCTACTTCATCCTCAGTTTCACAGTCATGGAAGGACTGGAAAAACTTTTGTTACCCTTCACCTTGACTTTGATACAAACATACTACTTGCAATCATATGTGCAAGCTTCATCATGTCTTGAGGATGAATAATGATCCTAGATGCAAGCTTTGTCTATTGAGATACAAGGATGTCCTTTTGGGAATATGCAACTTTGAGACACAACAAGACTTCATGTCTTATCCATTTCTATACTCACTACCCTAAGCCAAGCATTCATATTTATATATCTAACCTTTTGCAATCTTGATCAATAGAATGCACTATCAAAAAAATCTTCACTTACCTTATACTCCTTTCAAAATGTTGTAGTCTAATTATCATGGATGTGGATACCTTTAGTTTAAGAACATAGATCACTTCAAGCCATAGACAACATATTTTGCCTTTGTATACCTTCCTCTTATTCTAAACCTATAGGTTAAACACCTTCACCAATTTGAGAAGATCATTTTTCACACACACAGTCCTATTGTGTAGTCATGGTGAACTGGCACCTATAGGTTAACATTTCAACAATGTATTGGACCTTATAAGCACACCTTATCTCTTGAACTTGCATATTGGATTTTACATATAGACTTTATCTTCAACTCAAAGCTTCTTGAGGTTACTTTAAACCCTTGATACCTTCTCACAACCCTTAAGCATGGTAACACTAGATTTGCACAGTTATGATACACTTTTAGCACTTGAAATCTTGTCACAATCCTTTTTACCTTGAAGACAACCATTATACCTTCTTAGGTCACTCACATCCTTTCATCGTATTTTGAGCTTGTAGCATGACTTCTAGGTCTTCACAAACCTTTGTACCTCCTAGACTTTCATACATTTTCGACCTTGGAGTGGAAGACATCACACATGCAACTTTATATGATGATATCACTTCATCTTTTTACCATATGAAGATCCATGAAAATTCCCAAGGTTGAGTCCACACCTTTGAGAAATACTCGTTGACTCATGATATGAATCATAGTACACAGTTTTAAACATTGACATGTTGAATAGACTTATAGATTGTTTCATGACATCATTCTTGACATGAAATACAGACTCGAGGACAAGACCATTTAGGCATTATGAGATCACAAACCATGACTTGAACTTCATTTTCATCAACACAAACCTTTGTAGTCTTAGACAATACTTATATATCCTCATGCATCTTAAGCCCCAATTTCATAATATCAAGACCTTATATTCTTCCCAAGATGATATCAAATATGGACACAAGAACTCACCAATTACGACCTTTGCATAGTTTGAGTGATCTCATGCTCAACTCGAACATAGAAACTTAGTGACTAAAGGCACATACCTTGTACACAGAGTACGTTATTCCACTTGAATTTGCACGGATAGTACTACACCTTTAAAGCCTTCAAAGTACTGATTGTGATCATACAATACATATCTTTCCAAGAATGGATAACCACACCCTCACATCTAATGATCTCTTTATAATACATATTCATATTATATGCACCTGCACATACCGAGAGGGGCTCTCTTGTCTTTGACACCTTGATCACCCAAACTTATACTCAACCTAATACAACTTGACAAACTTCATTTTACTAACTTAAACTCACCAATATAACATGACACTTGATCATACACAAAACCTTAGAGAGCATACATATCGGGAGGACCTAACCATGACAATCATACTTCTAACAAAACTTCAACAAGACTTTACAACTCATTATTCTTGAGACACCAATACTGAGAACCAAGAACTCTTTGACATTACTTGACTATGGAATTCTTTATGATTAATTTGAAATGCAACATACAAGAAGATAAACTAAAAACCTTTGTAACAACTTTGAAGCATCATGATATATAACCTTGGAAGAAAACAACAGACCACAACATAATGATATAAGACTCGTTCATAAAAGCTCATGATGAAGAAGCATACAATAAATAACACACCACAACTTGAGAGTGACAAAACACGAAGGATTCTTCCTTAAATGATGACATAATAATCTTGATATAATCTTGAGACCTCACACATCTTGATAGTAGCACTTACCTTGACTAAGACAACATTGACTAAAATTGTGCATATAAGAAAACATAGACTTGAGAAAATCTTAAATCCATGATCTCAATGACACGGAGATACCGAGTACTAAAAGCGATCCTTTCATACTCACATGACAACGTGAGAATACTTTGAATCATGACTCATACCTTGGACTCACTTTTTCAAGTCCTTATACCCTCATAGACCCATCTTTCAAGCTTCACATCATGTACAAGACAATAGACACATTGTTTAAGACCATTGATTTGAAACCACCTATGGAGACCATAACATGACAACAAACTCGGACCCATAATGACGAACATGGATGATAACATAAAACACTCAGGACACCTACACTAACAATGACTCAACTCGTGGATGGATCAAATACCATACCTTATCACTCTAGAAGTGTCCTAAACAATTAACCTTCTTAGCTTCTCATGTGCGAGAAAAGTGGATGGTAGATACATGCGTGTGATGTTCTTCATTCTTTGCTTCTTCAACCAAAGCAAACATGCTTCATTGACTTGACATGGGCTTAAATATATTTTTTTCCCATCTTGATTTAAATTAGAATATTATTGTACCTTTCAAAACAAATGTATTTAAACATATTATAACTTTGAATCTATTTGAATAGAAGAAAGAAATCTCTAGGAATTTAATGACACCCCAACCTAGAAATTTTGTACAGAGACAAATCCAATACTAGAAATGTTTTTGATATCCCCTCAACTTCTTTTCTAATGAGTATCCAAACATGTCCAAGGAGTAGTGCTGGAAAATGTACAAAAAGAATTGGGAGTGATGGAGCTAGCCGGTTTGTCGGTAGTCTAGTAGCAATGCGAGCAAGAGAGCAACAAGGAAAATGAACTGGTTTGCTTGTGTACTTCTTGGTAGGATTCGACAACATAACAATGCAATTCCAAATCAAGAAACTCCAACCAATGCTTTGGGAAGAAGCTTGGTTTTTATAGAAAATTGGTAGGGAAGTGGTCCAGCCCACTTGGCAGCCAAGAAATGCCACATCACTCAAAGAAGGGGTAGTTAACTTACTAATAATAGCAATTAGGGAAGGAGAAGCTTATACACATCTAACAAGCTCAAGAACAGTTGATTCGGTCAAGAAACGTGTGTGAAAAGTGAGTTCAAAGAAGGTGACACATGTTCAAAACACGCTAGAAAAGTCTCAGTTAGAAGCGCACGGAACCACCGGTCTATGTATACTAGCGGTTACGCAACTGTCGGGGAGGTTGCATAACCACCGACGTGGTTCCATAACTTAAGGAAAACAAGTTAAAAAAGGTGTAGAAAACAACTAAGGAAAGTAGGAAAAGACAACAAATGAGAAAGTAAGCTATAAGGACATGCTGCAAGGAGAAATTGGACTTGGACATCATTGGAATTGATAGTTTTTCATCATTGGGGATTTTAAATGTTCCGACAATGTTGCACCATGTGAAATCGGGTGCATACATATTACCCCCTTGGAGAAGTGTTTTAGCCATGAAGAGGCACAAGAGCGTAGAGTCGAGTATGGTGCTCCCAAACATGAAGGTTAGAGATTATACGACACGCTTTGTGTGTTGGTACCACACCAATCCAAGCTTCCCACTACCTACGAGAAGAAAATGGGAATCAAGTTCGAGATAGAAACATAATCGACAAAACATGTTAAAATAAAACGACAAGAGAATTTACCATGTCTGCGGGGATAAAGATATACCTACGCCGGTCTGACACTCCTTCCCTACAAACACACACACACACACACTCAAAATAGAGTTGAAACATGTTATATATATATATATCTCAAAATTATTATTTCTAGAAATCATTTATACTTACCTACTTGGTGAAATTTGAGCTCTGGATTACCTATGATGGTTTTGAGTGAGAATAGAGTCGAAAAAAGAGTGTGTTGATGTGTGTAGTCACAAAATCACATAGTTATAACTATTATTCTACCGCTTGAAGTACGTTGTTTTATATATGGATCTTGCGTAAGAAAAGCATTCACTAATGACCCATTCCATAGTCAATCGTCTATCTTGTTGGTCTTTACCATTGTTAGTATTGTACATTTGTCACTCATTATGCAGTTCCGTTAAGTCTTGGGAATTCATACCAATCAATATTCACTCAGTTTTCATCACTAGTCTTTAACTAGGGCACCTAGAGAGGATTACGGTGCCTTGGGCACCCTGGTCCTGATTTCTAGGCGCCCTGGTCCCTGCTACACTTAGTTTTGTTTTAGACATTCAAGGTCGGTCTTTACAATTTTTCCTCTCATCTCCCTAGGCACTAGTCGACATGTCAGGTCATTAGTGTCAAAATTTGAGCAAGAGATCCCTATATAAACACAACATACATACTACCTTATGGGTGGACTATTACTATCAAGGGCTAGCTATTTGAGCATTATTTTGCATCACACATTGTATAGGAAGGGGAGTATTCATTCTACTCCATCCACCATTTTGTATTTTTATCTAGCTACTTTACCGATATCTTTGCGTCATTTGCGCTAAGGCAACCTAGGCACAGTATTGCACACACAAGCACATAGAACTACATTAGGTCTGAGATGTAATGAAGCGCTCAATCATAAGTCCATCCATTTGGTAGCTGAGGACATTCCTACCCTTTCATTTGCATATTTATTTTTTTAGGGTTTGATGTGTTGTGGGGTTTTATAGGTGAATATTCATTGCAGGTTTGTGGCGACATCGAAACAAGTGTGACATTCACCCGACCAAAGGTGAAGTTCTGCGAAGACGATGACCATATCATGATGAAAATTTGAGTTATTTTGTAGACCAAGGCACCCCTGGCGCCCTATCCTCTCCAGGCACCCTGACTTGGCGGATCTACCTCGCTTCAATTTTACGAAGATTGTTGCGATACTTTATTCTGCCATTCCATCACTTTGTTCGGTTCGAATCACTTCGAGTAAGTCAATTTAGGTAAGTACCTTCCCCTTTTATTTTATTTCATTTAAAATATCAAATAAATTACTTAGCATTTACATTTCATTTATGTGTCATTTATCATAGTTGTATTGGTGTCCTCGAGATTTCACCTATTGAAATATGGAACTACCCCTTTTAAAAAAATCTTTTCAAGTAACAAGTCGTGTTTTGTGTTTATTTTATCTGCATTTGTTTGCATTGCTCCAAGGTATCTCCAGGAGAATCATAAAAGCCAAAGTTGATAAATACCCACATGCTAAAACTCACTCTATCCCTTCGCCAAGTTTTGTCTGAAAATGTTTTATTTATTTATTTATTAAATAAATAAAGTTCTTTAAAAATAGTTAGTCTTTGAAGTTAAAACTCATCATGGATCTCACACTAGTATTACTTTCATATCTAAGTAGAGTATTCCTATGGGAAGAGTTTTTACATCTTGGTTAATTGGCAAGTTATTTTCGAGCAATTGTCTGTGACTTTTGGCATGCTTTTCATTTTTATTTATTTCATTTGTGTTTGTTTTGAAAAAAAAAATTTCTCGTAGTTTGTCTGGTAATTCCCCTTGATATGTTCATTTGTTTTGCATAACCTTGATTCAATTGCTTGGGGTTTTTAGAAGTCACTCATGACCTCAAACAAAAGTTAAATCTATTGCGAAGTGTTAATTTTTAAATGATTGTTTGGAAGTAAGTCACACTTTCCAAAAATGGGTGATTTCTCCGTGCGAGAACCATAAATTAAATTGCCCCATCGTCCAGAATTCATGTAATGATCCAGTGAGGGAGTTTTTGATCCAAACCATGGAAGAATCTTATACTGATTCATAATGCTTAACTTGTATCTACCTTGGATTTCCACGCCAAAGGTTAGAAGTCAATTAGGAAGCAAGTCGATTTTTTTAAGTTTCCCATTTGTGTGGAATTTAACACAAATCACTTAAGTAAATTATGTGGAATTGGGAACTATCAGGGAGGGTAGAGTTTCACACCTAACTGCTAGTTGTGTGTTTTACACAAAAGATTATTTATTCACCCAAGCAAGTCGCACTTTTTGCTGCTGTTGGGTCAGCATTTAACACAAATCACTTAAGTGAATTGTGTGAAACTTGGACTTGCCTGGCAGGGTAGAGTTTCACACCTGCCTATTCCTATGTGTTTCACACAAAAGATTATTTAATTCCAAAACAGGTCACACTTTTTTCTTGCTTGTTGGGTCAGTGTTTAACACAAATCACTTAAGCGGATTGTGTGAAACTTAGACCTGCCTAGCATGGTAGAGTTTCACACCTAATTGTTTCCTATGTGTTTGACCAAAAGATTATTTAATTCCAAAATAGGTCACACTTTTTGCTTGCCTGCTAGGTCAGAGTTTAACACAAATCACTTAAGTGAATTGTGTGAAACTTGGACCTGCCTAACAGTAAGTCTCACACCTTCTGTTTCCTATGTGTTTCATATAATTCATAGCGAAAAATGGAGACTTTCTTTGGCATTGTTGCATGCTTTAATAATTATTTTGGGCAATGCTTGGCGCCAAAGATAGGAAGGAACTCATTGCATGAAAAATCCCTTTAGAAGCTTATGCATACGCTCCAAATCTTCCGAGGTTGAAGCCTTCATCGAGAGTTTACTTATATTTGCCTTCGCCGAGTGCTTTCTAGAATTCAAAATTTCTCATATGCAATTAAAAATAAAAGGTGAAGAGTTTTGTCTGAATTTTTATGATGAGCATTTTATTGGTGTACATATTGGAGAAGAACTATAAAATTTTCATGGATAAAAGGGGAAGGCAGTCGATAAGGCAACACCCATGAAGCAAAATCACAGTCTGTTGCTTCCAAATCCAATTTGGTGAGAATCAAAGGCAAATAATCAACCACATGTAGGAGAAAAAGCATCTCAAATTCAAGGCAGAGATATCATTCAAATCATTCATGAGATGGCAGTGCAATACATGTTAGATCAACATGGAGAGTATAGAAGAATAAAAAGATTGAGAGTGTTGAAACTTTCTTCTTCTTTCTCTTATTTTCTCCAACAAAGTAATTGAGTAATCAATTGAATTGTAAAACTTAAGTGATTGGTGTAAAAGCCGATTTACTTGAGTTGTTGGAAGAAGTCAATTCATTGGTAATAGGTGTTGAACATGCAAAATAGAAGGTTCTATTTTCAATTGTAAATCATGCATGTCATGCGAAAGAGGGATTATAGGAGAAGGATTTTCAGTTGTCCCCTTTTCATAACTTCCACATGTGCCCGATTCATTAAAAGCTTCCTATTTGTAATTGCCCCTCTATGCACTATAAATAGAGGAAGAGCCTATGGGTTAAAGGATCATAATTGGTATATCAGAATTTGTTTAGCTGAGCATTCTTAAGTTTTCAGACTTTGTGCTGGATCCTTTTATGTGAAAGCTGGGGAATTGAATAAAAGTTGGATTTTCGGAGAACTTTGTGTCTACGGTGCTTTTCTAATCACTTTTATCTAAGGTTCTAGATAAAATTTTTGTTATTTTAGATCTAGGTTAGAAGTTACTCCTTTCCTTTATTGTTGAATGTTGTGAGTTTTCTCTATTTATTTAATTTGTGTGGATGAGACCAACTTTGTTATGTATTGGTTAAGTTCAACATATCTTCCATTCTTCTTTCCTAAATTCTATTATTTCCCCCTTCTACAAAATATTCCAAAACAATTGCTTACTTGCTGCAAAATTGCCCAGGTGTGGTTCATGAGCTTTGTAATGAAAGTAAAACCCCTTACAAATAGTTATTAGGATTTATACTTACCAAATTGATAAACATCTTACACAGGAGCCTCACCGTTAAATGAGGGAGATTTATCTCATGACTGTCTAGGTTTTTAGCTATGTATAAAATCTAGCCAACATGTACATTTAGGATTTTAACAAAATAACGTAGATTTTATCAAATCATTTTGGTGAACCCGTAGCTTAGAACATTTTTCTCTAGGATCCATCAAATCCCTAATGGATAAGGATAACTCTTCTCCTTCTCATCTCACCATAACTCATGTTAGTATCAATGCCATCTATGATAAGGCAACTATAGTTGAGCTTGCGGCTCTATATCATGATGTTCTTGTGTCGAATGATATTCAACAACTCTTAGCTAACACGTGCGATATACCTATTAGATTTGAAAATTCTTCCTTTAACATCATTTTAGATGCTTTTCCAGTTTTCTCCCTTGTTATACAGTTAGCCATGATCCTCCTTCTGACATTTCCAAGGAAATTCTAGATGACTCTCTTATTGATTTTATGCTTAGTCTTGACAATAGTACACATGTGCATACTAATTCTCCTCCTAGTCAGACCACTACTATAGTTGCATCTCATGCCTCTCCTATTTTTATAATGCTTCTCATGATTCATCACATACTAGTTCACATACTCATTCATACTATGTTGATGATCCAATTAATGATACACTTAATGACATTTTCATACGAGGCTCTCTCGATTTTGTGAAACCATTGATAGTCATGAATTTACTACTTTACATATTGTTGAGTGTGAATCTCCTTCTCCATTGTCATCTTCTTAGAGGTTATATCTAATAATGTGCATGACCCATCTCCATCTATTAGTTCATCTCCTCGTAGCGGTGCATCTCCATATGATACTCCATCTTCGAGGATGTTTTTGATGCTAGTCCTCTTGCTTTTATAGATGTTCCATGCTCTCCATCACCTATTACTTCATCGACGCCTACACATAGTGTGCCCTTGACATCAGAATCTCCTTTGTCTCCTCTTGATGTCCTTATGATTACTCACTGATGGCAAGTTCTGACCACTTAACACATTATTTTCATCATCTATTATTCCTTCACAAGATATCTTGTCTCTCATGCATGTTATGGGTCATTTACAATATTAGGTTCAATCACTCACATTAGAAAGGAAGGCCTATTATGATTCCATTGATAACAATTCATTACACATGTAACTCTATCCCTAAGAAGATTCATCATTCGGTGTTTCATAAGGATTTTATCATGCCTACCTTTTCATATTTGATGGTAGAAACCCCTACTTACACCTCAAACATTCTTGTATGGATATGGCTTCATATTCTAATGATCGATTATTGCTTAAAAATTTCAACACATCCTTAATGGTGACGTTTTACAATGGTATACTCACCTACCATTCGGATCCATTAGCACTTATCATGAGATGGAAGAATCTTTTCTCCGTCTCTTTATCATCTACTGATGGCTATAGATTTACCTATTATCATCTACCTACTTTACATCGAGCAAAACCGAACATATCATGGATTACATCTTATGATTCAATGCTTGTATGCACTAATTAGTCTTTCAACCTATCGATCTAGAAAAGCAATTTATTTTCTATTGTAGTTTGATTCTAGAATTAAAACAAAGATTGCAATATGACACATGTGAATCATTCATACTTTTATGTTATAAAGTCATTGATCTAGAACAAGACCTTATTGTTACACATGTTATAGATCCTCCACCTATTATTACTACTACTGCATCATCTAGTTCTTCTCCATTTCCATCAGTTGAGCATCCTACATGATCTCCATCTCCTCTTTATAAGCAAGTTTAGCCTACTACATCACAAAAGTGTCCTTCTTCTCCTACTCCACGGTAGGCTACACCTCAATCTTCTACACATGTTTTCGTGAGCCATTACATTTATCTCATCACGTTAGACCACATGATGTGTTGCGTGCTTTTCTCAACGAATGTTTAATTTGCTTACCTTATAACCAACATCATCCACAACATCATTTACAACGTTAGCATGATCGACCATATTATAACTATCATCATATCAATGGCCATAGTGATAATTATTTCTTTTCACTTCATGATCGCTTACAACAATTAGAGGATAAGGGCATTATCTCCTTTGGCTCTCACTTACTAAGTGGTACATGTCTCCTCTCCTCGTCCACGAGTTACTACTTCAGATTGATTTATCTTATCCTCTAATGCTAAGGTCATTATTCATCCATTGCCATAGGTCATCACTCTTGTGCTCTCTCAATTTCATCCATCCATCGTTGCACCATCTCATCCACCTCATCCATCACATCATGTTACTACTTCACATTGGCTTCCACAAACTTTGACATTTACATCTCCCACTGCCACTCCACATAACATTCAGTTTGGTTCATATGCTCATGCTGCATTCCTTCCACATGTTTCCACCACTTTGCGCTAGCTTAGTATATAGTAAATGATGGCTATCACCCTACCCCGATGATACACTCGTGTTCTTACATTTCTTACATGATTGTTTAGGGATTTGTTACAATAAGAAACTCTCTTCATGTGCTATATCAATTCATCTAGCACACCCTATCGAATCATTCCTAATGATGCACTTATTTTTTTTAGTTCTTACATTCATTGTTGAGGAATTTGTTATAATAAGAACCTCTCTTCATGTGCTCTATCGATTCATCTAGCGCACCCTATCGAATCATTTCCCAATGATGCACTCTTGCTTTACGGTTCATTCTTGATTGCTAAGGGGTATTATCTAAATGAACCTCATCATCTATATGTTGGGGGCATCACTAATCTTCCCCTATCCTTATCATACTAACATATTATGACTATATCACACTTTTACACATCACCAAACATTATCTTTCAATCATACATTTTCTATCATCACATACATTATACTATCATCATCACACTAATTATACATTACAAGTCAACTCAACAAACATAAACAATACTCAACGCATCAAAGCATCAATACAAACTGAATACAATTGTCATATACCGGTAACTCCATCTACACACACACACACACATATCGATTACAATCATAGTTACAAAACATCTCACCATTGAAGGGACACCCCCTACATCGAATACATCAATACAAATCATATCTCATCATCACTGTCATTATCGGTATCACATGTGCTCCAAAAAAATGACGCATCGCCACTAAATTTGTGTCACTCATCACGGCCTCGATACCTCTCCACCTACCTCTATAGTAGTGTCACCGCTGTAGACTACTCGAAAAGTGACTATGTAACATGATAAATTGTGCAAACACATCCTGCGTTAAAGGACCGCCACCAACTACCTCTCTAGCTCGTTGAGTCTCCTTGCGTGCATCATCCCTCTCGCTCAGCAACATGGTACATGTTGTTGCTACTATGACCACTAGCCCAAACAAATGGGCATATTTACCCGCAACGTCGTCCACGCACTCTAACATACCTCCATCTGCAAATATGTCGGTTGACACATTCCGCGTCAATGAGTGGATAGGTGTGTCCACAATCAAGCTCCAGTACGCATCACCTACAATAAATAACAAAACATATTAGATGACCATAACCATCACATAAGCAAGTAACCAATCATACAACATAACTATACGGATACTCACCTTCGATATCATCGTCGCTACATTGTCGAGGGCATGTGCTTGCCCCTTCACTCCTCCTCCATATGGTAATTCCACAACATCCATAAACAATGGAAATAAAAACACCCATCGATGTGAAGTTCACCATGTATGGTTTGCCTTCGTACACCCCTCGCATCATCTACGTTAATCGGCTATATGGCCGCATCGGCCTCTTCTAGCTTGGGAGGTACTAGCTTTGCTCTCTTGTGGGCCTTGGTCTAGCTCAGGACCCTCCTCGGTGCTCTAATAGCTTTAACCCACACATATGGCTTTGAGGGCATATCACACAGCCATACCAAATTGTCGAGATACCCACTCCACTTCGGGAAATAACACGTTCACACGGAAATCGATCCTCCAACCACATCATCCTTTGTATGCATCGTAACTCTACCATATCATCTAGTCATCCTCCATAGTCTCGATATGGCCTCTATATCACTGCCTCTAGTCCCATTTGATCTATCAAGGCTCTATAGGTATTAGTATCCATCTTACGACCACGCACACCAATCCATATCCTAACAAATATGTCTAGCCTAGCCCACTTTGCTCGTGGACCACCAACTGGCCTCAATACTACTATATGCTCGTAGGCCCATACATGCAATAAAGTAGTTGCTCAATCCCACCTCCATGCTCCTCATGTGTAAATATGTAAAGATCCCTATAAAAGTTAGCCAACTCACACCGCGCCCGAGGCATACCTAGTACCTAATCTCTATCCAGTACAAATATCGTGCATCTTATACAAGATTCCCATGCCACCTTCCTCCACTATAATTGATGATGCAATAACCATGGCTATAAAATTCCACAAGCACGGAACCCCTGATCTCAAAATCACATCCAAGCTAATATGAACCTCGGCAAGAACTTGAGTCCCCAAAAAATACCACCTAGTGGCCCTCATCTATCTCTCTGTGTTCTCCACATCCATGACATGTACCCTCGCCAATAATAGGTAATCGTAGTATGCGATATACATCCTCTAATGTAATTGTCATCTCACCTATAGGTAGCCAAAATGTACAAGTGTCTACACACCATCTCTCACACAAAGTTGTCAACATCGACATATTATGGGGCACATCCCCATCCTCACTATGTGTTGTAGGCCGCACATTCCATAACCTCCCAATCATCATCTGATAAACCCAACCCGAGCAATGTACTCAAGTGGCGACCACCATGGAACTCCCTTGAATGGATATCCCTCTACACACCACAACACAATAAAAAGAAATGCATTAAAATACTATACATATGCAAACATAACCACTTACAACATCACTACATATCAAATTTCATGTTTACACCACTGGATTAAATTTACACTTTAGGACATGGACGCTCAACATCAAGACTAGGGCGTCACGGAGAAGGACATTAATGCCCATGTCGAGCACTCCTTTCGAAGGTCACTAATGCCTTCACCACTCTTTCTCGGTCTAAAACGCGAGAAAAAAAAACAATTTCACAAAATTTTACTAAAAAGCGACTACTACAAATGCATTTTTGAAAATAATCGCACTTACCAACTCGCCGTCGTATGCGATGTCATGATGATTGCTGACCATCTTGAATTAGCTAGGTCGTGATGTCACGACTCACGACATCCTTACACACTCAGAGCTCACTCTCACACTCCTGTAAAGACAAATGAGTTTACTAGTCACTCTTTCACTTTACTTTTTATAGTCCTTTTTCATTAATCGCTCTCTATGGTCATACTTTGCATTCACTACTCAACTAATATATATCCCACGATTTTGCTAAGATCTTGAGCATTTTTACTCGAGTTCTATCCCGTTTGTGACACTCTCTTCTAAATCTTTCCTACCATCGTATTATACACATGACACATATGTTATTTCTCCTTGACGTTGTCTTTCACTCGATCTATACATGTCTTTGGCAATATATATCAGACATTGTCTATTAACGTGCTTTCTTTTGGCTCAAAGTTCATTCTCATTATCACTTTGCCTTTCACCAAAATTCCCCTTACACCACTACGTGATCATTCAACACTTCTAATTCATCATTTTGAACATTTATAATACACCATGCGACATTTCATCATTTTCTATCAATTCCCCTAATGACCTAACTTGGGGGCAACAAGTGTAAAATCTCTCTATGAGTAAAAAAATTAATCAACCAATCAAATGCATTCAAGTCTATAACAATTGAAATCATACCATTCAATCGATCAATATAGCACATTCAACGTCCCGGATGACCAAACTTTGGAGTTACGTTTGGTCTCCCGGATGACCTAACTTGTGAGTTACATATGGCCTCCCAGATGACCTAACTTAGGAGTTACATTTTTACTTTCCCAGATGACCTAACATGGGAAGTTATTCTACATTTTGTGTTTACTTCCAAATGACCTAACTTGGAAGCCACCATACATTGTGGTGACACCCTTGGAGTGGGGGAAATGAGACGTCATTGCCTTTCCTATACTGCTCCTATATGGGTCAACATGTTTGATTGAAATCTTTGGATTTAAAATCACTAAAAATTTGATCTGTGTTCATCTGCAGTGGCTAGATATTTTGAGGATGTAGTTAAAGGTTGGATAATAACACACCTTTCTCCCTACACTCTTCCTCTGGTGGTAGGACACCCAAATCCTCAAGTTTTCACACACACACAATTGGGTTAAGAATTGATCACTCCCTACCCCATCACATCGTCATCATACAAAAGTTGAAATTGTCAATCATTCCACATCACAAACATTAGTCTCGTTTAGTGCACTTCATCATGGTCTTACATCTCTTGTTACGTTGCATGGATCAAGCGTTGATCCATGGTTCGTCACGTTATATGTTCTCATTCGGAACACTCTTCTACCACATCTGTGCATTCTTCTATAACACGGGCTTCTTTGGATTTCTCTCAGGTATGCATCTCTAACTACTTTATGTTACCAAGATTTTACTCACCAACATAAAGTGGGGTAAATTTCATCACAAAATCATGCACTTAATACTATTATTATACCGCCAAGTATGTTGTTTTATATATGGATCTTGTGAAAGAAAAGTATTCACTGATGACCCATTTTATAGTCCAGTTGTCTGTCTTGTTGGTCTTTACCATTGTTGGTCTTGTACATTTGTCACTCATTCACACAGTTCCCATCAGGTCTCAAGAATTCATATTAGTCAGTATTCACTCAGTTGTTGTCACTAGTCTTTGACTAGGGTGCCTAGAGAGGGATTAGGTCTCCTCAGGCACCTTGGTCCGATTCTATGCACCTTGGTCCCTTTCGGACTTGGTTTTGTTTTAGACATTTGAGGTCGGTATTTACAGTTTTCCCTCTCATCTCCCTAGGTACTAGTCGGCATGTCGGGTCATTAGTGTCAAAATTTGAGCAAGAGATCCCTATATAAACACAACATACATACTACCTTATGGGTGGACTATTACTATCAAGGGATAGCTATCTACATAGAAAAAATATTTAGGCATTATTTTGCATCACACACTACATAAGAAGGGGAGTATTCATTCTATTCCATCCACCATTTTGCATTTTTATCTCGCTATTCTCGATATCTCGCACCATTGGTATTAGGACAACCTAGGCACATTATTGCACACACAAACACATAGAACTACATTGGAGTCGAGATGTAGTGCAACGCTTAGTCATAAGTCCATCCATTTGGAAGCTGAGGACAGTCTGATCCCTTTATATGCATCTTCTTTTTAGGGATTGATGCTTTGTGTGGGATTTTGCAAGTGATTCTTCATTACATATTTGTGGCGACATCAACAAAATAAGTGTGACATTCACCCGACCAAAGGCAAGATCTCTGCGAAGACCTAACGACCATATTAGGATCAGATTTCGAGTTGTTTTGCAAATTAGGGCACTAAGATTTCGGACCGGGGTGCCCATAAGTGCCTCAATCCCTCTCTAGATGCCCTAGTATGGCCAGATTTGCCTATCTTTGCTATTTTTTGAAGATTGTTACGACACTTTGCTCCATAATTCCACACTTTGTTCAGTCCCAAATCACTGTGAGGTAAGTCCAACTCAAATAAGTACCTTCCCCTTTTATTTTATTTCATTTAAAATATCAAATAAATTACTTAACATTTACATTTGATTTATGTGTCATTTATCATAGTTGTACATTTCTGATTTTAATAAAATAACTTAGATTTTATTGAATCAACATGATGACAACCCAACTAGTGGGAGGAGCAACGGGTCATGAATAGGTGAGTTATTTGCATTTGGTTATTTTTACCCTAAAATGTGAAAAATGTGAAAAACTTAACTTAGGAGGGGATATTTTTGATAATTTTATAGTTAAAATGTTCACTAGGGGGTGCCACATTGGATGTGGCTTTTATTTTATTCAAAAGGGTCAAATTTTGTATTTTTGTGAGTTTTGGGCCCTAGGGTACGACTCACTTTTCGCAGATGAATCTGTCGTGATGATTGCGCAACCACCGCTCTACGAAGAGTGGTGGTTGCACAACTATCACGTCGGTTAGGCAACCATTAAAAGTCAAAGGCAAAAGTGAAATTGTTGTGGTGGTTACATAACTGCCGCTCTGTCTGAGAGGGTAGTTATGCGACCACCTCTCTGCCTGAGTAGCGGTTGCGTAATTTCGAGGGAAAATCTCATAATTGACTAAGTATGGTTAAAAAATTATTTTAAAATGTTTTTATGATGTTTTTGTTAAGCTTATTATGCATTTTTATGGTTCTAACTTTCTCTTTTTGATGTTTATGACTGCAGGGGTCATATATTAGATGGAGCAGAGCTCAAGAGTGTGACTGGTTGCTTCCGATTTTGGATGCTCGAATCAGGATGAGAGTGATCTATTGCATACGGCCGAGATATGGAGGATATCCCAAACATAGTTAGTCACACCAACTAGCCATTTGTTATGTGACTTACTGAGTTATTGGGATGCGAGACCAAAACGCTTTTGACTTCTTTAGAGTTAGAGGGAGTGGATGATTACCTTAGAGGACATCTACCGGATTCTAGGATTTCCTGTCATTGGTAGGAAGTTGACTTTGGTGAGCACAAGTTGAGTTTTACTGAGTCCTACATTTAGGCTGCATATATGGGAGATAAGCAGTACCTAACACTCTGGTGGAAAACATGGTATGATATTGTTTTCATTGGCTTTACTCCTATCGTTGCCTTACACGCAAGGCCATCATTGGCATTTTGGCTTCGCACTTGGTTGGGGATAAGGGTGGAGACAAGTTACTCTATTGTTGGGCACCTATTATTCAAAGTATTGAGTAGCACGGCCGCACATATGCGTGGGTGTTGACATTTTGGGCACCACTTACCATGATTTATATAGAGTTGTTTGACTGAAGGGCAAGGCCCTTAGTCATCGACTTTAGTTACGAAAGCTGGGTTTACGAGTGCATGATCCCCTACCAAAGGGGAAAATGGTATCATAGCAGTGAGATGGATAGATATGGCCCCACTCAAAGGGCAACATCAATTATTTTCCACTCTCACCACTAACGACATGATTACATAGCCATATCAGGACATGGTTGGCCTTTGGGGTGTGTAGACCATTATTCGAGCACATGTAGGTCTACCACATAGTAGATCAGACCAATAGAGTGGAGGTTCATCTATCTCAGAGGGTGCCCAATAGTTTGGATTACCTTTCATTACTCTCTAGCAGTCCTAATAGTATACACAGGGATCCGAGAGGCTAGAGATAGCCAGAAGGGAAAGCTCGAGTGGAGCATTATCACTCCTACGGTCTCGATCGACACACATCATCTAGCACGAGATCTAGCTTGGCGGTGTTGATTCTGAGTTGAGGCGGGGCCCACACATAATGGAAAGGTAGAGGAGGAGGAGGTCGAGATAAAGGTAGAGGCAAAGTCTTAACCGGATGTGGAGGTGGAGACAGAGAGTGACACAAAGTGGGTGGCCATTGGAGAGGACTCATGATAGTTAGAGCCAAGGTAGAGTGATAACTCCGAGGGTCCTTTGACCATTAGAGGGGGAGGGGATGAGGCGTCGTCTTTGGTCAATGGATGGCCATAGAGGAGGTCATAACCAAGGAGGTTAGAGTGGAGGAGAGGCTAGCCACAACCTTCTGCAACACCACCAACACCGGTTTTGATCCCTTGTGGATGCCAGAGATCCGAGTAAGTAAAATAATTTTCTCTCAACTTTCCTTTTAGACTAGATTGTTAGAAAACTACACAATCTCTTTATTTTTTTGTTTTTGGAGGTTTTCTGATTCACAGTTGTTTTCATTTGTGCTTTGTAACTACTACTAATGATTGGCGAGATCTTATTCGTCAGATTCTCTTAGACACATTCAATCTTCCTACGGGGAAGACGCATGAAAGGTTGTTTGTAGACACTAACCAACCAAAGTGATGGTTAGTCGCCATACATATGTGTTTGCTCAGGCATGGCATGCTTTACTGGCCTTGACCCGATGAGAGCCGAGCTTACTAGATACTAGTCTGTCAAGAGGAGACAACGACGAGACCATTCTCGCAGCGAGGCTGCTATGAATGTCGATCACCTACCCCATCTCATGGTCACTCTCACCGAATGACACGTGGAGGTTCTCACTCCTGCCATAGGATTTGCAGGAGGATCCCTTGTCCTATACCTTTAGTGGGATCCTACATAGAGGGATATGCCACATACACTTATTGATTTAAGACTATTTTAGATACATATATCAATTTTTTTGGATTTTCGGCTCATAGATGAGCGTTTTGACCACACTCGCAAGAGTGTGATGACATTGTATACAAACTCAACTTTATTGATATATACATATATACATCTCTTTTTGGTTCAACTATTCTATGTAAGAGTTGACTCATTGATGGTTCATCTCACATATGTACTCTTAGATGGTTAAAATCTCCAAAAAAATTATATGCTTTCATGGATGCATGTTATGGATGATGATGATGTAAATGTGTAAACAAAATGATTTATCTTTCTTCTTTTTTATGATGATGCATATGAGGAAAAATTGTAATTTGATACTTTGGTTTTCAAGCAATATTTAACACTTTTATTTTATTGGCAAAAGATGGTGAATGTGATATAATAAGAAAATGAACTCACTCAAATCCTAACCCCACGCAACCGGTAAGATGTGAGGGATCATCACCAAAATCCAGGAGGGATGTGCGTTATTTGATTTTGATGAGTGAAAATGGTGGGAAAAAGACAATATTTTGAAAAAGATCCAACTAGAACTTACAACCCAACCCTAATCAAAGTCAACTAACCAACCTAGAATGTGTTTGCTTGCAATTTTAACTAGACTTAGATCTGTAGATGGCCTTTTGATTGACAAAATATGATTTTAATGATTTGAATCTCTTGTAACATACACATCTAACTCATTTTCTTGGGTTTTTGACATTTCAAATCACTTTTTATTCATTGACTTATTTACAACTTATTGACTTGTTTGATGGGACCCCCTACATCTTGCCCCATGCTACTAGTAAGAAGCATGGTCTCATCACCAAGGACAAGACATAGGTGAGTAAGGGAACTTCCCTCCTTTCCCAACCTCACGCCACCAGTAGGAAGCATGGGCTCATCACCAAATATTGGTAGGGCAAGGAAATGTAGTTTTATTTTAAAAGAAATAATTTTTGCATTTATTGTTGATTTTTTTAATTTTTAACTCGTGCTTTTGGGAAGGAAATCACCAAGGACAAGACATAGGTGAGTAAGGGAACTTCCCTCCTTTCCCAACCTCACGCCACCAAGTAGGAAGCATGGGCTCATCACCAAATATTGGTAGGGCAAGGAAATGTAGTTTTATTTTAAAAGAAAGAATTTTTGCATTTATTGTTGATTTTTTTAATTTTTAACTCGTGCTTTTGGGAAGGAATGCTTTCCCTAGTCTCAACCCCACGCAACCAGTAAGATGCGAGGGCTCACCACCAAGGGTTGAGATAGGTAAACAAGAGATCTAGGTGAATTTTTTAGATTGTTTTTGTCATAAGAGAGGTGTTTGGAGGAAAATGTGACATCAAGAAGCTTCTAGTACATATTGTGGGCAAAGACACCTAAGCTAGAAGAAACTATGAATAAAACCAGGTGTGTAAGTCTTAGTAGGACCAATGTCAAAATTCCATCTAATGGCTGAGATGATGAAGAAATTATAATAATTTTGTGATGATACGATGGATACTTGAAGAGGTATGATTGAATGTTTTTGCCAATTTTTGAAAGTTTCTTAAAGTTTGCTTGAAAATTCAGTTTCTAGTTTACAATTTCACAACATGACCATACAAGTATGGATGCATTTGAATGCAATAATGTACAAGTGGAGATGCAAGATGAATTATGCATAGAAATGTTTAAGGTGAAGCGAATTAACCAATTCGTTGAATTCCTCACCTTCCAAAGTACATAGGTGATACGCACCATTTTTAAAGTCCTTTATTACTTGGTATGGGCCTAACCATTTGGGTCTGAAATTTCTTCCTTCACCGATATTTTTGTCAATCTGGCTATCAAGTCTCAACACTAGATATCCTACGCGTATTTCACACTCGTATAATTTCTTGTTATATTGATGACACATCATGTCAACATAAACACTATGATGTTGTTCAACTCTAAGTTGAGCTTCATCAAGGGTTTCCAATTCAACCAACCACACTTCTCGGTATGCATCTTCATCCAAAATGCCTTGCAAAGATATGTGAAGACTAGGTAACTTGATTTCTAACGGTAAAACTACTTCAGATCTAAAGACTAAAGAATAAGGGGTTGCCCTCATGGGAGTTCTAACCGAAATCCTATAGGCCCATAAGGCTAGAAATAACTTCAAGTGCCAATCTCTTTTATTCTCCTTAACCATATTAAGGAGAATGGACTTTAGGGTTTTTTCTAGCCCCATTGTCCATTAGTCTCGAGTATAGTACAAAGAGGTTGTGTGATGGGATATCTTAAATTACACACACAATTCTCGCACCTCTTCATTCTTGAAGGGTGTGTCATTATCTGAGATAATGACTTATGGGACTCCATACCTATAAATGATCTAGTTTAAAATAAACTTTATGATTATAGATCCAGTATAGTAGTAAGAGGCATGGCCTCAATCCACTTTGTAAAGTACTCAATGGTTGTGATGATGAAGTTGTGGCCATTTGATGATGAGGGAGAGAATTTCCCTATCAAATCAAGGCCCTAGGTGGAGAAGGGCCAAGGTGTAACTATAGGTTGCAGAGCTTGAGCAGGAATATGTATCTCATGTGAGAACTCTTGGCATTTTTGACACCTGCGTACATACTCTACAACATCATGTTCTAGAGTAGGCTATAAATAGCCCATGCGATGGATTTTATGAGCAATCACATGTCCTCCGAAGTGACCACCACAAACTCCATTGTGGGCTTCGAAGAGGATTTTCTCTGATTCTTCTTCATCGACACATCTTAACAGCATACCGTCAAAGGTTCTGCGATAGAGCACTTCTTCCATGATTACATACTTGGCAGCTATGACACGTGATCATTGTATTTGATGTCGGTAGCTCCTTTGGGATATGTTTGGTCCACAATGTGATTAACAATATCAATGTACCACGGACTCAAGCAACGAAGGAATTTTCCTCTACATAAAACATGCATTCATCACGGAAATATAAATCTACTAGTTCCTCAAAGTCCATAGGATTGTCTGTTAACCAATCAACACTAATTTTTCCCTTCATGGATTTTTGGTTAACAAAGGTGAGTTCGAACTCACCCATTAATGTAATGAAATGACTAGCCTTTTTAGATAAGGCATCATGGGTTAAGAATGATTGTAACTAGTTAGATTTGACTATCACTCGTGTCTCTTGGTTAAGAATGTAATTACTTAACCTATTCATTGCGAAAACAATAGCCAAACACTACTTCTCGATTGTGTGTATCGCGTCTCATAATCGAGAAGGGTACGACTAATGAAGTAAATGGCCCGCTCATGACCATTGTCATCCTCTTGTGCCAACATGCACATAATCGAGACATCAGTGGCTCCGAGAAGTATAAGATCAAAAGATAGTTAGCTTTTGGGGGCATGAGCGTAGGTGGTGACATAAGGAAGCACTTTACTGACTCAAACACTTCGTGACACTCGATTGTCCAAATTTTGCAACAATCCTTTATAAGAACATCATAGGGTGATGGCATATGTCAAGGTGATAAATAAAATGTGTGTTAAGTCGATTCTTGGATCGTGGGTGGCAACATCTCGAAAACTACCCAGATCTTTATCGGATCGACATCAATGCCTCGGGACGAAATGATGTATCCTAACATCTTGCCTCCTATTACTCCAAACATGCATTTCTTAGGATTTAGCGTTACTCCATATTTAATTAGGCATGAGAGAATGACACAAAGCACCTCAGGGTGGTCACCATGTTTTTCGCCTTTTCCACTAAGTCATCAACATATGAATCCATGATCTTATGAATAAGATCATGAAAAATGTACGTCATTTCTGTTGGTAAGTGGCTCCAGCATTCTTCAAGCTAAAAGGCATGATTACGTAGCAGAAGGTTCCCCAAGGAGTTGTGAAAGAGGTTTTCATTTGGTCCTCCTCAAAAATCCTAATTCTGGTTGAAACCATAAAAACCATCCATAAGAGACAACTCATACTCGTATCCATTTAAATGCTATGATAACATCAATCAAGGGCAATGGAAAATCATCTTTGGGACAAGCCTTGTTAATGTCCCTGAAATCAATACAAATGTGTATCTTCCCATTCTTTTTAAGGACTAGGATGATGTTTGACACCCACATGGAATAATCCACAAGCTTAATAAACCCTACTTGTAGGAGTTTCATTACCTCCTCTTTAACCATTAAAGCCACTTTTGGCTTCATGGGTCTCGATTTTTGCTTTACAGTTTGCGCTGTGCTTTCGAGCTTTGTAACTAGATTGTGCACTATGACTTAAGAGCAATACTTGCCATCTCCTTATAGCTAAAAGCAAAGGATTTTGAATGCTCTTTAAGAACCTTTGTGTGCACTTCTACCTCTTCTAGAGACAATGAAGAACCAAGTTTTAGGATTTTGGGTTCCTCTTTCCATCCCTATGTTTATGTCTATAGTTCCTCGATTAAAGAGGCATTACCATCTTCAAAATCAGGCAGGGCTGGAGGTAATTCTAGCTCTTCTTCCTCAACTTCATAAATCTCAAAATCTTCGATGAGGAAGATTTCATCGTGTGATCCCCAAAGTAGGAGGAAGGGTGAGGTATGAGGGAAAAACCCTTCTTGTGGTGTGCGGGATGGAGGTCGGTGTAAGCATTGAGGTATCCTAAGATCGCCTCATCATTTTCATGAAATATAATTTGTGGGCTCATTCTCAACCTCAACATATGCCAAAATTGCATTGGTTGTGGTTTAACCAAAGGTTTGGAAATGGTGAATTTAGTTTCCTTCAAGTCCTCACTTGGACAAAAATGTGAAGAGGAAGTAGCCATAGAATCAACCAATAGGTTTTGTTCTCGTGGAATAGCTTATGGAAATGAAATGAAAACCCTTGGAAAGCTCCAAGATGACAAACTTATAGAGTTGTAGGTGCTCTACTCTGGTCTCGTAGACTTCCGAGACTTGATTAGCAATGAGTTGAGAGTCATTTAAGATACTTACGTTGTTCACACCCATCCCCTTGCCCATGATAAGACTAAGAAGTAGAGCTTCGTATTCAACTTATGTTGTTAGTGCACTCAAATTTTAGTTTGAAGGTAAAAGGCATGACTCTCCCCTCAGGAGAAGTGAAAATCATCCTTTCCCCGAACCAAAGCACAACTTTACACCATCATAGTTGAGATTCCAAAAGTCGTCAGGGAAGATAGAAGAACTTTTGTTCTTGGATTCTTCTTCCTTAACTTCTAAGACCTCAACCATATAAATCTCTTTAAAGCCCCGGTGGAAGAGAGGCGATTCCAAGAGCATGACCTATGCCCAAGGAATCAAATGGGAGAATAATAGGTAGATCATTCTCCAAAAGCTTAACAATTTCAGCCGTGGTTTTCGTTGACACAATTTCTACCACAACGAATTTGTTTTCATTAACATCAACCCCTTTGATTTCCTTAGGGGCTTCCAATTTAGTCATAGGAACAAGCTTAGATGAAGGTATTGATCCATATGGCTTGTTTAACTGATTTTTTGGGATCTCGAATTCGGTATGAACCCCTAGTTTCTTCTTTAAGTTGGCCAAATGGATATCGAATGGCTTTAGGTCACCTTGAGCCACAAAACCTTCCCCAGATGCAAGAATTGACTTCTTGGAATAACGTAGAAGGGATTGCCTTCATTCTATGAATCAAGGTCGACCAAGAATCATATTATAGTTAGTTTCCCGATCTATAATATAAAATTTAGTCAACATGGTCTTGGGTCCAAGAGTGATTGGAAGCACTATGGTTCAATAGAGGTTGTTTTGAGACTATCATAGCCTCTCAACGTGTTTTAGTGGAGGAACAATTTGTCTCTCCATAGCCTAACTTTTGTAGAAATGAGAAAGGGACTATATTAACAACATCCCCATCATCTATCATATCTCGCTTGACATAATTATTATAAATCCATGATTACATATACAATGTGGATCATCTCTCCATGTTAGCTCAAAGCATCGAGTTGACATCTTATTGATATCTAACACAAATATGACATCTCACTCAGGATGCCATGGGGATAGACATCAAAGTCTATATGATTGATTTGGGCCTCTAGAGGAGGGTGATGTGGATTAGATGGCCAAGACCTAGCACTTCTAATAAATTAGATCGATGTGTAGGGGAATTCTTTAATAAATCCAAAAAGGAAATGTGGGAGAAGGTCTTATTCAGATACGTGATCAAATCATAGGCTCCTACCTGGCTTCGGAGTTGTAGGTGTATCATCTGACATTGAGGGATAAACGGGAAGTGATTGTGAAGAATAATCACGCGTGTGAGTTACCGCAAGAACTTCTGACTCAGTTTCTAACTCAATGAGGCCAAAAAAATTGGGTTTGATTTCAGTTGTTCAAAGGAGGAGCTACTCGAGGATCTATAGATATAGAAGCTTCATGATCATTGTTTCCCATAGGCACCCCTTTATTGGTACCATGAGGATTAAGCTTCCCATTTTTAGGACATGTTGGGAAGGGGTCTTTATAGATCCCAAGAGTAGAATTCTATGGAGAAATAGGCCCCATGTGAGTATTTTGCATAGGTGTCGTGGGATTAGCCAAGAACATCTCAATGAAGAGTTGTCTTTGGTCTTTTGGAATCCATTGTATGAATTTATTACAATCACGACATGTCCAAGCATCATGTCCTATAACCCTATGGAAACCACAGTATAAGTTGGGATCGTAGTCACGAGGTATTTGATTCTGGTTTTGTTATGGCCCATAGTTCATATTGTTGTTATGTTGTTGGTTATTATAGTTAAATTTTAGAGGCCTCTAGCCTTGGTTTGATACTGATTTGGAAATTAATTCAAATATTGGTTTGGGTATTGAACCAAGCCTTGGGCCTAAACCTTCTGAGGAGGAATGGAAGGTGATTAAAATCAACCACGTTGATAGAAGGAGTAAAATTATTACTCCTTTGGTTGTTGCATTTGTGTTGTTATTTCCATTATTTGCATTATTAATGTTAACAATTTTCAACTTCTTAGATTGATTAGTTACATCATCTGTCGTAGCACCATGGTTCTTATTGAGGACCTTAGATCCTTGGTTATTATTATTTGAACCATTGGGGTAATTTGAATTACCTGAAAGGGAGTGACCAATTTCCCATTTAAACTGTAAGTCTTTGTCCACCTTTGTCGATCATCGCTTAGTCAATGCGGAGAGCACCCTCTAAAACCTCCTCATAGCTCCTAAGAGGAAAATTTTTACCTCCTCCTTGGTTTCTCAATTGAGGGAGTGGAGGAATAGATCACAAAGCTCTCATTTGATCCATGTTGGGAGCACTCTGGAAGAGGAGTAGAGGACTTTCCGCCATCTCTGGATGAAATGGGCAATGGATTCATTATGCTCTTGTTTAATGTGAAGGAATTATCTTGATTCTATTCTTAAGAGCTTGTTCATGTCAAAATCCTTTATGAAATCAGATATGAGTTGCTTAAAAGAGTGAATTGAGGCTTTCAAGATCCTATAGTACTAGTCAAGAGCAATACCCTCAAGGGTCTTGGGGAATATTTTCGCTACAACCGCATCCCATGGGAGTAGCTCTCTAATGGCGGTCACATACACTTTGATGTGTGCATTCAGATCCCCTCCCCTTGAATTTTGGAAGGTCCGGAAATGGCTGTGGGAGCATTACACTCGTATGGTAAAGTCAAGGGGCTCCTTGAGATACTTAGAGTATGTGCCCACTGCATAGGACTCAACCATTGATGATCCTTGATGGGGAGGTGGAGGTGGAATAGAGCTTGGTATGGTGTAACATAGGAATTGGGTGGGGCATAAGGAACCCCTTGTTGTTGAGCGTATGGACCAGGATAAGAAAACATGTCCCTTGTGGTGATTTTGAGTACATGTGTAGATATGGGGAACATTGTTTTTAATACGGATTGGTAGGGGTGAAACCAGGGAGTGTTGCATTTCGGTTGGAATGGAATTTGAGAACACTTTTGGTTAGTCCCTATGGTGGGTATCTCGTATGGAGAATAAGGGGACATACCTAGTGTGCCCGATCCAGTGAGAAGGTTCTTTAGGGTTAGGAACACCCATGTGGACCTGAGAAGGTGATGGTGTAGAGGGAACATAACTATAGTTCTGAACGTGGTGGGGAAATTTTCCTTTCCCTACAAATGGTGTAGAATGTGAAGGTTGGCAAGCTCTAATTCTCTAATTCTATCCACCAACATTGAAATCACATCACCCTTGATGAAGGTGTTGCATTTTTCTTAGGCATGTGTTGAGCCTTGTTAGGGGAAAAGGCATGATGTCCTACTGTTATGAATTGATCCTTAGTAGGCCACCCCTCTTTAGGTGGATTTTCTATCGTAGGAGGAGGGTAACAACATTGTTCTAAAGAAGAAAATAGTATACCCTTGCATCCTATCCAAGGATTGATCTATGGAATTAAGACGTTTGTTTCTTCGGTCGAGCCATGTTAGGAACTCATCATTTGGTAACAGATAGGAAGGAAGTGAATCAATTTACATATTGATTTGAGGCCTAGACAAGACACCTAAGGATGGAACCTTTGTTCTCCCATAAATGTCATGTTATTTGAGCTGGAGAACTCGGGTTGTGCATTGTAGTTGGGTTGGTCAATCTCCTCAATTCTAACTAATGAACCAAGTATTATACCCTTAAGGAGGGGGCATGTGAGGAGATAAGAGGTTTTATGAGTAATTATTAGCCCACCCTGACAAAGAAGGTGACTATTACATACTCATCTGAGTGTAATAAGCCTCAAGACCCAGAATGGGCTATGTCGTAACCCGATCCCGACATATTTGGGGGTGTAAAAACACCCGCAAAATAATGGGAGAGGAGAAGGATGGATGAAAGAAAGGAAGGAATGGAGGAAATGAAAAGGAACTAGTCCTTCACATCGGGTTCACCAATTTTATACGTCTAAGAATCAACACGTGACTCTAGGACACACTCGACCTTTCGAGGTCATGCCGGGAGTAGTCGATATGAGATGGAAAAATGGCTATGGAATGGATAAATAGGGAAAATAGGTGGAATATATGAAAATAATGGAAAATGGATAAAAGAGATATCAAGGTAGATGAATTTCCGCTACGAGCACATGGAATGTGCTCATCTAAGGAAATGAAAGCATGTGTAACATGTGTGGGTGAGATGAAAGTGGTAAAAGAGAATGGTTGCACAAAGGTTTCGATCAATATCAAAATCATCAAATAAGCCTCGAATGGTTGTGGGATACGTGGGGAATCATTCACACCTTGCATAAAAATCTCTAGACAAGGTCATGGGGTGTGAAAAGATACATATGGGAAGGAAAAATCTATGGATCATGGAATCTAATCTCGATAGTGATAGGCCAAAACACGTAAGCATTATCCACTTCAACATTCAAAGGCCATCAACTTTGAGATAATAATGGGCAGAATTGGGGTGGTTGAAAAACAAGGTGTCTGAGGCCTTGATCAATGTCTATCAACTATGTAAGTTATGTTTGGTTGTGGCACTCTTGGATCACACACTAAATCTCTAGGTTTCCTAGGGCCTTGGATGGTCATGTGGATGTACAAGAAACTAATCTAAGGAAATAAACAAACACACAAAGAATCCGAAAGAGGCAAGGTCAAATTTTAGGTAACCTAGGCCAACTAAGGAAACGTAGGGAGTTGTGTTAATTTCCATCTAATTAACTCTATGTGCCTAAATTAACAAATAAAAGCAAGCAAATTTAAATTAAATCAATTTGATTACTCTCCTTGAATCTAATTAAATCTACGTGCAACTAGTTAATCTAACAAATGAAAGCTAATTAATTAAACAAAGAAAGTAAATCTAATCTATTTGTTTTTTCCTTTTCAATGATTTTAAACAAAAGGGAATAAAACAAATAAAAGAACTAACAAATCTAATCTAATGTTTTTGGAATTTTGTGTTTATTGAAATAAATAAAATATGCATAGATAATACAACTTCCTCTAATTAAATGAAATTGCTTCTACTCTAAAACAAAACTAAACTAAATAGTGAAATAGCTAGATGTGGCTATTTCCATGTTGCAAAGGATTTAATCTAATCTAATAAAATAAAGGTTTTCCTAATTTGTAGTTGTGGATATTGCTTCTTCTAGCTCTACCTCAAAATCACGAGAAGAATGAAAAGCTTCTCAGAAGTAATTCTTCCCTTGAAGCTTCCCCGATAAAACAAAAGCTTTCTAAATGAAGAAATATAAAATTAATGCACAACACAAAAGCTTCTAAAACTAACTTCCCGTGAAAATCCACAGGGATAGGAAAGGAAGAAACTTTCAATAGAATCTTTGCTCATGTAAAATAAATCTAAATATTGAATGTAGTGAACTTTCTAAACAATTTAACAATGAAGAAATGACAACACACTGTGGCAAGAACCTCCTTCAAATTCTTCCAAGAAAATCCACAGGGATGAGTTGGGAGGAAATCCTCAATAAAGCTTTGCAAATGAAATCTACTATAACTACTACTATAATTGTACCTTTCTAAACAAATGTATCTAAACATTATAAATTTAAATCTATCTGAATAAACAAAAGAAACCTCTAGGAATTTAATGACACCCCAACCTGGAAATGTTGTATAGAGACAAATCCAACGTTGGAAATTCTTTTTGATATCCCCTCAACTTCTTTTCCAATGAGTATCCAAATGTGTCTAGGGAGCAATGCTGGAAAGTGTGCAGAAAGAATGGGAGAGTGTTGGAGCTAGTTGGTTTGTAGGTAGTCTGGTAGCAATGTAAGCAAGAGAGAAATAAGGAAAATGAATTGGTTTTCTTGTGTACTTCTTAGTAGGATTTTGACAACATAACAAATGTAATTCTAAATCAAGAAAACCAACTAGTGTTTTAGAAAGAAGCTTGGTTTTTATAAAAATTGGCTAGGAAGTGGTCCAACCCACTTGGCAACCAAGAAGTGCCACATCACTCAAATAAGGGGAAGTTAACTTACTAATAATAGTTAGTAGGGAAAGAGCATCTTACACACATCTAACAAGCTCAAGAAAAACTGATTTACTAAAGAAACATGCACAAAAGTGAGTTTGAAGAAGGTAACACACGTTCAAAACACGTTGGAAAAGTCTCCATTAGAAGCGCACGTAGGCGCCGGTCTGCGCAAACTAGTGGTTATGAAATCGCCAAGGTGGTTACATAATTGCCACTCAAGGTAGACCGACGGTTACGCAATCGCCGAGGTGGTTGTGTAACTTAAGGAAAACAAGCTAAAAAAAGATATGCAAAATAGCTAAGGAAAGTAGGAAAAGCTGGAAAATAAGAAAGTAAGCTACAAGGGCATGCTACAAGCGAGAAATTTGACTTGGACATCATTGGAATTGATAGTTTTTTATCATTGGGGATTTGAATTGTTTTGACAATGTTGCATGTGAAAAATTGGGTGCCTACAATGTCCCAAACTCCTAACCTTCTCATGTCCACAAGAGTGGATGACAGATAGACACGTGTGATGTTCTTCATTCTTTGCTTCTTAAACCAAAGCAAACAAGATTCCTTGACTTGACACATGATTAAGGAATTTGTTTCCCATCTTGATTGAGCTAGACTCTTCCTTGTCAACTTCCATATGATTAGTATTCTTACTGAGCTCCTCTAATTTTGTAGCATCCTTCTTAGCTTTACCTTCATGATTAGGTCTTTTGATTGTTCCTTTAGAATCATACCTTTTAATGAACCTCCTCTTGCTTGGACATAACCTTGTTATACAACCTAATTATTGATAATTGAAACAAACAACACCCCTCTTCCTTTTCAGCTCATAACACTAAGATTCCAACCATAATACTTGGGCCTTATGACCATACTCACAACATGAAAAACATTCACCATTGAAGAGACCTACATCATCCCTAGGAGACCTCCTCTTGCAATCTCTAGCTTTGTGACCAAAATCATGACATATATAGCAATAACCATTGAATGAAGAACCATACCTCATAGCATTAGGTTGTCTAACATGGTTAGACCTTCTCAAACTAGCCTTCTTAGTCACCTTCTTATCTGATTTAGTACTTGGTCCATAGCAACACCATCATTCTTCACATATTCTCCTTTAAACCTTGTGTCTGTTTTGTCACTAGCCACCCTTTGGCCTTATAAAATCCCATCAAGATCTTCATATCTCTTCTCAAGCCTCTCATACATCCTAAACCTACTATATGTACTCTCCAAATCAAATTCCAAAGATTTCAACATCTCTTCATACCTGGAACAAATGTCTTCTTTCTCGTTTAGGGCTTTAGACACTCTTTCAACATGTGACTCCAAACCCTTGATAACTTTTCAGTGCTCTATCTCCATATCCTTGATATGATCCTTTAATAAATTAATCATTGATTGAGATACTTCATTCCTCTTCCTTAATGTTGCTTCAACATCTGAAGACTTACCCATTGCTTGTGCTTCAAAGGATCTCCTTCAAGTTGCTAAACTTGCTTCATAAGGACTGCTCGATACCAATTGTTGGAAGCACAATGGACTAAGAGGGGGTGAATCAGTCCTACAAAAACTTATTCCATTTACTATTCATCATTCATTATCATTTATACATCCATTCAATTAACCATGAACCATATGTGTGCTTACATAAACATTGAAACAACCATTCACAAGAGCAAGAACAAGAGATTACACAAGAACACAAAATATAAGTGGGAAACCCTCGCGGGGAAGAAAACCCACTGAAACACAAAAATTATATTTCCATGTTTCAGATTTAGTGAGGCACCAACCCCACAAGGAACACCAACCCCTAGTTTAGTAGAGCACCAACCCTATAAGGAACACCAACCCCTAATTTAGTGAAGGACCCACTCCACAAGGAGACTACAACCCCATAATATGACTAAGCACCAACTCATCCACCTAAAGATGATGATATTTGATTTTTTTTGTTGCCCGAACTGATGGAGATCACAATTTCAGCTCATACACATAGCTCGCTCTATCTTCTTCTTTCACACCTTGTCTTGGCTCTAAAACTTTACACACATGCCCTTAACGAGTCTTTAACATGTAACACATATGACCAGATCTCAAATCATGCCTCTATACCTACAAAACACTTTTACTTGGGTCACACTTTTCCCTCCAAGAGCACTAGTTCAAAAATGAACCCAAAACCTTGCTTTTATAAGCTTCTCTTCTTCTAAACACAAGAGAGGTTGGTCATACATTATGTTTTATACCAATAAAACATTATAAATCCAATTAAATTCATTAAAATGGTCACATATGACCCATATAGGTCGGCCATGCCCAAAACCATCCAACTTGCACAAAAAATGCTCAAAACCCCATCACTAAGATGAGCTAAAACCACAAATCACAAAACCATAATTAGTCAAGCTCCCAAATTCACCATACATGAGTAATATAACATATAATAACCATAAATGGTCTCACATTTACTTTTACCAATCAAATAAATCATTAAATGGGCCCACTGGCTCATATCCTTCACCAAATAGGTGTTTCCAACACCCTGATTTTACCTTTGGGCCTCAAGACCCCTCAAGATGAACTAAAATATGGCATGTGACCACTCTATGGAATTCCTAGGACCTTTAAATCACTTCTATGCAAGTTATAACTCATGAAAAATCCACATGCTTAAACCACAACAACTTTCCTCTTCACCAAAACAAGCTACCTAGAAACTTGTTTTGCAAACTTAACTAGTTTGCACCCTTTCTGTCACTTTTAAGACCTCCAAATGCCATAATTGGGAAAAAAAATTCACCCATATTCACTTTTAAGGTGTTAAAAATCATAAACTCATTTATTTCATGCCTTAACCAACTCATTCTTTCATCCTAAGAAAACCTATCCTAAAATCCAACATACCTTCTTCTTCACAAATTGACCTAAAAGAGCCATCAAGTCGTCTCACCAAAAAAATCCATACATAAATGGAAATATATCTAAATCCCTTTTCCATAACACATTATAAATCCTTCCAACTCTAAGTGTAAGGCCTTAAACCAATCTAATCTCTGCAAACTACTTGGTATGCCTTCTTGGACTCGAGCACTAACCATTAGCCCAACTTGCTCCATCACCAAAAAACACACTTACATACTTAACCAAAGCATGAAAAATCCTTATAAATTATTTCTAAGCACTCAGAAACCTTCACCAAGATTTAATAACTTAAAATCATCAACTTACCTCTTGATACTACTTCACACCCCGCTGTAACAAGCATCCTTCAAACTTGACCCTCAAATAACAAGTCATAACTTTTTCATACCTTATCCAATAATAAATTTTTATATACTAATGGAAATATATCTAAACTATCTTCACAACACAACTTTAATCATCTCCTAACTCATCATGTAGCTCCTTCAATGTCAATTTTACCATAGACTACTCCAAACCGCAGAAAAACTAGTTTTCATAAATATGGAAAAATTTGCACTTATTGAGCATGACAATGACTGAAAACTTAATTTAAATATAGAAAAAATCCAGGGATATCATAAATTCCAATTTATCCTTTACCTTCTTTGGATAACTTTGCCACAATATGGAACTCTTCGTAAACAAGCCTTTTTAGGTGGGGCCCACATACTGTCACTTGCTCTAATATACCTTTATGGAAATATGGAGGATTCATATACAACATAAAATCATCAAATTTTCATAACTAATCAAAATTGGGCTGGTACAAGCAATCTTCTCTAAGTCACTTCTAGCTAGGGTTTAGCAAGTGGTCTTAAACTAACTTATCTTCTTAACTATTGTTCATAAAAACATGACTATCAAACAACCTCATTATTTTTTTGAAACCTCCATAAATTACCTAATAATATATTCGAGATATCTCAGGTCACCATGCAAAGTATACAATTCACAATGAGCAAATGAAGGGCCACTTTTGCTTTAAAACCCCACTACAACTTACCCAATTTTGATAAAACTTGCATATCTTGCAATTCCCATGTCATAATGACCTAAAAATTGTCATGAATCTTCATGAAAACATAATATACCTTCCCATATTCACAATATGATTCAAATATGGCTGAAACTCTCAACCAAGAAGACTTACCTATGTCAAACTGTTTGTTTCTCACATGCTTGCTTCATAAGGACCCTGAGACACCACCAAACCTCCGAGTACCTGATATGAAACTCACCATACACCTTAGGTACACTACCACCATGGTGATATCATAATCCAACAAAACTAGTTGGGTCCAAATCTCATATCTTTGTCTCATTCTCGCATGCTCCAGGACCAGAAACAAGCCTGTAATGACCTAACTCAACCATGAAACCTCGTGACTTAACCATAATGACATCGTGTAGACCCATAGAGATCTCTAACACACCTCTATGATCATGTATGACCTCATTACAACATCCAACTAGCTCAAGAGAGCTCAAACTATGACTTGACTCATTCAACCATACAACACGACCTCCTAAAACACCATTAAACATGACACTACTAATCAACCTTCATGTTTTGACACCGAATAACACCACATGTAGACGAGATACAATACCATGACACCCTTTTTGATCAATGGACTTGGCATCAATGACAACAGAAATACACAATGGCCAAAATTTTGTTGCATCTCATCATAGGCTTAGGAATTGCATGAGTATGAGGTATCTTTTTTTTTTATCGTTAAACGCTTTTGACTAGAGCTATGAATTGGAGGGGTTGGGGCCCCCACCCTACAACATAGAAGAAGTGAAGAAGAGAAGAGGAGAGAGGAAGGGAGAAACATGCAAATGGAAAGGAAGAAGAAAAAGGAGAAGCGCCGAGAGCAAGACCAAACGCCGAACGAGGACAGGATTACGACCGAAACACCGAAAGGCACAAAAAGGCCAAACAAGCTACCCCAAGGAAGAACCTACACGCTCGTTGGCTGCCTTAGCAAATAGCTCAAAGGTAGCACCAGCTTGATCCTTGAGTTCGTTGTGGTGGTCGACTACCAAGTGAACCGGGAAGAGCGCAGCGTCGACGTCAACTGTCGGGAGAAAACATTGGTCCAGGGAAGGGTGGAAGTTTTGGGTGAAGGTTACCAAATCCTGTACTACCCGCAGAGCCACTAGATGCCACGGCCTGAACCAAGAGCGTGCTCATCAACTTCCTCTACCCATAGAAGAGGATCTAGGAGAGAGAAATTAACCAATTGATCATGTAAACCAACCCAATGAACGACATATATTTGGTCCACAGCAACGAGTTCAACCACCGCGGGATTGGGATGAAGAAGGAGGCAAAATGAGATGAATCGTTGAAGCAATATCGAGTCCGTTCTTGGCCGACTAGCTCGAAAGCGATATGAATCGCCAAGAATGGTTTCGATGGCCTCTGCCTCTTCCTGCGAGGAATATTTAAAAATTATGGAGAGGTGATGGCGATCGATGGCAGAGGAGTCTTCAGTTCTCTGAATTGGCCACGAAGGGTGATGAAAGGGAAGCCAACAAAAGACATGGAGTCCGAAAGCGCTAAGCTAGGGGAAAGAACCAGACAAAAGATGAAGAGGAAGAGAACATGAATGGAAAATATAGAAATCCGGCCTCACAATTATTAGGGAAAACATCCATGGATAGGAATGTTGAAAGCCCAATCCAGACTAAAATGATGCTAAAGATAGAAGCAGTGTGTGAATAGTCACTTGCAAAAGAGGCAAGAAGATCCGCCGCCAAAAAAAGAGGGAAGAAAGCTCCCACACTTAGAAGGAACACTGCACACGTGAGAGGCCACTTCCCAACAGCGAGGACGAACTGGCCCGATCGTGGGAAATAAGGTTTGATAACCCAATCCAATCTTGATCTGTTCCAGAAGTGATGTTGGCGGCAGGGTGATCGATAGCAAAATTTGCAAGGAAATCACCGCATGATTAGTTTCTCTAAAGTTATGAGAAATATTCCAAATGCCGATTTTATCAAGCCAAAAGAGAATTTGAGGGATATAAATGTTGATTTTCCATGAAGGGGATGAGCCTCTAGAAACTACACATATGATAATTTGGGAATCCCCTTCGATGAATAAATGAGGACAACCTAACTGGGTAGCCATCTTGACTCCTTCCAGAGTGCTTGGGCTTCGGCAGAATTACACGAGCCATCTCTGAGAGGGAAGGATCCAGCTATGATACGATTACCACGTTCATCCCTGAGAATACAACCTGCACCTGATTTACCTGGATTACCTCTAGAGGCGCCATCAAAATTAAGTTTCCAAGTGCCTGTGAGGGGGACGCCACCTAGCCCTTTTCCTTCGAATTGATTTTTCAACTTGAGAAAGTCCTTTTTTAACAATTGAGCCTAGTCTGGGATGTTTTATGAGTGGCCAAGAATGCATAATAATGAAATCTCTGGAGGAGAAGGTTGTGTGAGATATGCAATTAGCACTAACTCTCTCAGAAATGGCCACTTCCAACTTGTTAAGAAAGGTAGGCAGCTCAGCTGATTGTTCCCTGAAAAGATGAAGATTACGTTCCCACCAAATGTGCCAGAGAAGGAAATATGGGGCGATGCACCAAATAGAGCTGAGGGTGCTTTTAGTATTAAAGGACGGCCAGGAGAGAAGTGTCGCTCCAATATTATTACAAGGAGCCCAGGCTAGATTTAATTTGTTCAGAGCCAATCCCAAGAGACAAGAGGCATATGGGAAAAATAAAAAGAGGTGATCAAGATCTTCCTCCACGGCACCACACAACACACACATGGAGGGACCAGCATAACCCCAAGATCTCGCCTAACTTGGGTAAGGACCTTCTTTTTCAAAACCAACCATCCGAAAATAGCAACCTTAGGAGAGATACTGGGATGCCAACAGCCATAGGAACAAGGAAGCCCTTGGCCTAAACGAGAGATGAGAGTATTATAACCTACTTTCACAGAGTAAGAGCCCGAAGCATCCCCAAGCCAAATCAAACAGTCATCCTTATTGAGAAAGTGTGCATTTCTGTCTTGAATGGCATCCTTGAGGAGGATGGACTCCTGTGCATTAGCCCCGATAATGGAGATATCTTTCCAAAGCCAAGACGGCGAGCCATCGGGATTCTGACAGCCGTAATCAACAACCAAAGATCCCCAGGACAACTTGGCCATATTCATGACTCTATTAAGAGCAGTCGAGAGATTGAGAGGGGGAGCCATTCCAACTTTCATCCCAGAAGGTGGCGAGCTGTCCGTTGTTGATGTTCCATGAGACCGACTCTGCAATCAAGGATTTGGACTTACAAAAGAAATTCCAGATGTGCGAGCCTTTAGGGAGCTCAGAGCTGGATAACAATAACTCGGGGTGACACCCACCGAGATACTTATGTGAAAGAACTTGGAAGGCCTGCCTTTTGACATTGGAAATGAAATTCCAAACAAGCTTTGCTCGAGGGCAGAGTTCTGAAGAGCAAGATCCAGAATTCCCATCCCTCCGAGGCGTTTAGGAAGTTTGACCAATTCCCAGTTTGCAAGGTGAAATTTGCGCTCTTCATTGTTTCCTTGCCATAAGAAGGTTCTCACAATCTTTTCAATTTTGAGCAAAACAGATTTGGGGATCTGCAGGGATGACAACATATAGATTGGAATGGCAAGGAGTATAGAATTAATTAAAAGAGCTCGACCAGCCAAGGAAAGCCATTTGCCTTTCCATGAGAGAAGTCTGGAAGAGATGGAGTTTAAGAGCCCGTCCAAAAAAAATTGGAATACCCAGATATTTGTGTGGGAGAACTCCCACTGAAAAGCCGAGAATTACTTTGATCCTGCATTGTAATCTAGGGGCAACATTAAAGAAGAAAATGACTGATTTATGAAAGTTAATAACCTGTCCTGCGGAGAAGAATAAGAATCAAGAATAGAAGATAGTCGCTTAGCTTCAGGGATAGATCCTTGACCAAAAAGAAAAGTATCATCCGCGAATTGTTGGTGTGAAAGGGCTGGAAGATTGGAAGTGATGAGAATACCTTTGAGGGATCCATCCAGAATGGCAGATTTGATGCATCGACTAAGAGCCTCGGTGACCAAAATAAAAAGAAAAGAGGAGAGAGGATCACCTTGTCTTAATCCCCTGCTGCTTTGGAAGAAGCCTTCAGCTGATCCATTAACCGAACACAGAGAAATGGGGAGAGGCAATGCAGCTGAAGATCCAATTACAAAAATGCCTCACGAAGCCCATGGCTTGAAGAGATTTGATGAGGAACCTCCAATTGACACGATCGTAGGCTTTGCTAAAATCTAGTTTCAGCATCATGCCACCCGGGAGGAGGCATGAAGAGTATGAATCAATTCATGAGAGATGATGATCCCATCGGTAATTGACCTACCAGGGATGAAGCCACTTTGTTCTTGAGCAACCAATTTTGACAAAAGTGGACTCAATCTATTTGCAATAGCTTTGGAGATGATTTTGTATGTCGTGTTGCAAAGGGAAATAGGTCTGAAATCATCCAAAGACTCGGCAGGAGATTTTTTAGGAAACATGCATATGAGAGTGTGATTGAGAGCACCTAAAATCTTGCCCATTTTCCGTGACTCCTCAATGCATTCCAAACAGAATTCCCAATGACATCCCAAAAGTCCTGGAAGAATGAGGCGGGGAAACCGTCAGGACCGGGTGCTTTTTCTCTCTTCATAGAAAAAATAATTTTTGAACCTCTTCCTTGGAGAATGGAGAGAGAAGCAATTCGTTATCAGCATCTGTGACCGAGGTAGGAATCTGATGAAAGAAGGAAGACTGCGCACACCAAGGGGGGTTGCCGATTCACCATTCAAGAGCTTATTGAAGTAGGACACTACTTCGGATTTGATCTGAGATTGAGTGGACGCAACAGATAAATCATCCAACTGGAGGGATGAAATGTAGTTGAAATTTCTTTTGGCTTTAAAGAAGCATGGAAGAACTTAGTATTTTTGTCACCGTCATCGCTAGCCATACTTCCCTGGATTTTTGACGCCAGTAAGTTTCCTCTTTAAGAAGAAGATCACCCAATTCCTTAAGAAGTGATTTTTCTTTGAAGAAATCATCCCAAGCATCCCATGAGAGAGAATAGAATCATTCAGAATACGGAGCTCCTTCTCAACTCTTTTTTTCCTGAAAAATATTTTTAAAGCTTGAAATATTCCAGCTTTGAAGCTTGTCTTTCAGCAAGGATAACTTTTTGGAGAGTTGGAACATCCATGTCCCATTAACTGTGAAGGAATCCCACCAGAGTTTGATCAAAGGCCTAAGTGATGGATCCTGCAACCACATATTTTTGAATTTGAAGGGCGAACGTTGAGGGGGCAGGTCGAAGGAAATATTAAGAGAGATCGGGAAATGATCGGAGCCAGAGAGCGGAAGAACAGAGCATTTGAGAAGGAAGTTATTCTGCAACCAAAATTCAGAAACAAGGAATCTGTCGAGATGCACTGCCAAGGAACTGAACCCAGGCCTCCTGTTATTCCACGTGAACCAACCCTGGCTAGGTTCCACATCAACCAGATTGGTAGAAGAAACAAAAGATGTAAAGTCCACTTGTGAACGTGGCTGCCATTGTATACCTCCACGCTTATCAAGATCAGAAAGAGTAGCATTGAAATCGCCAGCGATGACAATCTTGGAGTTGACAGCCGAATCAAGGACCAGATGAAGTTTAGACCAAAGATCTCTTTTTCTGATCAGATTAGAAGGACCATAAACATTGCATAAGAAAAAGGACTCATCAGAATGTTTAATAGAAACCTTGCACCAAATGAAGTTCGAGTCAACGAGAATAGGCTCAAGAGTGCAACAGCTGGATTTCCAAAGAATTCCAAGACCACCCGAGGCACCAGAAGAATCTGAGAAGCAACCTTCCCAACCTTTCCATCTTCGAAACCAACCATTTTTGCAACCATCCTCTGACATCTTAGTTTCCTGTAGAAGGAAAATATCAACAGCAACATCGGAAGCATAACGTCTTAACAGACACTATTTGTTAGGGGCATTGAGGCCCCTAACATTCCAAGAATAGAGGATCATTTGATCTTCAGAGAGGACTCACCTCTCCTACTCGTAGAGGGAAAGAAGGAATGAAGTTGAAGTTGCTTCCCAAAGCAGAACCTCATTTTGGGAGATTTTACTCTTAGTAGGGTGACCCAGAATACTTTTCGGACCAAGATCCATGTTAAGAAGGGGAGGCGTTGGGAGAATCGAGACAAAGCTACAAATTACCAAAAGAATGAACCTCGTGGTCAACCTCCTGTGAACCAATGGAGTCACCATCATTAGACTGGAGTAGTTCATGTCCTTTTCATTAACCCATTTTTCCAGAGAGGTAGCGTTCCCTCCCATGCCAAGAGAGATACCATCATGAAAAAGGGACAAAATCCTAGTAGAGTCCTTAACCACTGCATACTGTTTCTTTTACCAAAGAGATGGTATCAGGGTCCAGAGTTAAGGACTCAAGAATAGGGGAGGGGTCAGAAGAGACCACACGAGTGGAATGAGGCGTGATTGCATGAGAGGGAGCGGAGGGAGAGGAGGGATGGGGGAGAGGATTTTTTTCTCCATTCCAGTTTGCTAGAAGAGGGGGTGTTTTGCAGAATTTACAGAGGTGGCCATGTTTTTGCATTTAAAGCAGGTGTTAGAGACACCTTCGTACTCCACCTTTTTCTCCCAAAGCCGGATGGGTGGATATGAGAATAATATCTTGAAGCTTTTGATTATGATCGATGGAAATGCAAATCCTAGCGAAAGAAGAGAGGGTACCTTCCAAAGTGACAGGGTCGATGCGAACAACGCGTCCCAGACTGGAGCAGATTTTATTGAGAATGGGAGTGGACCAAAACTCACTTGGCAGTGAATAGAGTCTAACCCATACATGTAATCCTTTCGTTTCTGCTCTAGCAATGTCGAAGTGAGGTTCCCAATCACGAATCACCAAGCCTGAATCAGCTAGAAGATATTCTTTCCTCACCATGGTGTCATCCTTCTGAGCGGCGCTACGAAATAAAACCAGGAAAAATCCCCTTTCAAGGAAATGAATACACAGGCCGCTACCCCACTGCGCTTCACACCAATTTTGAATGCCTTCCACCGCCAATCTATGACCAACGAATTTTGCAAAGATTTCTCTAGAAGAGAGAAGCTTTATTTGGGCCTCTAAAACAACATCGTCCTCCAAGGACACGGAAACGAGAGGTGGATTGGTCCTCAGGGGGACGTAGCAGACCAGGGCCGTTTTGTCAAAACCTTCTAACACACTACCCAACACGGGGCATCGGGGACCCATCGCTTTACGGGGCTCCGGCGAGGCCCTGGCCCATAGGGGACACCATCGTTGCATCACGGGGAGGTGAAGCCGTGAGACCATTGCAGGGGTTGAGATTCAAAAAATAGTGGACAGATTACGGTCCACGAGGCTTCCGTTTCCCTTTCGCCATCGGCTTAGAATTTCATCATTCCTTTTGTTCTGTTATTTTAATTTTATATTCATATGTTTGTTTTTGTTTTTGTAGTGTCATGAGTATGAGTTATCTTTAGATTCATATTATGTAGGAAATACTCACCATTACAAGGTTTCTTTGAGGTTAGTCGACTAAAACCAACTAATCTCTTTTTTAGGTCAAAGGCATAAAGAGAAGGTTTTAAGCCAAGGAAATTCATATCTAATTTAATCATAGTCATCACAATATTTTTGATCCAGAAAGAAAACCTAAAAATATAAGTGAACATGCTCAAAGAAGTCAAAACATGTGAAAAGCCTTAGGCGATCGGTTTATAGTCCTCCAAGATAGGTTCGACACTTAAACCATCCAAGCATCCATTAACCCATCTTGAGATGATTTATAGGTCAAGATATTTTAAAAACAATTTGATGACAATCTAAACCACCTTTGCACATCATTTGAGTGTTCTATCCTACCTCTTATGCATATATTTTGGTTTTCCTCTCTAACCCCAACTACACTTTGTAAAATTCTAATTAACATAATATTTAATATTCAAGATTTAACATGATTTAAGATTGTTAGGACTATATATTTTTAGTTCGAATTGCCATCATCCTTAATATTTAAATTAGTCCTAAATCGAATTTGATAGCTAACAAAACAAACCCAAAACCTATAGAATAAACAACCGAGAAAATATGTGGAAACAAATCATGTCCTCTAATGTCTCATGAGTCTCACCATATCTGCAACCTTGTTAAGAGGTCACATCACACTCAATCTTGAAGAAGAAACCAAGTGAAGAAAATAAGCAATTTTCCATGTGCAAATCATTATAGAAGTAAAGCCTCTATCCAAATGATGGCAAAGATCAAACATCGCTTGAAAAAAGAGAGTCAAGTATATTTTGTCCTCATAAGGTATGAAGTTTTGGAAAGCGTTAGATGAATCTCTCGAATATGTAAACAAATCATGCCTTGATCTCATAGTAAGGAGAACATATAAATATAAAACAATCCTTGATTTTAAGCTATAAGGAAAAAAATCTGAAAAATAGGATGTTCTTAAGGAATGTAGTAATTTGTCTCTATGCGAATGTGATGTGAAAAACCATTGAGTTATGTCAAATGAACTCTTAACATATAAGATAATCGAGCCGGATGTAGCATATATGTTAGATGAGCCCATCTTGAAAGTGTATATATATATTGGCTTTAAAGAAAGAGGTTGATAGTGCTTTAGCCATTTGAACAGAAGGTAGGCTCTATAGTTCTCATCTTTAATGCCCTTATTTATCTCCCTTTTCACCCATCTCATATATCACCTGTAAAATTATGTGGAGGGATTTTGTCAATGTTAAGACTTATAAGATATAATAGAATGGAAGCTCTATCATAATAGCAAGATTTGATCCCTCATTGTGCTAGCTACATGGAGGATTTGAGAGCCTCAAATGGGTACATGAAGAAATTAACCCAAGAGTTGGTCATAGGTTTACGAGTGTGTATCATTATCACCACTTGAAATATCACAACAACGCTGAGTGGGGTTGTACAAATTCAACGAGAAGGATGTCATGAAGGCTTGATGTCTTAACAAGGAGATGTTTGCATAACATAAAAGTAAGCACTATTTGAATCGGATTTGATCATATTTCCCAACGTAAGACCCCAATGTTTTAGGTCCATGTAGAAGAGTAGGTGTAACAAGTGAGCGAAAGAGATGAATATTTGTACATATATCCCAAAACAAAAGTTGGAAGCATTATTTTTCAAGAGTGATGAGGTTAGCATGCCCTTTTCTTATTTTAGACTTAGTGGCTAGTGACAAACTAAAGTGTGTCCTAGAAAAAGGATCCCTAGATATACATATGAAGAGATTATCTCGACCCTTTGACCTTTATATGCAATAAAAACTTGTTCGACATTATGCTTTGTAGTGTTAAAACCACACCTTTTATTATTTCCAAATTTACCTAAATGTCGCATATATCACAAAAATATGCTATGCGGTTGTCTAAGGAGACATTAAACCGATGTCATTTGTAAAAGAAGAATACAAATATGAACTTAATACATGATAGACAACCATTTTTGCCTAAATAGTTTGATAAGATTACACCAAGTTCATCTATGTATATACCAAAAAGTGTAGGGAGAGTGAGCATGAATACTTATCCCCATGCTTCGTGCCTCGTATGTCTCACTAACAATTATGTGTACTTTGCCAACAATGAATTCATAGAGTGTCATAACCAACGATATCACTAATTTAGGAAGACCCAAAGCTCCGAGTCTATTAATAAACAAATGTTGAAAACTATGTAAACATGGTTTGTAAAAGTCTATATGGAATGTCCAAAGATTTCACTTACGTCCATGAGACCTAACGGTCTACACCACAACCGATTAGACCAATTTCTTCCCCTCTATAATGTCCCTTTTCTAGGGCTGAAACATACAAACAAGGAATTCACACAATTCCAAATATGAATGAAATCTGATTCTTATAATAATCGTTCCAACATTAATTGAAACCCTAACAAAAAATTGAAAATTGCACTTTAGGGCATCAAAAGCCCTCAAAATAAGTGAAATAAGTGTATAAATCCTTCTTCAAATTACGTTAATTAATGGAACAAACACCAAGCCAAACCAACCCAAACATGTGTCAAAACATGAAATAATTCTTGACTACAATTAATTTTATGACAATAAAAGTGCAGTCCACAAAATGAGCTAAAAACGAGGTCTCTTAACCCCAAAAAATGACAAATATGCAATATATCATCCTTATAAAATACGAGAAGTCCAAATATCAATTTAGAATGTAGATTTGTGCTCTAGAAGGCACCCAAATGTACTCTACTCTAGTCGCTCCCTATGAGAGGGGCTTCAAACAATACCTAAAACACGTGATATGTTTTCTTCTTGATGCCCTTGTTGTAAACCAACAAGATGATCTTTAATGAATGCATCCGGACCACTAACTTGGAGAGTTTTCGTTCTCAATATCCCATTAGAAAGGGTTTTTTCCTCCTTGGATGTCACTGTAATGTCCCCTTTCCTACGCCAAAGGCCTAAGGACCAAGTCGAGTCCCAAGCCGTGGTCATACCCAATGGGCTGTGGATGCTGGGAGCTTTTGGGAAGGGGCCATGTGGTTCTAATATCGAAGTGTTGTGTTTGGGGGTCACTTTGGACCATGGCGACTTAAACAGGAAAAAGTAACTTTAGTTACTTTTATTTTATTGGCCCCTCCATGGAAAGAAATGCGTCTAGGGTTTATTGGGGCTCTTTTGCCTTGGAGAAATATATAAGGAGTTGGGGAGAAAGGAAAAGGGAAATTTTTTTGGCATACATTTTATTGACCTCTTCACGTGTAATTGTTGTTTGCGCATCTACGGCTTGTGGATTCAAATCCCACTAGGACCTTAGCTTTGGTGGTGAGAGACCCGTCCCTAGCTAGCAGGGCATTCTTCGGTAGTGAGAGATCTACCCTAGTCTGTCATTTTTGGAGCCGCTTTCAGGGCTGTGTTACAGAGATATTATCAGAGGGTTCAGAGGAAGGGTTTTGAGGATTTTGGGGGCATTTGGGGAAGATAACTAGAGGGGTTCCAGATCAGATTCATGGCAGCCATTTGGGTAGGGCGTGGTAGCACGTTGAAGGCATCTTCATCAATTTCCAACCCTTTTCCCCAGCTAAGCGACTTGCAGCCTTTATTTGGGGGTTTTCCAGTTGGCCATTTTTAGATCTAAAGGTGGAAATATTATTTCCTATATCTATTAATGTTATTTCCAAAGACCCTTAATTTTTGCTCTTGTATTTAGAGAGTTACGAACCTCTGAAGTTTTCCAGCTGCCTAGGGCATTCTGTAATTTTTTGGCAGCAATATATTATTCCAAAAATTCCAAAAATGTTTTTCTAGTGTTTATTATTATTATTGCAAGCTTCCCTTAAAATCTCATGCACTTTGGGAAAATATTTTGTGAGATATCAATTAAATACCATTCGTTGTCCTAGTTGGTCATTTTCTTTAAGAATTTTTTTTTTTACTTTGCTGCAATCTTCAATATTTTGTGCATTTTTAATTAGTATCCCATAAGGAATATTACAGTGGTATCTGAGTTGTTGTTCCTCTAGCCTTTGTGGGTTAAATATGGTAGTTTGGAAAGATCGCAATATGGGTTTTATGAAGGAAATGTTCACCAACATTGTGAAACAACAGAAGTCACTAACCTTTATTTAAGCCAGCTCACTTAGTATTTGAATCAAAGCAAATCTTGGGACAATAAGGAAAAATGTGAGAATAATAATAAAGGGCACCCAATAGATGTTAGTGATGAGGATTCTTGTTGGAGGAAATATCAATCTTTGAGTGAGGGTTTCAAAGATAATATGCCATTTCCAAATTATTACATGATGAAGATTGGTAGCAAGCCCAAGCGAGGTCATCATATGTTAGTACTTGAATTACAAAGGAACTCATTTAAAGAAGAAGAAGCTTCTAGTGAAAAAGGTATGATTTCCATAGAGAAAAATAATTGCATATGTGAAACTTTGCTTGTTAGAGAAATTATTTGAGCTTAGGAGATTAAATTTGTATATGCAAGCAAGGAGATTGTAATGGAAACTCTTAAACGGTGTGAGGAATGGAACAACAGAGCTAGAGTTGCTAGATTGATAGCCGCTCAAGCAAGACAACACCTACAAGAGTTCAAGGAAAAGATGTGGGCAAACGATGCAAGGAAGTCTACACCCACGAAAAAATTCTTTATAGAGCAACTTGCACATGAGGAGGAGCCTCACATGAACACTTGTGTGAAATTGTAGCCTGCTGTAATTTCCAAACCAACAACTTTTGATCAGCTTTCAAATACTTTCAACGGGCACTCAGGCAACAATGTTGGGGGCAGCTCAACATATGTCTATCTTGAGCACATGGAGGTTTCTAAATCAACAATAGAAGGTGAACCTTTTGATGATATTCTCTATAAGGAGGTTAGTAGTAGCATGGATGTATTTCATCATCTTCATCCTACATCATTACAATAGTTTTATCATGATGGTATTCAACCTATTGTCGATAAGAATGCTAAGAATTTGGTACATCAAAGTCAAGTCATCATGAAGACAAAGAGTAATGATCTTCTTTATGTAGAGATACAAGAGAAGCAAAGATGGAAGACCTTACATGATACAAGGGTTCATGGGCATTATAAGGTATGGGATCCTGGTAATATGTTGCAATTATCCAAAACTATCAATTCTGATTTTGAAAACTTTGTGACTAATTTCGTAAGCAAAAGAAGGAATTCAAATGTGCCTTTTGGGATTACAAGTGTTGGCAAGCATGATTTCTTCATTGGGGACTCCGGTGCAAGAAGGGAGAGTAACTCTCAAGGTACTAGCGTTGGTTTTTTGATTGCTAAAAAGGGTAAGAGAATATTTTTTAATCATCTTCAGCCTGTTGGACTATGTATAACAACAATCATAAAGAGAGGAGAAAATGTTTTATTAATAGAGCCCATGACTGATTTTTATACCAACTACATGGTGGAACCCTTAGAAGGGTTAGTGGGGGCATTTGGTCCTCAAAGTGCTCAAAGAATCAAGGTGCACTTTTGTTAAAAAGAAGAGTTGAATTCAAGGTGCATTCATGAATTTAGCATCCTAAGGTATGAGAGTGGTTACCATCTTCCTAGCTTACCATCTTCCTAGCTTGTTGAGTTCTCCTATGTTGTTGCCATGTTTCTATTATTTGGGACAACATTTACATGCTTGGATGATTGAGGAAGACTATTTCATAATCACGTTTCAAGGTATGCTAGATGGAATAAACACATCTTCCATTCACATTGCTCTTGATTCAACCAATAAGCATATGTTGGCAAAGAAAATAATGCAGGGGCCCATGATATTGAAAGGACATGAGGTATGTGGTGTATTTATTGTGGTTGAATTTGCTAGAGGTAAGGCTATTTTTGGGATGCAATGGTTGCATGATGTTAAGGAAAACAATGATGCATGGGTTGAAAAATCAAAGGAGAATGAAGATGTTGATCCTATATCAAAAATTCTAAGTTGCAAAGGTATGATGAGCAGCCCCAATTATTCTATTTCAGATGTGTTGTCTTCTCTCATGACAAGAATCAATGGGTACAACAAAAGGTATGAAGTTCCTTATGATAAAGTTTATGGATGCATGAGTTCTAATATTGATTTCCCTTTCTCTTGCATTTACGGTGAAATGAAAATATGGGGAAAGAGAATAAAGTATGATGAGGGAGCAACCATGTGTATTCCCAACATACAAGGAATGGGTGAGTTATGTCCATGGAAAGATATGTCTTGCACAAAGAAGGTAACTCATTTCTTTATTGTCATTAAGAGATGTGAAGTACTTGAATGTGTTTGTACATTTGGGTTACTTGAAGTTGGAATCATTCATTGGACATATTGGCTTCCATCTTTTGGGAAATTTGCATTCATCCCTCATGTGGATAAACTAAAATTTTTCAAGGAAAACAAAGAAATCAAATTTCAGGGTATACAAGGGCAGATTGCAAAAGATGTGATTGGTGAAGAAAGAAGCATGTCGTTGCAGTGGTTGAATTGTGAAGGAACACAACCTCTTGTGGGTCATGGTGACATCACAAGGTATGAGACAAGTGGGATATTTGATGACTCCTATTCTGACGGGTTGTTTGCTACAGACACAGAGCACACCATGATGACTTATGTGGAGAGTGAGTCGGTGATGTTAAATTGGGGAGTGAGTTAGATATGATGGAGACTTTGACTCTAGATGGGGTGAGTGGAGTCATGGGTGTGGGTGTAACCAGTAGTGTTGCACATGAGACAGTTACAGAGATTGGGAGTACAAGTTCAGATCAACCAAGTTTATCATTATGTTGGTTATCCGATGTTTTGAGACTGGAGATCTCATTTGATTGTTGATTACTCCATGAACCGACACACTTGTGAGATTCTAGATGGTCACATATAGGATGACAACTACAGTTTGGAGGAGATGATCTTCTATCAGGGCAGATTGTACCTTGTGTCAGGTTCATGGTTGAGGATGGAGATATTGCGACATGTGCATTGTTCTTCCATGACTGGGCACTTGAGCTTCGATGAGACCTACAAGTTCATGTCAGAGAGGTTCATACGACATAGGTTGAGGGAGGATATCCTCAACTTTATACAAGCATGTACGGTTTGTCACTATGACAAGTCAGAGCTTACGGGTTCATCATTTTTTGAGTCAACATGGGATAACACTCCTATGTATTTTACTACTTCTATGCCCAGTGAGCACTTCACCCATGCGTTAGTTAGTGGAGAGACGAGTTTGACTCATGGTTATTCAATAGGTCCACATTTAGCATAGGAGGTGGACTATGTGGAGCTGATATTACTGGTTGATTGTCTACTGGAGTCTTGGGACTTTTCCCCCATGGGACACATTGAGATACATTATGAGGAGCCTTTCTCTCACACGAGTGCAGGTCATGTGGGAGAGTTAGCACCATTTGTGTGTATACATGTTGTGTCACAGGTTGATTCAGGGGATTCTATAGGATTCAGAGTGGACTTTCATACCCAGGAGTTGATTGGAGAGGCAATGAGTGATCACATGATGACAACCTTGCATTGGCAGGGATTGGACAAATTAGCAATTTCGGTGTGGGTACTAGTGGAGAGTCAGTGTGGGCATCATACTACTTCAGGAGCAACATTGTTCTCTACACAACATGGAGAGCATGATGACTATATGAGGTGTCTTGGTTACTTCGCATCACACCGATCATTAGTTGACTGCAGGGTGAGGTGGAGAAACTTACTCGGTGGAATTCAACTTCTATAGCATGACAAGATAATGCTTGGGGTCAATCATTTCTCGGGAAGGGAGGATTTGTAATGTCCCCTTTCCTACACCAAAGGCCTAAGGGCCGAGTCGAGTCCCAAACCATGGTCATACCCAAGGGGCTGTGGACATTGGGAGCTTTTGGGAAGGGGCCACGTGGTTCTAATATCGAAGTGTTGTGTTTGGGGGTCACTTTGGACCATGATGACTTAAACTGGAAAAAGTAACTTTAGTTACTTTTATTTTATTGGCCCTCTATGGAAAGAAATGCGTCTAGGGTTTATTGGGGCTCTTTTGCCTTGAAGAAATGTATATGGAGTTGGGGAGAAAGCTAAAGGGAACTTTTTTGGCATACATTATATTGACCCCTTCACATGCAACTATTGTTTGCACATCTACATCTTGTGGAGTCAAATCCCACAGGGACCCTAGCTTCGGTGGTGAGAGACTTGTCCCTAGCTAGCAAGCATTCTTCGGTAGTGAGAGATTTACCCTAGTCTATCATTTTTTTGGAGCTGCTTTGGTGTATTCGAGATATTATCCGAGGTTCGAGAGGAAGGGTTTTGAGGATTTTTGGGGGCATTTGGGGAAGATAACCAGAGGGGTTCCAGATCAGATTCACGGCAGCCGTTCGGGCAGGGCAAGGCAACACGTTGAAGGCATCTTCATCAATTTCCAACCCTTTTCCCAGCTAGGCGACTTGCAACCTTTATTTGGGGGTTTTCCAGTTGGCCATTTTCAGATCTGAAGGTGGAAATATTATTTCCTATATTTGTTAATGTTATTTCCAAAGACCCTTAATTTTTGGCTCTTGTATTTAGAGAGTTACGAACCTCTGAAGTTTTCCAAACTAGCTTAGGCATTCTGTAATTTTAGAAGCAATATATTATTCCAAAAAAAAATTAAAATGTTTTTCTAGTGTTTATTATTATTATTGCAAGCTTCCCTCAAAATATCATGCACTTTGGGAAATATTTTGTGAGATATCAATTAAATACCATTCGTTGTCCTTCTTGGTCATTTTCTTTAAGAATCAAAAATTTTACTTTGTTGCAATCTTCAATATTTTGTGCATTTTTACGTAGTATCCCACAAGGGATATTACAGTCACACTAATAGGGCTTTGCCCCTCGGTGGATTTGGATTAGAGCAATCAACCCTATAACCAAGTAGAAAAGTATATATGCCAAAAAATGATCCAAAATAAGCCCATGCGACTCCTTTATACCCTTATGGTGGCACTAAAGGTTTAAGGGGTGAATTACCCCAAGACCGATCTTTTTTTTGAGGCTTACTTTATTTTCTAATTTCACCTTGGGAGCTTTCTAACCCAACCGACCTATTTGGAAAGGCAAAATAAAAAATATAAACTTAATTATGAATAAAGATGACTAAAATATAACTCAAGTTATTTACTTGTTCAACTTCTTATTGCCCTTAGAAAGGAAGATGAACAAGAAGCCTTCAATTTATATTATTCCAAAAAGGGGACATTGTAGTCCTCCCTCCCCAAATTTTCTTGCCCTCAATCAAAATGCAAGCTATCCCAAATAATTCTATGTGGCCCATTCTTTGATGTACTCACACATGAAGCAAACACATTAAAGAAAAAGTGTTCCCTTCTTCATCCACTCATGCTTTAAGGATATGATGGCCAACTCTTCTTCTTTGTTTGCCAAGGCCTTATAATTACCATTCAAATGGTGGATTCCCAAAGCTTTAGTAATGTTGTCCCAAACAAGGTTGTAACCTTGCATTTTTCTCTCAAAATTAGAATGTTAGTGGTTGGAAATTGCCTCAAATCATCCATAAATAAGCCAATGTTAGTAGTATCTTGGAATTTATCAAACCATATGATTGGAAGCTCTTTTTTAGGCGTCTTATGAGTAGGAAAGTAGCTAGAAAAGTTGTGAACAACAAATTAAAAAAATGTACAACTGTAATCACGACCTTTCTCTAAAAAATTCCACATTATTAATGACATGGGGTTGGAAACACCCCAATACCGATGGAATATGCCCCATCAATGCCCAAGAACATCCATTTATTAATTTCAATGATTGTAATTACTTGTATGGCCACAAATATAAAAGATCATACATCTTACCCACTTCCCACATCAAATATCTCATTGCCATGGCAATGGCGACTATCCTTCCATCACTATTTTCCCAATGAGGTGATATATGAAAAAGAGAACAATAATGAAATTCCCCCTTGCTACGCTACCACAAATCCTTCCTTTAACATGTCTTGGATTCTCGTTTCTTTGTCTTTAATCAATAATTTTAATCTTTTCCTTGAAACAAGAGAGTTTCCTTGGTTATGGTGATCATGGAGCCTTTGTAACCAACCGTACTCAGCTTCATCCTTCTTTGCAAATTTTCCTTCATACAATTTTCCTTCTATGAAATTATGTATGGTACCATGAGTTGTAAGCATGGTCACTTCTTGGCCATGAAGAAGACCCTTTACCCATATTGGTTGATGAGCATGTATGTCATACACCAAAATAAGAATGCTGCCCTTTCCCATTATTAGGACATAAAAGGAGTCGCATAGGCTCATTTTGGATCATTTTTGGTATGTATACTTTTCTTCTTAGTTATAGTGTTGATTGCTCTACTCTAAATCCACTAAGGGACGAAAACCCATTAGTATTGCATCTAAGGAGGATGAAACCCTTCCTTATGGGATATTGGAGAACGGAAACTCTCCAAGTTGTTAGTGTGAAGGCATTCATTGAAGACCATCTTGCTAGTTTGCAACTAGGGCATCAAGAAGAAGAGATCAAGGGTTTTGTGCATTATTTATAGCCCCTCTCCTAGGCATCGAATAGGGTAGAAGTGCATTCGCGTGCCTTCTAGGGCACGAATCTACATTCTAAATTGATATTTGGAATTCTCATATATTATAAGGCGATATATTGCATAGTTGTCATTTGTTGAAGTTTCGAGACCTCATTTTTAGCTCATTTTTGTGGACTACACTTATGTTGTCATAAAATTAATTGTAGTTGGGTATTATTTCATATTTTGGCACATGTTTGGGTTATTTAATTTTGTGTTTATTCCATCAATTGAATATAATTTGAAGAAGGATATGTACATTTGTTTTCATCTTATTTAGAGGGTGTTTGATGCCCTAAAGTGCATTTTTTCGGATTCGTTGCTAGGGTTTTAGTTAATGTTTGAGTTGATTTTATAAGAATAAGATTTCATTCATATTTGGAATTGTGTGAATTCCTTGTTTATATGTTTCAGCCTTAGAAAGGGACATTACATTGGTATCAAAGCTCTGGTCTTCCCAACATGAGGGTTTCTTGTAAGAAGATAAAATGGCAGATAATTTTTTTGGTGATGATAGATTCGAATGGCTTTCCCTAGTGCAAGAAAGGTTGACCAACAAAATGGGTCAGTTGAGTCATACCATCCAGGGTCCAAATGGAAGAAGGAACTCTTCAAAGGAAGTCAATAATAGTCAATCATCCAAATGAGACAACATTATTACATGGTATGAGTAGTACATGGATATTTCGAAAGTTATTCGCGATGCCCTTCCATTTTCCAATTTTATAGGATGTAAGAAAGATAGAGTGGGCATTGGAACTTGGTCCAAGCCCCAAGACATACACAAGGGTCATGGGAAAGATATCATGACACCATAGGAGAAGAGCCCCATCTTGTTGGAAAAGCAAAAAGAGGCTATAAAACTTGAGGAAGAAGGAGCCAAACTCCCAAGTTTGTTATGCAAGGAAGGACATGTCTATCCCTCTAAGGTTTAAAAGGAGAAAGATATATCACAACATATGGGTACTAAGAGGGAGAAGCCCTTGGGAGTTTTAAAATCCCTAACACTCTTGCCAAAGTGGAGCTCTTGGCGATTTTCTAAACAACACCATATACACACAAGGGTTTGATGAAAGTCTGAAGCATGAGCCTAGAAAGGAAAGAGAAATCATGGAGCATGAGTCCCAAGGTAAAAGTTCTTTAATATTTAATGATGTTTCATTGGTTTCTAATGGGTGTGTGTGGCTAAATGTTGAAAAGAAATCATATTTGCATAAGGGTAAAGAAGATGCATTGGAAGAGGGTAATCCAATTGTCATTTTGGAGCATGAAGACAAAACAAATCAGCCCCTAATTGAGGAGGAAAAATCAGATCTGCAGGAGGTTTATGAGGAAGGGACCTCACCGGACACTTGTGTGGATTTTCAGTCATTGTAAATTCCAAAACAACAGCTGAGGGTAAGCCACTTGATTTATTTTATGATCATAGCATGAGTATATGGCATCACACTAGGTTACTACATTGCTTTGGTCATCATGAGGGCTATTCTAACAATGGTGAGAAGATGAAGGAAAATAAATGGGAAGAGAATCTTCCAAGCATTCCCTATAAGTTGGATTTTCATGGCAGCCAAAGGTATGATGATCATTCTCCATGTTCAATGCTCCATACTCAAGCATTTTCAGATTTGTGTCAAGAGGGGAAGCTCCCTAATGTCAGTCCAAAGTATGGGTGTACTTCAGATTTGTTGCTTCCATTTATGTCATATCAAGATATGAGTCATTATGGAAAGCATGCTAGAATTTTGGGTGACCTTGTTGGGAGGCATGCCCATGTAATAAGGGCCTCTTTTGATGCTCATGTAAATCTTCAGCTCACTGGAAATTTCAGGACAACCACCTATGGTAAGCAATTTCATCATCTTCTTAGCAAGGATTTGCTACATCACCTTCATACTATGTCTTTGCAATGTTTTGGTCATCCTAAGGAATATTCTAACCACTTTGTGAAGATGAAGGGTACCAAGTGGGAAGAGAGAGATGGGTTTACAAAAATTGGGAGTTGAATTCAATTTTTCAAGGGAAATTAATGATATTCAGGTGGCTGGACTGTTCCAAACAAGCAGTCAAAAGGAGGTCAATGAATGGAGTTTCCAACCTTGATAAGAAGCCAAAGGATACCCAAGACAAGCACCTGAAAATTTGGGGAGAATGTAAGATGGAAAAGATCCCATTCGATGAAGAAATCATGCGAATGAAGAGTGCTCATTCAAACTCAAAAATTTTGAACCCATTGTATGTGAATATTTCATCTCTTTTCTTTTGGCCAATTTGTCATCTCAAGTATGTTGTCATCATGCATGCACGATTGGATATGAAGGGCGATCATGTCCCATGCTTGTTGTGTCTTCCTATGGCACCACTAGTGAGATATCATCATGATAAAGGTAGGGGTGTTGTCATGAGACTTGCGAAAGGTAGAATCACTCATTCCAAAATCAATACTTGGGATAAATTCATCTTTGTATGTGTCGGTGTAAGAAAGATGTCAAAAATCACTCTCGGAAAAAGGTAAGCCTAATGGTTCTATTTTTATTAGACACTCCTTACAACCATCTTTTGTTAAGTCATTGTTATATTGGGATCATCTAAAGAAGGATCACAATTTTGATTTTCTTATTGACAAGGGTTAGCCCATGGTTCCATGTTTGAGAAAAAGGTAGCGCCAAAGGTCTAAGGGGTGAATTACCTCAAGACCGACCTCTTTGGAAGCTTGCTTTATTTTCTAATTTCATATTGGGAGCTCTCTAACTTAGTCGACTTGCTTGGAAAGACAAAACACAAAATAAAAATTTAAATATGAATTAAAAAAACTGAAATATAGCTTAAGTTCTTCCAGTTATACAACTTCTTCTCGCCCTTAGAAAGGAAGACGAGCAAGAAACCTTCAATTTTTATTATTCCAAAAAGGGGACATTACACCCTCAAAGATTTATAAGACTTGTGGTATCCTTTATAAGGTTTATCTTTTAGCTAATTTGAATTAACAATGCCCCAAACTCTTTTATTCCTTTTTCCTCGAATAACTCAACTATGGAACCCACTCTTAACATTTCCACATACTTCACTGTTATATCCATGTATTAAGGACATTCTAGAATGAAGTGAAGCTTACACCTTTAAAGAGGTTGGTCATTTACTTCTATATAAGAGAGTTTGCAACAATACAAATAACATAAGAAACAATGCCCCCTTAAAAATTATTAAATCCGAAAAAACACATAATAATAATAATAATAAAATAACATAGACATAAGAGGCACCTAATTGTACTTCAAATACGACTATATATATATTCTACCTAGAACAAAATTCAAATGTGTAACCTCTTTTTAAAAAAGAACGTTCACCATTTAAGCCAATTCATTCTACAGAAACTCTATAATTATAGTAAAACAGATTGAAACGGGCTTTTACCTAAATCTAGATACATGCTCATGTTACGTGGATTATTATTTTTGGTTTTGCTACAAAGGCCACCTGAGAGTTGGTTGACAAAGATGACATGTTACAGTTAGGGTTGAGAAAAGCCCAAGGATTTTAGTTTACATATGCCCATTTGGCGACAGTGAGGAGCGGGGGAAGAGTGGTCAGGACCACCATCACCTATTTTAAATTAGTACAATGGAACATCCAGAGCTTCAACTCTCTCAGAATGGAGGTTTTGAAACTCTTCCGACGACCGTTGATATCGCCACCAACAACCATATTGATCATACAAACAGCGCCGATGCTATGCAGAATGGGGATTCCTCTGCTGCGGATCAAAATGCTATTCAAACTCAGCAAGAAGCAGAACCAGTGGAGATCACAGGTATTTTTTTCCTTAGTTTATTACTGTGTTGGGCTTTTCTTCAACTGCTTGCATATGGTTTCGTTTAGGTTTCTCCCTAAGTTTTGCCTCAGGCTAAAGTGAAAACACATAACCCCAGTAGCCTTGTTCTGGCGGTTTCTTGTGTAGTTTTGGAACATGCCAAGTTCAGTTGCCGCAGTTAATTAGCAAGAATACGACCGTCTTGAATTTGTTGAAGAAGATTTTTGTAAATAAATGTGCGAAAATAGATGCTGGGAAATTAATGTGTTGGGATACGCTTTGTGACCCATCATCATGATGAACAATCCGTTTGTATGGCGAAGGCCAACTGATTTTGAGCTCCATTTACCGTGAAAAACTCCATGGGTAGGCCCTTGTAAAATTTATATGTGTATGGTTTTGTTGCATACACTTCTATCTCTTCAAGAGATTGGGATGTGATTGCTTGTATACACTTCTTTCCTTAAGAGGCTGAGGTCTAATTGCCTTGGTAGTATTTTGCACATAGAGGATAATACTCACCATAGGCTGCATTTACATGTTCCTCTTTCCCATCGGTGAACCCCGGGGTTGCTATTGGTGCTATTGCTATTCTCTTGATCCCGCTTGGTCTGTAAACAACAGTTCCCACAACATGAAGAAGAACGAGAGGTGGTGACCTTGAAATATAGATGTATAATTAAAAATTATTGTGGTGCCCACAATGACAATTACAACCCAGCAGGCCTGTGGTGAGGTCAGGTATAATTTGCATAGGCTACTCCAAGCATAACCTAGGTTTAATGGGTGACATTTGACAGTGACTGAGGTTTAATGGGGTACATTTGCCAGTGACCCAAGTCTTTTTCTTAAGAATGGGGACCAAGTTTTTTCCACACAAGATCACAAGACCATATATAGGTGAGGTCTACACCATTGGAAAATGCAATGCTTGGTCCAACTCGGACTCCAAGCAATGTTTTCCATAACTTGAAGATGAACAACACAAGGCGAACTTGAAGTTGTAACAAACCATTGTACTCCAAATGGCCTGTAGTGCGATGCAAGAGTGTGAACTAGGCTCAAATCCCTTTTACCACAACCACAACCCACTGGACATGTAGTGAGGTCGTGGTGTAATCAACATGGGGTACTTATCAATATGACACAAGTTTAATGGGAGAATTTGACAGTGTTTGACAATTACCAAGGTTTTAATCTTAAGAATGGGGCCCCGGGTTTTCTCACTCAAGATTGCTAGTCTAAGCCATTGGAAAATGGGTTTAACGGGAGAATTTGACAGTGACCCTGGTTTATTGGGGTATGTTTTGACTGGCCGAGGTTTTAGTCTTAAGAATGGGGCCCCAGGTTTTCCCACACAAGGTTGCTAGTCCAAGCCATTGGAAAATGTAATGCTTACTCTGATTTGGACTGCAGGCAATTGTTTCCATAACACGAAGATGAATCAGAGAAGTTGAACTTAAAATATATATATATATATATATATATATATATATAGAAGTTGAACTTAAAATATATATATATATATATATATATATATATATATTTTGCAACAAATATCAAATTATTGTGCTCAAAGAGGTTATGATACGATGGTAAAGGCGCGGCCATACGATTGTGACCTAAGTTCGATCCTCCTTCACCACAGCCACATCCCAGCAGATATGAAGTTGTAAAGAGTACTTTCATGCATGACCCAGGTTTAATGGGGGACATTTGAAAGCGACTCAGATTTTTGGGGGTAGGTTTGATGGTGAGCTGGGCCCAAGGTGTGAACTCACACAAGATTGCCAGTCTGCACCATTGGAAAATGCAATGCCTGGTCTGACTTGGATTGCAAGGAATGGTTTACATAACATGAAGATGAACAAGAGGAGGTGTACTTGATTATAGATATTTCATAACAAACTATTGTACTCCAAGAGGTTGTGTTGTGATGATAAGGTCATAAGAGTGGACTTTCAAGATCAACCTGGGTTTAATGGGAGACATTTGACCGCTTCCAAGATTTATGCAATTAATTGAGAGTTTGTCTCTCAAAATCATGCCAGAAAAGGATTAAGAAGTTATCAGAAAAGAATATCTTTAGAACAAGGAGACAAATGATTCCTAAGCATGCCAAAAACAGCAAACATGAAGAGCAATGCAGCAAATGATGAAAGAATAATGCAGAAAATGATGTAAATAGAGATGCCTTTCTAGTTAAAGACTTTCGGTTAAGAATATGATGACGCGGGCCTAATGGTAAGGTTAAGGTTATCTAGCTAAATACCCTGTGCTACGATGGTAGATACTCCAACATGTTTTTGTAGTAGATATGTTCAGTCTAATTTAAAAATAATTTCCCAGGGGTTGGTGTGTTCACATAATCGTTTTTATACATAAGCTGTGAAGACTAGTGTCAAAAACCATGATTGGAAATAAATCAGCCATGACATTTGACAGTGAACCAGGTCTGATGGGGTACATTTGACAGTCATCCAGGTCTAATGGGTTGCATTTGACATTGATCCAGGTCTAATGGGGTACATTTGATGGTGATCGAGGTCTTATGGTGTATCATGTATGTTTGACAGTGACCCACGTTTAATGGGGTACATTTGACAGTGATCCAGGTCTTTATTTTAAGAATGGGGCCCAAGGTTTTTCCGCACAAGATTGCTAGTGTATATATAGGCAAGGTCTACGCCATTGGAAAATACAATGTTTGGTCTGACTTGGAATGCAAGCAATGGCCTCCATAACATGAAGATGAACAAGGCGAAGTGAACTTAAAATATGTATGTTTTGTAACAAAATAATTTACTCCAAAGGGGTTGTAATGTGATGCAGGAGTGCGATCTAGGTCCAAACCTACTTCACCACAACCACAAACACAACCCTACGGACATGTGGTTAGGTTGTGGTGTAAACAACACAGGTTTCTTTCAAGCATGACACATGTTCAATGGGCGAATTTGATTGAGACCCTGGTTTATTGGGCTAGGTTTGACAGTGATCCAGGTTTAAATCTTAAGCATGGGGCCCATTGTTTTCCCACACAAGATTGCTAGGCTATGCCATTGGAAAATGTAATGCCTGGTCTGACTTTGACTGCAAGCAATGTTGTCCATAACATGATGACAAACGAGAGGAGGCGAACTTGAATATAGATATTTTGTAACAAACAATTGGGCTCCAAGGGGTTGTGGTGTGATGTTAATGGGGTCAAAAGAGTGTGAATAGATTCAAAGCCCCTTTGCCACAACCACAACCCAGCAAATAGGAGGCTTTGGTGTAAGCGACAGAGGGTACTTTCAAGCATGTTCTGGGTTTAATGGGGGCCATTTGAAAGCAACACAGGTTTTTAGGTACTACAAGCTCTAAATTCAGAACACTAAAAGCTTAAAAGAACTTAGAAAACAAAAAAGAAAGCCTTCTCCTTTTTGACTTGCAGTGCAATAAGTCTGCAGCGCAATAGTGGCAGAAAGGAAATGGGGCTTATTTATTTCGATGAAGATCTTGATCCTTTTAATTTTAAATTTTGAGATTAGTTTCTTTGCAGTGTAAAAACGAGTAAGGATCTTTTGGATTCAACTGATTTTGATCCTGTTTTCTATGCCCTTTCTTGTTGTTTCCTGCATTTTGTACAGAGCACTTCCTCAAAGTTTTTGCTATCTAATAATACTTGCATCTACATTTCTCATAAGGATTTTCATAAGATGCAACAAAAAGTGAGAGAAGGCATGACCAGACACTTGGGCAGAGGTAGTAGCAAATGAACAATTGAGTTGTTTTTTCAATACAATGGAAGATGCAAAACAAGGTTCATTGACACCATGCCTGAAGTTAAAAATAAAATGGTTAGAGATGAGTATGATGCCTTGTCATGTTTTTACTAAGCCGTCTGGCAAATTCAAAAGCCTTAATCTGATGAGGGGATTTGTGACACACTTTTGCTAAGTTTTAGATGTAGAATTCTTTACTTATTTAATAGTCATTGCATTAAGCAAACCTCTAGTTCATGTAGTATCTTAGTCGGCAGTAGCCAGTTTTTTTGTCTATAAATTTTGGAAGCACCTGTTTAATAATTTGTGTAGTTGTATCTGGCTTACCATCCAACACTTTTAAAGAAATGGCAGAGCAGTTGGGCGGTTGAGAGTAGGAGTGATGTGTAGCGAAGACTGATGCGGAGGTTCTGGAGCAGAGAGCAAGGATTGCTTCTGAAGCTTCCCACGGAAATTGAAAGGAGCGCCGTTAGAGCTCATGCATGGGCCTCAGAAACTTGGTGCAGCAGCTGCAGTCAGCGAGGAAGGAAATGCCAAGCAAGGAAAGTTTGGAAAATGGCCTGATTTTCATTGAATATCTCAATTCCGTTAACCCTTTCCATTCCTCCGGGGACTTCTGCAAACAGAAAATTATCTAGGACTATCCTAGTCTCTCTCCTCGGTTGGTGCAGTGACAACGCTTGCCTGATTCTGGGTTGAATGCAGTTGGGCGCAAAGTGGATTTTGAGGAGCTGGCACACGGCACCAAGGTGATGTAGGTGGATCCTATTCCGGCTGTTGAACAGATGGGTTTGAATCAAGACATTTTGATCAAGTTAAATCTAGCGATTCTCTTTACAAGGAAATTGATACATCATGAGAATGTGCTAATCGACAAACTCCCATGTAATTGGGCAATGCACTAACACATTGAGTAGTGGTGCCTGGAGAATTGGGGGACGGACTTCACCTTGCGCTTTCTACTGAATGGCTTCTTCGTTGTGTCTTTTCGCTTGGTGGCGCATAAACAGGAGGTGATGGGTAATGGTCCAAGGTTGTTGGGAGTTTTCGGGCTCCACCTTCCAGCCTTGGGTTCCCAACTTTGATGCCCTAAATTCAGAGCTGGCGCAATCTTCTAAATGGATCTGTTTATATGCATTCCTGGTCGAATAGTGGGAAGAGAGTCTGCTTGTTCAAATTGGTAGCTGTTTGGGAAAGGTTTTGTGCATCAACCGTAATACCAAGGTTGGCCTTGTGGCCTCTTTTGCAAGTTTATGCATCTCTGTTGACCCCTCCAAACCCATTCTGCAGTGCATTCACTTTCTGTTTCTTGCAAGCATTTGGATGTAGTGGCTGGAGATATAAAACCTGTCCTCAAAATGCTTCAGCTATCTTCAGTCCGGGCATATTAAAAGTCAATGCCCTCTTCTATTTGGTGGTGCCTCTCTCAAAGCTTGGTGTGCCAAACCTGGAGGCCCCTGGGAAGCATTCTTTAATAAGAAACAATTCCTGCTATTGGGATAAAGGCGTGGCGGCCACTTCTTCCCCAGTACACCATCAGGATGGAGTTCTCAATCCTAGATGACCTTGTTCACATATGGCACCTGATAAGCTAACTCCTTGAACTACACTTGCGGAAACAAAAGTGTCAATTGATCAATTAAAGTCCTCAAACTATGCTGAAAGAAATTGAATTCATTTTCAAAGAATCGATTGACATTGTTGTTTTATTTCATCAATCCTTGAAGGGAGGACTCAGTCCAGAGCCTTTGAAGGAAATGGAAGATTGGGTGACTCAGCCACTTGTTGCTCAATCAGAGCCTCAGAGGACGAAGACGAAATCAAAAATCCGGTAGTTTTTTTTTCCGACTCCAAGCATTTTAAAGGAGACTAATTGTTGCAAGAAATCGAAGAGGGACTTTAAGTCTGGAATTGAAAAATCTCTGATTGAGTGGAGGCAAGGACTCAGGAGGTCATAAATTCGCTCTTTCACTCAGAAAGGTGGGGAAGGAAACCCCCTCTTGCCCCCTAAAGTTCATTTCCGATTATCAGGGAACTGATTGTGGGATAGGTATTTTGCAATTATTCTTGTGGAAATCTTTGGAGCATCTTGGTGCGGTTGGTTTTCCCTGTGATTTATGTCACCGGGGATTTAATGACTTTTATTCGCTTAGAGATTTTGTGGTTGCCTGAGCCAAGGTGAGTGATGTGCCTTGGTCAGGAAAGTGTGATGGTGGTTTCCTTGGCATTTCTGCCTGCTTTTCTTTTTGGACTACAGTTCCCTTGATGGGAAAGTTTTTGTTGTTTTCCCTGATTTCTCTCTTTCATCGCCTTTTGGCTTTTGATCCAGGTGGAAATACCTGTTGTAATCATTCTCATGTTCGGTATTTTTGGTTTTTATTGCGAAAGGGCCCCTACAACCCTTGTTCACCTATAAAAAAACAATTTTATTTATCTCAAAATTAAAACAAAAACATTTTTTTTTTTTTTTTTTTAAAAGAAGGACAAAGCAGACCCATTTACATGAGTGTCAAATAAGAATAGACGAAAATGGCAAAAGTAGAGTGCTAAATAGGGTATCTCTAGCTTCTTGTTTAATTGAATGGGTCATCATTTTTTACTGTAGGCAGACTTGTAGAAAATTTATGTTTTCAGGAAACCTTTAAAGAAAAAAAAAGACAATTAAGAGGATAAGGCTTACCAAAATCTGTCCCCTCCATTTCACTTAGAGAAGCATGTGTGGTGGAAAAATGGAAATGACATTAGCAAGATGACAACTATCACATAACATCTACAACTGGTGTTAGGATGATGGACCATTCTGCAGATATCCTAGGAAAAGAAATAAGTATCTGACCTGTTTAATATCAATCAAAATAAGAAGGGCTCCTAATTTTGAATTTTTTTGCCTGGAAATAACATATACTAAAAATTCTAGATTGTAACTAACATTTTTTTCTATAGAAGCTGTTAGCAACCAAGAAGGCCAGCATAGTAAAGTAATAATAAGTGAAGGTTATGTGTTTGTTCCCTCTCCTCTTAAAAATGGGGACAGGTGTCTGTACAAAAACGAAGACCATAAATAATAGGACTTCATCATGTTAAAATTTAACAAAGCAAGGATGAATAGGTCCTATAGACCTGTGAAGTCAATTTTATCAAAAAGTTTTTTGTGCTTTTCGCTCAACATTAAAAGGAATTGTCTGTCATTTGATAGCCAACTATCCTTGATTGCAATGGATCTATAATGGTTTAGATAATGCATATATAATCCTTTTTAATGTTTGTGAGTTTGCAATGTAACTTGCTTATGAGCTTGAGATTATTGTGATGTTTATTGAGTTTGTTTTTAGTTGCTGTCCTTCATGATTGCTAATTTGTGTATTGACGTTTTCAGTAGTTGCTATGCATGTTCGTCTCATTAATTACTCGTTGCAATAAATAAAAGTTAAGAGGAAATGTTCTAGTTGTAGTACGTGTAACCTTGTATTTTTACTTGTATTTATTGCAGTACCCCCTACAGAAGAAGATAGATTATGGGGTATAGTGACGAAAAATGCATCAGACTTTACTTCATGGACTTCACTAATTCAAGAGACAGAAAAGACGGTATGTGGATGCTGGCATTCTTTAATTGTTATAGGGATACAAAATTATTATGCGTTCTTCCTGTTTTACAACTCACCTTTTTATTACCACTGCCTTGTCTTTAACATTTTTGGATGTCAAGATATTTAATCATCCATTTTGTTTGAAGTATGTTATGTTGCTCTTCATATGATTTTGTTATTGGCATCTGTTCTCTTTGTCATTTGACATATTTTATGTGTTAGGATGAGTATTCTGGATACTAGATTTAATGATAATACAATTTTGGAACATATCTTATTTCTAGACAAAGGCATGTTAATGCTTATTTAAAAAGGTGTTTTTCCATGCATTTTTATTAAATATTATAGGCCTATACAACTATATTGTGCTATCTTCTATTGATATTGTAACCTCTATTTAACAGAGGCAGAGAACAAGAGTGCATAAATGAAGGAATTTTTACAGGCCTATTAAACGGCCATGTTAATCTTATTTTGATATTGTAATCTCTATATAAAGTTAGTAATAGGTCTTGTAGATGTTCATTCCACTCAACTGCAAAAAATAAGGACAACGTTCATGTATGAGTGAAAAGTGCTAGTGGTAGCCAAGCTGAATAGTGTTAATGTATAACTCATTTCCAATGCTTAGTTAATAGAGATGGAAGGTGACAACTTGTCAGTTATATAACTAAAATGTCTATTATAGAACTTCATTCCATGAAGTTGCAAAAATAAGGACATTATCAAGGTACACAAGAATTCAGCCAATGTCAGTCAGATCATCAAGGTCTCGAGAGTCATGTAGTGTTTAATATAAAATATTTATAATGTTTGAAGCAGTACTACCTTTAGAGACACGACTTCTCCACCCTACCTTTTAAATAAATAACATCGTAATATGTTGAAATATAAGTAACTATATATCATATATAATTATATTAATATAAGGATCTAATATAAGTTTATAATGAAAGGCAGGAACTCGGCTCGCTTTAAGTATCTTTCTTTGAAATGCTTTGACCCCCAAGCATAAGTAAAATCTTTAAAGCATTGATGATATTTTGCTTTGTTACTCTAATTCCTCTCTTGAAGCAAATGAAGAAAGTAGAAAGTAGACGATAAGATCATGATTAGTTTCCAGAACAACACATTGAGTCAATGGCCGTTCGTCCACTAGTGAAGTTGTTTGGCTCACATAGAGCCCACCAGGGGTCAATTTTTTCTGAAAGCAACGGCCTCCCCGATGCCCCAACAGGGAGAGTCAAGTGGTTGAGGTTAGGATTGTACCTGGATGATTTTGATGGCATGGATGCTCCTTACCCGTAGCTGCTTAGCTGGAGTTGCTCACTGATTTAGTTTGTATGTTTACTCAGTATTGTAATTTCGCTATATGTTTCCTCCAAAACATGGGCAGAGATGCCGACAATCTATGTAAGTCAGTGCCCATTGTAATGCTTCGGCATTCAATCAAAAATTCAAATTCGAAGAAAACTGCTTTCAACTTGAATATGGGTTGTCTTTGATAATTTCAAATATAAGTTTGGTTATGAAAAAAATTAAAACTTTGTATTCTTTTAGGATGATGCGGGCATTGATAAATTGATTGCCAGCAATGAAGTTGATGATTATGCTGACAATGCTATGGTTCATCAACTACTAGTTTATCAATAATGAACTGAATTGCATGCAGGTGTTTCTTTATGGATAAATTGCTGCATATTGGTTTCATGTTGCAACTTTTGATGGTTTTAAACTTGTGCAAGAAACCTGGTTACTATTCTTCGAACAAGATTACTTGGTCTCTGACTCTCTAGATTCTTTGCCTTCTGTCTGTTGACTGTACTTTTTCAACCTTAGTACAAACATTTAGAGACTGATGCTTTAAACAGCTCAAGCTGATCTTTTGTTTCTATTATCCTTTATGCAATCAATTATTACAATTATGATTTCTCTTGTCATATCATGTTACAGATTGCACGTTATGAATGGCTGTAAAGTTTCCAATGTGCATGTTTTTAAAAAAGTATCCCTTAATTTATTTGCTACAGACTTTATTTTACCTCTTAAATTAATTTATTTTCTGGATGTTTTGTCCTATTATTTTGTAGAATATCCTGGTGTTTTTAATGAGTCAGATAGGGTAAAAGTGCTTATATAGTTGAAGCAACAGGAGATTTAGTGATGGAAGCATGCAATGTTTTTTATTTGTTCAAGCGGTCTGTGTGGGAATCAGAGTTCAGCTTGATTAACAAAGGTAAAAGTTCTTATATAGTCGGAGCAACATGAGAGTTAATGATGGAAGGATGCAATGTTTTTATTTGTTCATGGAGTTTGTGTGGGAAGCAGAGTTCAGCTTGATTAACAAAGGTAAAAGTTCTTATATAGTTGGAGCAACATGAGAGTTAATGATGAAAGGATGCAATGTTTTTATTTGTTCATGGAGTTTGTGTGGGAAGCAGAGTTCAACTTGATTAACAAAAATACTGAAACATACCTGCAAAAAAATGCTGACATTAAGATATATAATATAATAATTCTATTCCAAGGCCATTGGGAACATGATTCGGACTTGAGCATGGTATGATGTTCCAATGAATCGGTAAAACTGGTTTCTTGTAAATTTACTTGTCTAATGTAAATGTACTCATAGTCCCATTGATCTTTATTCTCTTGTGGTCTGCAGACATTAATATAATTTCTTTTTTTCGCTCTTTGTCTGAGCATAAACTCGTGAAGTTTTGGGACTGTCCAAAGCCAAACTGCTACTGACGATTGGCATGCCAATTTCTAACTTCACTGATATCCATCAATGTACCCTCATATACCAGATTGATGCCCTTTCTTTTGCTATTTGAATCTTGAAAAATTGTTCTTTCTATGATCTAATTCCATAAGATACGTATTGAGAGAGTGAGTCAAAATATTTACATCTCTGTGGTAATCTTTGCACCTTTGATATTGATTTTGGCTTCTTAGGTTTCAGAGTGAGCCTTATTGCTCCTGTTTAGGGCATTGTGGCAGAAAGATCTATTTTATAATGAGAGCTTTCTTGATTTGGTTTCTTCCAACCTTGCATTAATTTGAACTTTTGAACACAACCATTTAAATAGCTTATTCATGGTATACTGAAATAGTTATGGGGATATATTGTACTTTCAATGGTCATAAGGATATCTGATATTCTTCTTGATATTTGTTTTTCATAATTCTTTTGCTGTGAACTAGTTTATGCTTCTGATCTTTATGATAAAAATAGCATGTCCATAGTAAACTGGAATGGTTATGATGATTTATTGATTTAGGAATGTTTGACACCCTTTACTTGAAATTATGCTTTTCTTAATTAGTCAGATTTTTTTAATCATTACAGGAGGATATGGAAAAGATTTGCAAAGTATACGACGCTTTTTTGGCAGAGTTTCCTCTATGTTATGGGTACTGGAAAAGATATGCTGATCACGAGGCACTTGTGGGTAGTACTGAGAAGGTTTTTGAGGTCTATGAGCGAGCTGTACAAGCTGTGACATACTCTGTTGATATTTGGATGCACTACTGTACCTTCGCGACGTCAAAGTTTGAAGACCCAAATGATGCTCGAAGGTAAGCAATGCTTGTTCACAACAGTACTATAAATGGACGTGACTAATTTATCGGCTATCTGCAGGAAATGATAACATGAGCCTTAACATGTTAAATATGAGCTGGTTAACCTTTTCCTTCTGATCATAAGTGCTGCAGGATTCACTCTCTGCGCTTTATGGTAGAATGATTTTCCAAATGTGATCTTATATACTGAAAAATATTTTGGCTGTTGAGTGAAACCCAGATTGCTATGAGACCTCTTGCCCCACTTAAATAATTTCATTACTTTTAAAAACAATGATGTGATGAACCTGTGTTCTATTCCAAAGATTGGGTTGTTTGAGTTGAAAATATATGTGAACACTTTTTGTTAGCTGTTTTTACTACTCTATTTCTTGACACTTGTGAGAATATTATGGGTGCAATATTACAATCAATGCTGGAGTGGAGGATCAGCTCCAATTGAGGGCAAAGAGGGCCTCTAAGCACTACGGGCATAGTTTGATTTTAGCGGGTAGGTAAATGTAGAACTTTATGCCCAAAAGTTTGGAAGTGTCAAATGAGTGTTACACTGAAGTTTTTTCTGATCCAATCTTTTCACTTATGGTGGGTTTAACTGATCCTTGGAGTGGGAGTGCCAAGGGAATTATTATTATCTTCCACAATAACCATCATATGGCAATTGCATGGATTTTGCAGGTTGTTTGAAAGGGGTTTGTCATTTGTACGGATGGACTATTTATCACATCTTCTCTGGGATAAGTACATTGAGTTCGAATATTCACAGCAGGAATGGAATCACCTTGCAGAAATTTACACCCAAATCCTGCAGATCCCCATTCAACAACTTGATCGCTACTATGAAAGGTATTGGATTCATCATTTTATATTGTTTACATGTGGCATTGTAGACATTGGTATCATGCATTATTTATTAATACAATGGCTGATTTTCAAGGCTATTCTCTGGCTCACGGTAGTAACATATTGAAAGATCCCCAATAGATCTTTTGCCCAAATATGAGATTTTCCCACAAAATAATAAATATACTTTTGGCAGCTATGGGAAATAATTATTTTTATATGCAAACACACCCAAAATCAGCATACAATAATTATTTTTACTCCCAAACCCTTGGAACAACCCTGGAGAATTTATGGCAAAAATCAGATTTTACAACAGCTGGAAAATAATTTATATTTGAAACCCTAACTGCTGCAATCTTCAAGATAGCATAACTTTCTCTACACAACTCCGATCTAGGCAAATGACATATGCCCGAACTTGGAAAAATACAAGGAACAAGATGATGTAAACCAAATTATAACAGCAACTACCAAACATGCAGATCTGACCCTCCTACTATTTCGGCCCACACATTTAGGGCATCAAATGAGTTCCAAAAATTATTTTCTCTATCCCAGATGCTTGCCTATATTTTTAGGAACTCATTCATATAGGAATCATAATTTTTGGATGTCAAATCAACTCAGAAATCAGATCTGAAATCTGATTATAAAACTGTCTAAAAACCACTGTGAAAACCCTCTAAAAATTATAAAATTACTTTGGTTCACTTCACAAAAATCTGCAGATGATTTGACAATAGAAATCAGATTTAAATACCTCAAAGAACATGCCAAATCAGTCCCACAATAGAAGAAGAACTGCTGCAATTTATTCTCCAAAATACCCTCAAAATACACTGCTGGAAATGACTGAAAATAACTCTGAAAATCTGATTACAATCAATGGGAATTTCTGAGTGAAAAACCCTCTCAAGCTCTTGGGGTTTTCGTCCACAAGAGGTAGAATTCACAAGGGGTTTCGTCCTTTGAATTTTTTATGCAAAAGCTTAGAGCTCAAATGCAAGAGAAATATTATATAAAAATTTGGATTATGGAAGAGGCAAGTCAACTTCCCTTTTAAAGAAAAGGGCCAACAACCAACCTCCAAAACAGCCAATGAGCTCACATGTTTTTCCCTATGCAAACATTTAATATTGTCCCATATAAAATGTTTTTCCCAACAACCTTTCCCTCCTAGTGCAAGTCGCATTTCTCTATGGGGAATACATAAATTAATTATGTTTTTATCTTTCCTAAGCTTCATTACTCCCCTTTGGCCCAAGTCGCCATTATCCTTTCTAGGAGGAATAAAATATAATAAATCCCTTTACAATGACTTTTGCCCCTTAAGGCAAATCGTATTTTCCATAGGGATTACAATTTATTTTTATTAAGCTAAATAAATTAATATAAGTGCTTTAATAATTTTTTTTTCTTTTCTTTTTATAGCACTTTATAATAATTTATTATAACTTAAGTCACCCTTATATTTTTCCTTTGGCCGTCGGGTTGACAAAATAGGCCAAAGGTCTTCGATTGGAAAGGGGACATTACACATATGTTGAGACTTGATTCCACTGTTTCTTCTGCTTAGGCAAGCATTATCCTTAACTATAATCTAAATATCAAGGTCTCTATCATCGAGATATTGAGTTGAAGTTTTGTGATTGAGCTTGCTACATTGCTTGAAGGTGCTGCCTATGTGCCCCAGTGCTTTAGGTACCTCCTCATGCTTGGCCTTCCATTATTTTGTTTGCATTCAAAGCTCTTTGTGTAAAGTATGCCCCTGTCACATATTCAATGAATTAAGCAGCCAGTTGAGTATTAAAATGCCTTTAACTGCTGATGGCTTCCCTTCATACAGAGAACACTCCTTGCAATTTTCCTTCTATCAGTTTTAAGCTTGGATACCTAGAAATGCCACCTAGTGCACCACACCCATGTACGGACATACCGGAAACGGGTATGGGTACTGAAATGCGGGCAAAATGTGCTGGAAACACAGCACGGTCCTGGGTATGGGTCTGCCATACCCAAGCCGTACTCCACACTGTTTCAGCAGTACTCCCTTTTCGAAATGCCAAAAAATTAAAAAAATACACTCAAAAGCCAACAAAAAACCCACTTCAGTTTTCCAGTTTTTTTGCAAATTGAGGAGCTTGAATGTTATCTTTTTAAAATACATTTCATTTCATTTCAAAATACTTTTAACTGTTTGCAAAATATTTTAAAGTTTTTTATCTTTTATGGACTAAAATGAGTATTATGCATTTTTAATATATATTTATATATTTTTATGATATATTGTATGGACATTTCGCGCTGTTTTGTACCCAAGGGTATTTAAAACTTGGCGTTTCGGCGTTTCAGACCCGTACCCTTACTGGTATCTGTACCTGTTTCTTGGAAACCTAGGTTTTAAGTTTTGGTTTCCAAGATTCCATCTCAGAGGCAGATTTTGCCATAGAATCGGGTTCGAATCACAGATGCACTGTTCAGACTATCTGCACATGCCTTGGGGTCCGTTCCTATGTCTGTGAGCTGTGGCCTCCTCGGCAGAAGCAGTACCAAGGGCAGGCATTTTCCTAGCCTTGGATAACCCTGCTTATCCAAGAAGTCCGTGCTTTCAACCTGTTAAGCTTGACTGATGTGAAGTATCTTGAAGCTTCCACCTTACTGTTTTACCTTTGTTTGTTTCCGTCACTAAACTTAGACTGAGACAGCAGAAAGATAAAATAAAGTTGTAGGAAAAAATTGAGTGACAGATAATCCCACAACCATTGTATTTAAGGAGCCACGAGGACTTCACATATACTTGAGGTGGAGAACAGATAATAACGTCAACGATGGAGAACAGATAATAACGTCAACGACACCCAACTTGATTGGAAATGATCACCTATTATTGGTGCATTAATGATGGTGCCAACCTTAGGATTAGTTTTTGAATAAATTAGCCTTTGAATGAATAAGCCCATAACATTGAATGGGCTCTTTGATGCCATTCATGGTGGGCCCCTTGATATATTTAGGTACCTTTAGGAGAAAGATTGTGTAGAATAAGGTTTGATAAAGGATGAAATGAATTCATTGGATAAGTATGAGCCCTTTGGAGCCATGGCTTGATAATCTGTCTCCACAAAACGTAATCAAATCCTTTAGCTAGATCAAACTCAATCCTGTAATAAGCGCTTTGATTTCATATACATAATTTGACGATTTATTATTTGAGGTTGAGTAACAATATACAAAGTCTTATTGAGAATAACAAGTAATCCTCTCAGTACTACTGGGGACAGGGTTGCCTTTGGCAGCTTCATCAAATTTAGCGTAAGAAACTGTTTTTGAGGTGGTGACATATGGCCTGATCTTTATTAGAATTCCTCTCTGTTCCCACTAGCAAGGAGACAATTTATTACCTAAGTCGCTAGCATATCTTAGAAATGACACCTTTGTTAGTGTAACAATGCCCAAAATGACTTATTTGCATGTTTGATCTGGTTTCTAGGAAGCGATCCCAGAGACAACACACTAAAGCCCAAAATGCCAAAATCTAAGGAAGGTATGTGTAATGATTTGGTAGAAGCATGTTGGCACATTAGTGTGTCTGCAAAGCATGACTTGAGAGTAGTAGGATCCCCCTCAAATAGCAAATGCTGGCAGCTAATTGATGTTGTAACTGCTCAAACGCCCGTCTTGATGTCTCTCACTATTATACATGGCTGGAGGGTTTCCAAGGGTACCTGTAGGAATCTCCTACAGGTGCTTGTGTGCTTTGTAGGTTCCATTGTCTTGTTTTTAATTTATCACCGATGTACATGAGAGAAAGGTTATAGATGAAATGGCTATTCATGGAGAATAGTTATTGAAGGACGACTCATATTAAATACTACAAGTAGTAAAAAAATTTCCACAAAATAAAATATGCAAATGATCCTTGAATTACTGCTTACTGTCAGGCTTGGAGTCACCTTTGCCCTTCTTGGGCCACGACTTACTGCTGAAGCATTACCTTTGTTGGGCTTTTTTGAATTTCTCCTCATCTTCTGCAGTGAAAAAATCCTTAAAATCAAATATGCAAATAATCCTTGAATCGCTGCTTACTGCCAGGCTTGGCCCCACCCTTGTCCTTCCGGGCCACGACTTATCGCTAAAGCACTTTATTTGTCAGCCTTACTCTCGAATTTATCCTCATCTGCTGCTTACCTGTAGACATCTCCTATTATCTAGATCTCCAAGAACTTTTTGCATATATGTATAGATCTCAAAGATTGTTTTTCGTACAGATATATGAGTGCAAGCCACTACAGTACTTGAGACTTTGTGACTTTCAATTTGATTTACACGCCAAATGTCAAAGACAAGGCATGCAAGGTATTGGTGTAATCTTTCAATATCTGATCTTGTCCCTGGCGCAATTGTCGCCACTTTATGTGCCAATCCTCATAATGTCTCGGGTAATATTCATCTTTTCACGCTTCTACAAAAAATGGCCAGGTGTTTATTTAGTTGTCCTCAATTGAAGCATCCCCTCCTTGGCTGTTTTGAAGATGATATGATTCCTGCTTTGACATGTGAAGCAATCTTTAAAAGTGCAAATGTGATTTTCTACTATCAGAGAAATTATTTACAGAAAATTGTGACAATAATTGTTGGAGCCAATTGTCTACTGCATTGGCACAGTCTGACTTGCTTTGAAAGGCGTTGGCTTCCCAAATCGTCTGCTTGCTATAGAAGACTGACATGCAGGTCCGACTTTTGAAGGATTCCAGCAAACTGGTACATCATGTCCTTCCATTGGTTCTGAAGTCCTTAGAGCTTCTCCCAAAAAGGATCTTGTGTCCTCATTTTATCTACCATCTGAGATCATTTAAAGCGACAAGGAAGGTGATTTGAAGGGTTGCTTGTCTTAAACACTGTACTTCTCTGATATTTGAATCAGAGAAAAGTGTGCTTTTATACCATTGATCTGGATTACAGGAACAATCCGGGGTACAGTTCTAAGTTGCAGAATCTAATGTATTATAAGCAGGAGTGTTTTACGCTGTTATCCATTTTTAATATCAAAACAGTGTAGAGATGGAATGTGAAACCGTTCACACCCATAAAAAGACTCAAAAAGCACAATAATGACAATAAGGACTGAATCAGAATATTATTCACATGAAAGTTCTGTACAATGTCAATCTCTGCGAAGAGATGTAGAGCTGTTAAAATCTAAGCTTGCAATACATTTTATACAAACTGCATTGATTTAAAAGCAAATGGACACCAAGGAAAGATAAAATAGTTCATCTTCAAGTGGTTACATAAAGGTTGGCGCAATGGTCATGCCATTAGCACCGAGTTTACACCATGACAGTTGGTGCTGGCACTGATGTTTGACTCTGAGCTGGCAGATGCTGCAGAAATGCTTCTGGTGATCCCGGACTGCTGCTTGTCTCAAACACCATTTATTCTTCTAGCCCAACCTTGATCCTAGAGTGCTGCTTGTCTCAAACACCATTTCTTCTTGTAGCCCAACGTCATTCGATAGGACATATGAACCTGAGAACTTTGCTTCGATAACATTGATCTAGATTCCAGGAATACGTTGGGGACATAATTCTAAATTTCAGGATCTAGTATGTTATAAGCAGAAATTAGTTTACACTGTTATTTATTTCTCGGAACAAACAGAGTGCAGGAAGGGAACAAGAAACCACAAACTCACAAAAACACACAAAAACACAATATTGATAACAAGGATTGAATAAGAATCGTACTCGCATAAAATTTCTGTACAATATAAATTCATGCGAAGAGATGGAGAACTGTGTAAAATTAAACTTGCAATACATTTTATGCAAATAGTGCCAAATAGAAATCAGTACTCCAAGGGAAGATTAAATGGTTCATTTTCAAGCGGTACAGTATGGTTGGATCCATGCTCATGCTACTAGCACTGAGTTTGTGCCATGACAGTTGGCACTGGAATTTGTGTTTGACATTGACTTGGCAGATGCTGCTGAAATGCTTCATGGAGTGCTCATGGAACATGGAACGTTGATACTAGTGCAAAATGCCCATAAAATTTGGTGCCGCCCCACATTCTGCAGGGTGTGCAGGGGAAACAATATATGCTTTGGTTGGGGCTGGCACCCACTGGACTGCTAGGGTACACGGAATCCTCCTGTCTTTGCAATTTAATTTTTTTGGCTATATTTTCTTTAATTAAAGCCAACTTGAAGGGATTTACACCATTCCCCAATGATGTCATCTCTCATGCATGCTTCCTTTATCCGACTTAGGCATCTGCAACTGACTGTTGTTTATGTTATCATCTTATATGTTATTGTTTAACATATTCATTTCCCTTTTCTATCCGAGTAAATGCCAATGAAACACCATGAAAAACAGTTGAAATGCATTGGCTTTGTTGGTATCTATTTTATTTAGAGATTAAGGTCTAAGGTGACCTTTCAGGTTAGCCCTTTAATTTCCATCTAGGAGATTCTGTACCCTTTAAAGAGGGCTTAGCACTAAGGTGTTGTAAGAATGGCTCTGTTTAGGAAAATTGTTAGTTCCCTAGATGCTGGATCCATATCTGATATGTTAGCCCTCCTTGCTTGTGTTTGTAAGGGCCTCCCCTATGGCTGCTCGTGTGTTGTATTCTTCTACGCGTCGTTATTATGTATGATATAAAGTTAAATGTAGTATAATATGCTTGTTTTCTAAATGACACAAACGGGAACGGGTGGACCCAAATTAATGGTAAAGTTAATCCCATAGCTGAAACTCAAACGATCTCTCAAATGCACAAACATAGACTCAAGAGCACAACCATAGGTTCAAATACATATCTCTTTATTAAAGACTTATTGAAATTTACAGAGATTTGATTACGCACACATTCATAAGGCCTTATAGGTTTATTACAACATTACACGAAGAAGAAAATCCCTCTTCTTGTCCCTCTAGACTGGAATCAAATCCCAATCCTAACTTTTTCTGAATGAATTCTCTATTCTTCCCATTAATTGTCTCTTAGCACCTATACTTTCCAAAAGGCAAAATATAGCTCTCTCCCCAAGAATTTGAACCTAATTGACACTTCTTGACCTTTTGGAATCTCTTTCCATCTCCCTAGAGCCTTAGAAATGCTTGAGAGAATAAAAAACTATTTTGGGCTGTTACATTTACTTTTGCAATTCACATGGGTGAAACCACCACTTTATGTAGTTTGGCAGTTGTGAAAATGCCTCGAAGATTGCGAAATTACTACTCAACCTTGCAAAACTGTTGGGGCCGTTACATAATTCACCACTTAACCTTGCAAAACTGCTACTCAAGTGCAGACTGGTGGTTTTGTCATTGTGCAAAGCCTTCAACTTTTGGAGGCCAAAACTTTTGCACACGGACTTGAAATGAGATGATATTTTGAAAGTGCATAAATTTTCAAGGGGAATTCAAATATGCAATCACATTCAGGTTTAGGGAAGTCCCTGATTCTCTTTTCGCCTTTGCCCCAGAACCAATCCATTTTAGCCCTTCAATGGACACAACTACTTGCCAGGTTCTTGTGATTGTTGAGAAACTCAATCAATTCTCTTGGAACCCAATTAGATGTCTGAAACTGACATATACTTAGTACTCTTGAAGTGTTGGAAGGTTGATGCTTTCTATGGGTCAACTTCACCTTGTCAAAACAACAAAAAAGACCAACTAGTCCACACAAACACACACCTACAATTTTTTTGGTTGATGCAAAATTGTTGTACTCCTTGGATGCTCTTACATCAAGTATCCAAGGTAGAAAATTTGTGATCTCTTGATCACAAAAGTAGGGTGAGTGATTGAACCACTCTTTTGATCAATTTGCATGACCATGGTGTCCCCTTCCACCTTCCTAGTACCACTGAATTTTGTTTTTCTTTCTTTCTCAACATATCTCCGCTCATCTTTCTCTTTGCCATACTCATTGCTTTAGCATAGTCCATTCACCTCCTCCAAGATACTCTCTATCTCATATTAAATGGTCTTATGGCCTTTGACCTAACACTATCTAACTTATGGCTTTTGACCTACCATTATTTGATTCCACCTCCAAGTGTACTCAATACCATTGTTTCTCAAGGCTTCACCGGCTTTGAACCACCTCTCCCTTCAATAGAAACATGCAATGCATGCTTTATACGAAACCATCTTCTCTTCACTTTCTCTCATGGATTTCTTGTCAAAGAATCCATCATATACACTCTTCATCATACTTAACTCGTGTCACAAGTTTTGGTGATTTTTAGCTTGAAGTTCGGAATTTGCTAAAGTTGTGACTTGAACCAAATAATTTGGTAAACTTCGACTTGTTTGCCTTAGGAAAATGGAAGGGTAAAAATCGTTGGGAAAAACTGCAGAAAAAGCCCTCCCCCTCTCCCATAAACCCTACTTTCACCTCCTCAAAATACTAAAAAAAAGCAAATTTTTTTGCTCTTGAGCGAGTTGGGTAGACATGAGTGGCAGATTGAGTGAGTAGAATCATAGATCTGAGTGTAGAGTGGACAAACATTGGTTTTAAGAGAAGAGTTTGCAGATTGGGGGTGGCCGTGGAACAATCCCAAAAAAAAATTGCATTAACCTCGTAGTTGTGTCTATCACTTTGAAGTTTGTGGGGACATGGGTGTGAACATGGATGTGGTGCCTAAGCAGAAGAGGAAAGCAACACCGAGAGGTGCATGCCATTGCCTCCACCTCAAAAGCTACACTTTTAACTAGGTTTTTGTTGTCAATTAAGCACTTGTGCTTGTTTGGACAACCTAGTCCAAATTCTAGATTTAAATGGTTTCAGAAGTAAGCCGTAGAAAGAAGAAATGTAGTATGCCACGGAGTAGAGAAAAAGTGTACTGCAGAAATCAAAGAATTTGCGTAACAAAGGAGAACGGCATGCCATGGGGTACACATCGTGGGACAAAGCAATGGAGTGTATAACACCGAGGAGCAAAAGAAGAGATAATGTATCGCGGAAGGAGTGAAGAAAAGCCTTGGAGCAATAAAGGAGTCCGTGAGGGGAAAATGAAATCATGTGACATAAAGCAAAGGCATGCGGAATGAAGGATTGGTGTTACGAGGTCAAAGCCGTGACAAACAAAAGACTCGTGAAGCACTAGGTGTTGTAGAATAAATAAGCAAAAGGTTCTAGAATGCAAATCAAGTCGCATAATAGGAAGGAAATTGCAGATCAATTTGGAGTTTGGAAACAAAGCCGCGGGTGATCTAAAATTTGTCGAACGATTGCAAAAGCCACGGGAGACGAAAGCGAGATAGCGGATTATCTAAAATCTGCATAATGTAGCAAAGCAATGCCTAATTCAATATGAACTCCAAATCACCCCAACAACTAGCATTAAATTGTGAATGAGACCGCCCACCTTTCTAGATGGTTTGATGGAGTGTGTTTCGAGCAATGTCAGGCACCCATTCTTGGTTTGCAAAATTGAATGCCGATTGGTCCTTAGTGGTTGGCAGAGTGGTTGATTTTATTCATCGTTGGGCGAAATATGATTCCCTCTTCTTCCTTCCCCATTTTCTATAAATATAAGTGTAAAGGCAAAAAAAAGGGGTCTTTTTCTGCTAAGTTCGAGAGCTTTGCCCTTTTGAACCTGAAGCTTTCACTCGCGGACCTCTGTAATGTGTTTTCGAAGTTTTCACGCGCCTTTGCTCGGGAGTAGTAAATGTATAAGTTCTTGATGGTATATGTGAGTGTGATCTCTTTCCTTTGAATGCGTTAGTGTTAGATGTGCATATCGTAGTCCTCTCGCATGATTTCATCCTCATCCGGATTATTTATCTCATAGTTTACATTCGCATTCCTTTATTTTTCAGCATTTGTCTCTTAAAGCCAAAACTGTACCCTCTTTTAGTTTGGTGCATCACCTTTTTTTTTTTTCAACATCTCTTTCTCTAACCTTGGTTCCTTGGAAACATTAGGTTACGATTAGTTAGTGGTAGTTTTAGTGTTGGTTAGACTAGTTGCGGCGAGCTAGAAGAGAAGGAATCAATCTTCTTTGGAGATTGACCTTAAAGGTGCCATTGTCCCACACTTTGAAGGTCATTCCATGTTTCATTGAGGTGTTGAGCTTGGCCTCAACAAAGGGTGCAATCTTAGGCGACAATGAGTTTTTGGCACACTCGATGGGACTAGTTTGAGTCACTTATAGCTCACTTTTGATCATCTTTCACTAAGATTGGTGTGTATCTTAGTGATATTCGACCTTTGGAGGCATTATTCAACACATTTGGTGACTCCCAAATTTAGATCTACTTTTCAAGCAGTCAAGTGCCCATTTTCATGAGAAGAATACGAGACAATACAAAGTTCAACTAGAGGAGACCCGGTTGAACACTTGCAGCTCTAGCCAAGGAGAAGAAAATAGAGAAGATCAGCTTAGAGAACCTTATCACCTCCCAATAGAAGTCTTTCCTCTTCTCTTCGAGACCCTATCCTTTTCCCCTTAGAAACTTAAGGCCTATCCCCTTCATGGCTCATCAAAGGAACCTACCCTTTGTGACGTTCAATGGAGGTAGTCCTTTAGCTTTGGCTACTCACAATGATATACCAATTGCTGCCTTAAAAATATCTCATTATTTATTGGGGAAAACCTTACCACTCTATAGAACACATTCAAGATATTGCAAATGTATGTTTAGTCCATTTTGTAACTGAAGATGATGTAGCAGTAAGGCTTTTAGCTTCATCCCTCAAAGGAAAAAACATCACAATGGTATAGAAGTGTACAACATGCCTCAATCCATTCATGGGATGAGTTTGGAGAAGCACTTTGGGGTAGTTTGAAGAAAAAGCAGACATCTCTTTCTTTGGAACAACTAACAACTATCAAGAAAGCTCTCTTGAACTAATGGTGTTTTTTAACTTCAGTTTTGAGAGAACTTGGAATAGGATTCTAGCTCTTCTGAAACAAACTCCTCAAGGTGCATTCTTGTATTTTTAAGAGCTCTTAATTATGAAATTGCAGTAATGATCTAATCCATGGGAGCCACCGCATTACCCGATGCATATGCAATAGCCATTAGGGCTGAAAATTGTCTAATACAAGCTGCCAAAATAGCTCCCAAGCTGCTTTGCACCCATTTCTTCTAGATTTATCCCAAAGTATTCAACCTTCTCTTGCTTGTATTCAAGAGCCAAATGCTTCCCCATCCACCTCCACATCTTATTCTTCCAATAATCAAGATGAAAATGATGACCTTACAACCTTGGTGAAGAATTTATCAATAAAATTGTCTCCCTTGAGAGACAACAAGCCCAAACACCTAGAAATTACCCAAGTTTCAATCAAGGGCAACCTTCAAGTTAGGATTTTAACCAAGGGTATCAGCAACAAAGAGCTTAATATCCAAATCAAAGATATGGCCAAAATTATCAGTCAGATAGATTTCAAGGCCATAATCCAAATTTGCCCCTCAAACAGTTTCTCTCACAAGAACAACCCCATGTTGCCAACACCAAGATAAGGCCCTTTTCCTAGTACAAAATAATGTAATCCAAGAGGCTGAGTGGTGTTTTCCATGTAGCCAACCGCACGATCAAAATACTTGTGCGAATGGTATGCAAGTTCAGACCCTCATGGTGGAAATGTTTTTCAACCAACAAGAACCGATGATGGAAACGACAAACCCCAATGTGGCGATGGCCCAAGAAGTCAGCCCCAAGATTAATCTCATGTTTTTTAGCCCTGATGAGTTTTGTGCAGTCAACCAAACTGCTGGCAGTTTAAGTAGACCGCAACTTCATATCGCGGACAACACAAGATCAAATAAGAGATAGTTAGGAGTTGTTGCTCCATTCACTCTAGTGTAAGATAGTTTGCCCCTCAAAGGAAAACAATCCGTGATGGACTTGGATAGGAGCAAGCAAATGGATTTATCTAGCGGCTCCGCCTCTATAAAAGAAATTAGTCCCTAGCCAACAACATCTCTTCTGCAGATAAGAAAGGAATCCCTAACACTTGTAGTGCATAAGGCAGCGGGTATCCCTTGAGCACCGTAGAGCAAATGAAGAAGACAAATTTGAACGCGATAATGTGGGATGCTTTGTCTATCTTGTCTCGTAGAGGGATCTCTTGCAAGAAGCTCTAAAGTAGCTGCCACCATCCGAGCTAACTATACAGAAGCCAAATCCTTTAGTTAGCCTATGCCAGCCGAAGGACAAACAAGTAAGTAAAGTCAAGAATACACCACCCTTCTAGATGTCTTTGATTATTGGCAAGCATCTAGTGTATAATTTTATGCTAGTTTCAGGTGCTAGTACTTTTGTAATGCCCAAGAAAATAACAGACATTTTAGGCATTGAGTACAATCCAGCTTCTAAGGGTGTTTTACAACTTGATGGCACAACAGTCAAAATGATGCAGTGCCTCATCTTTGCAGGTGCTTGGAAGTGTCCTGCTGAGTTTGGAAGAATTTAAGCTAGTTTTAAGTTATAGGAAGTGTGTAAAACGTGATTTTAGCCATTGGAGAGGCTTTTTCCTCCAAAATACTCTTAGAATATTTGAATTTGATATGTTTGTATATGCAAATAATGTCCTCAAATTAGTATTCTAGATGTCGTGTCTTAGAGTCTTCCCACGTAGCATTATGATATATCTAAGCTGTTTTGTAGTAAATCAAGTAAGACGGTTTTTGCATAATTAGCAACATGGATCTAGGAGGTGATTATTGTTCTTTCTAATCATGTAATAAGAGGTAAATAAGGAGAAGAAGGCAGAAAAATTAGGGTAGAGGATTGATTCGCTGTTTTTCCATACTGTTTTCTCCAAGAAGTGCTGTACAGTCAAAAAATCAATAAGAATTTGTGGTAAATCTCTTTTTCCTGGGTTCAATTGTTGTGTATTGATGTCTAATAGGAGCTAAGAGACTATTTCAAATGGGAATTAAGGATACTTCACAATTTCATGACATTTGTTCATGTTTTTGTAATTTTTCATACATTCCTACACCAAACTTATTGTGCAGACCCTGATAAACATCCTCATGCTTAAGTTTCTAAAGAGAAAACATGTACAAGAGTGTTTTGGAGCTTATTCCACTTTGAGTTTGGACCTTGGAAAGATCGAAGAAGAAAGATTAGATGAATTCTTAGCTATCGGGTTCCTAGAAACCTTGTTTTGGGGTTTCAACAAAAAAATCTTAATATCTTAGTTGATGAAAGGTCTTAGAAGCTGAAAATTGAAACAATTGACCTAAGGAGGGTGCTCTTCAAGATAAAGGAGGTTTCAGGGAGTTTTAGCTCCATTAGAATAAGATCTATCTAGCAAATCATAGGTGTACAGTGTAAACCCGCCTAGACCTAATTAGGTCAAAATGCAAATTGTGAATTGGGAAAAATCTACGAGAGAGATGGGTTATAAAACTTGGGAATCTTCTTAACCACGAAAAAGGGCATCTGTAAATGTTGATAAAGTTTTAAGAAAGTGAATTCTAAGAAAACTAGGACCAAAAATGCCTAAGGACAAACCTTATTGGATGTGACTAGACAAAGTTATAGTTATGTTTAAGGTAAATCTTTTGAACTAGACTTAACTTTCTTGTTTGATCAAATGGTCATGCTAATAAGGTTGATACAAGTAATTAGAATATGATAGATCTCTAATATCTCAAGTTTGCATATTCTTAGTGTAGAAATGGAGTTAGATTTCATTGTTGATTTGAGAATTGAGTTTCATAATGCATCCTCTATACTAAATAAAGTGAATTGAGTTGGTGAAAAGAAGAACATGGCATCACAAAATATTGGGAGTCATAAAGGATCTCAAAGTAACCCTTCATACTTGTCCTAGTTTAACCATCGCTCAAGATGTATCAGTTATTGATGTACCTCCATTCTTTGCCCTCTACTTGTTGAGAGACTTCACAAGCAAAGTGGGCGGGTACTTGTCCTCTGACTGGTCCCATATGCTTTTAAGAACCAAATATGGCACAAAGTTTACAATTAGGGTGGAACCTATTTCATCTTATCATGTTGAGTTCTATGATCCCGTTCCCCTCACTCTCTAGCTACATAGTCCAAGAAGAGGAAGAAAATGAATCGGTGACAATAAAACAGGCTACCCACCTTGCTCGGTGCGACCTCTTGTTAGATAAATTGGCCCGGGAGCACTATGAGTTTGATCCTTATGACATAGCCGAGGAAACGGGTTTTGGTACTTATTGTATCTAAGAAGAAGGTATTCTTATTCCCATGCCTCTCAAAGAAGAAAATGATGCTTTGGGCTTGTGGAAAATGTTCTTTGATGGCCCAAGAAGTAGAAATGGTGATGGGGCAAGTGTGGTTTTAGTTTCTCTGCGGGCAAGAAGTTCTTTTTGCTCATAGATTGCAATTCACATGTTCCAATAATGTTGTAGAGTATGAAACATCAATCCATGGATTGATACTAGTGGGAAAAGGCAAATAAAAGCATTGCGGTTGATTGGGGACATTGAGCTAGTCGTCCATCAAGTGAGAAGAAAATGTGCTACCAAGAATTAGCTTCCAAAAGCTTACAGCACAAGAGTGTGGGATCTCATGGAAAATTTTGATAGGTTGTCAATCTGCAAGTGGTGCCAAGAAGACAAAACGATGAAGTTGATCAAATGGTGGTTATAGGGTCACAATTTTATCCGCCTAAAGAGCTCATCCAAGGTAATGAGCAACATGTTAGGATAGTGGTTAGACCATCCATTCCAAATAATGAAGTGAGCTGGTAAGTTTTTGACAACGATGAGCAAATAGTTTGGTTCATCTAGAATGAGACGGAGTTTTCGTCAGATTTAGATCGGGGCTGCAAGAAAGTTATGGTGACCAAATTATTTAGTTGAAAACAAACAAGTTGTCAAGAGGACTAGTCACACTTGAAGGCATCTTCAACCCAAATGATGTGTTTAGGGGAGAAAAGAAAAACATGACAGCAAGAGAAGAAGACTACCACAAGGTCATGATTGCCCAAGATAAAGAGTTGTTGCTTGGGAAGGTATGTGATAGAATTGAAAAATAAACTTTCATTTCCTTATGTCAAAATTATAGTGATGTCTTTTCATGGAGTTATGAGGACCTTAGGGGTTTTGACCCAAATATTACCCAACATGGTATAGATCTTAATCCCAATGCCAAACCCATTATATAGAAGCAAAGACCAGTAAATCCCAAGACAAAGCCCCCGATGAGAAAATAACTATACGAAGCTCATAGAAGCGAAAATCATATTCCCTATTAAGTATTCCTCTCGGGTGGCAAACTTAAGTCCTTGTTAGTAAGAAAAATGGAGTAATCAGGCTTTGTGTTGACTTTAGGGATCTGAATAGAGCCTCCCTAAAGGATCACTATCCTTTACCCTTCATGGACCAAATCTTTGTAGACAATAGTAGGGGCTGAAAGGTTCTTTCTTTTGGATGGTTATTCTGGTTACAATCAAATTAGGGTCAAAGAAAAAGATTAGTACAAGACAACTTTCACAACCAAATGGGGCACTGTTTGATTTACTTGGATGATATCACAATTTTCTCAAGGGTGGGTGACAATCACATGAAATATCTTGAGAAAGTGTTTGAAAGGTGTAAAGAGTTTGGGGTGTGACTCAATTTCAAGAAATGCATTTTTGCGGTTCCTCAAGAAAAAGTCTTGGGTCACGTGGTCTTAGAAGAAGGTATTGCCATAGACTTGGAGAGGATCTCAACCTTCGTCTCTCTTTCATTACCTGCTCATAAGAAGGAATTACAGTCTTTTCTTGGCAAGATCAATTTTGTTAGGAATTTCATTCCTAACTTAGCAGGATTAGTCAAGCATATCACTCTAATGCTTAAAAATGGACTAAGGAAGGAAAATAGAGTTTTGATAAAATTAAGGAAGCAATTGCTCAAGCACCCACTCTCATCAATCCAAATTATGCAAAGGATTTAATTCTCTATGCTTATAAGGTAGAAAACAATGTCTGTTGTGTTAACTCAGCAAAATGATGAAGGTTTGGAACAACCAATTGCTTTCTTGATCATACATTGAAAGACCGAGCTGAAGTAAAAGCACATGGAAAAACAAGTGTTTCCACGTCATGAGAGCTCTAAAAAAATTCAAGTATATGCTCGCAAACAACCTGCATTGAGGTGTTAGTCCCCCATTCGGTGTGAGAGATTTCATAATGGGCGCTGAAATCAGTGAGAAGAGAGTTGGGTGGGTGGTGAAAATTATGGAGTATGATGTAACTATCAAGGCCATGAAGCTAGTCAGAGGTAGAGGGCTATGTGAACAACTTGCCAGAGATGCTGGAAACAATCAAGAAGCCTCCTATGCTTTAGAAGAACAAGAAGAAATAGATGTACTCCATAATGGCAATTGGACAATTAACATGGTAAGATTTTTATCCACCGGTGAGTGTCCTTTTGGTTTGTTAAAACTAAGAGGTGCCATTTTAGGCTGCAATCCATTCCTTATGTTTTGGTAGGCGAGGCTCTTTTTAGAAGAAATTTAGATGGAGTGTTGTTAAGATGTATTGAAGGAGAACAAGTAAACAAGGTTCTTGCAGAATTCCACAATGGCTTCTTTGGTCATTTCTCCCTAAGAGCTACAACTATGAAAATTTTAAGAGCATGATGCTTTTGGCCCACATTGTTTGTGGATTCACATTAATGGGTTAAAAATGCAAAGAATGTGCCCTCTTCACTAGCAAAAGAAAATGGCGGCTCTCCCACTCCATCCAATTCAGGTGGATCAACCTTTCTCTCGATAGGGACTTGACTTCATTAGTATGATCAATCCTCCATCAAGTGTGGGTCACAGATGAGTTCTAACATTTGATTATTTCACTAGATGGATAGAGGCCATGGCACTCAAAGAAGCAATTGAATCAACTATCTTAAATTTCTTGGAGGATATTGTAACAAGGTTTGAAGTTCTCCAAACTATAATTTCGATAACGCTAAGGCTTTCTTGGGTTAAAGAATCTCTCGATTGGCCTCTCAAACACGGTGTTTACATGAAAAATTCCTCCAATTATTACCCTCAAGGTAATGGCCTTGTTGAGTCTACCAACAAGAACTTGATTAGAATAATGAAAAGGACAATGGAGATAAAACCGGAATTAGTGGTTTTTCACCAATGCTGGGACTAGGTCCCTCCTCTTGGGAATGGGGAGACTCATTTATTGAATGCGGGAAAAGTAAAATCTGTGGTGGCCGTTAGGCCGGGGATCACACAGGAATACTCCACTAAACCTATGGCAAATTACTTGTATAGGATAAAAGGGATAAATTTTCTTTGGGAGAGGTGAAGGGGAGATAAAAATATAGAGAGGAAGGGTTAATGTAATGAATAGGAACTTGCAAATTTCACTGACATTAACCGAGTAGGTCCACATCTAATAGGAAGAAAACAACCATGTAAGCAATAACAAGATTAACAAATCAAAGACACAAAGTTCAATTGATTTATTCCTCAAAGATACAAAGCTCTTTCTTGGTTATTCAAGATTACAATGCTTGCAAAGTTGAAAGTAGGAAGTAGAGGAACATAGACAAGAAAATAGAAGAAATAAATTCTTGCTTGTAAAAACAATAGCTATCAACCCCCTTTGGAATGGAGAAGCCACCCCAATATATAGCTTTACAATGTCTCTTCATCTCCCCGCCACGTGAATTTTCACATTCCTATCACTTGTGACCTTTCATATTCCTATAGGAATAAAAATAAGTCCCTTTCTTATCAATGAAAGAGAACTTTTACAATGTCAAATTAATAGGTTGTAATATCCCCAATGGGATACCACTTAAAAATGCACAAAAATATTGAAAATGTGCAGCCACATAAAGTACTGATTATACCAGATTTTTACAGTTAGAACAACAAACTAAATAAACTTAATATTCCCCAAAATGACCACCCAAATTTACTTGGAAATATAAAGAGAGCTTGATATTATTATAGGGGGGCATAATAAGACTATTTTTGGAGTTTTACATAAATTAAAATGCTGCCAGAAAAAGCACAAGTGTGCCCTAGACAGCTGGAAACTTCGTGAGGCCATTTGGAAACTTCAGAGGCTCGTAACTCTCCAAATACCGGAGCAGAAATTAAGGGTCTTTGGTAATCACATTAACAGAAAAAGGAAACAATATTTCCACCTTCAGATCTGAAACGACCAACTGGAAAACCCCCAAATAGAGGCTGCAGGTTGCCACACTTGGAGAAGGGGGTCAGAAAATGATGGAGGCGTCTTCAACAAGCTGCCACGCTCAACCCAAAAAGGCTGCTGTGAATCTGGTCTGGAGCCCCTCTGATTGTCTTCCCCAAACGCCCCCAAAACCCGCGAAAACCTTCACGAGATGCCTCCAACGAGCGGCCACGCTCTGCCCAAATGGCTGCCGTGGATTTGATCTGCTGCCGTGATTCTGATCTGGAAGCCCACTGATTATCCTCTCCAAAATGCCGTCAAGAATCTTCAAAACCCTTCCTCTCGTACCTTTCGAAATATCTCGTAACACACACCCGTAAAGGCTCCAAAATGACAGGACTAGGGTAGATCTCTCACTACAAAGAATGCCTGCTAGCTAGGGATGGGTCTATCACCACCGAAGCTAGGGTCCCTGTGGGATTTGACTCACAAGTCAGTAGATGCGAACAACAACAACTGCATGTGAAGGGGTCAATAAAATGTATGCAAAAGTTCCTTTTCCTTACTCTCCCGCTTCTTATATACTTCCCACGGCAAAAGAGCCCCAATAGACCCTAGACGCATTGCTTTCCATGGAGGGGTCAATAAAATATAAGACACTAAAGTTACTTTTTCCCGTTTAAGTCGCCCAGGTCCAAAGTGACCCCCAAATGCCAAACATGGATAATAGTACCATGCGGCCCCTTCTCAAAAGCCCCCAGCGTCCACAACCCCTTGGGTATGACCACGACTTGGACTCGATTTGGCCCTTAGGCCTTTGGCGCAGAGAAAAGGGGACATTACATAGGTCACTTAAGTGAATAAGACGAAAAAGTCAAAAAGTACATTCCCAATGAAGAATTAGAACATAGAGAGAGAGGGAAGAAGAGAGAGAAGAAGAGAGTGATCAATCGAGGACGAAGAAGCTTCTAATGATGAAGATCCAACTCTTGGAGAACTCTGAGGAAATGCTCCTGGAATGAACTCCTCACCTTTCACTTCTTGAAATGAGTTGTTGTGAGTGCCACCTCTGCATGTGGAATGCAAACATAACCCAAAGCATTGATCCAAGTCTCGAGAACACCACCAAGGGTCTTGCATTGATTGAACCAAACTTGATGATATTTTGTAGTATTAGAGATTGAGCCTCTAATTTCTGCGAGGGATTCTAAAGTATCTTCATTGAAAGAGAAAGGATCCCTTGCCTCTTTTTGGACCAAATCTTGGAAAGACTTGAGGAGCTCTTCCAAGGACTATTCGTTGAGCGGAGGTGATCCGAGCTTCTGCACACTATTGACATTTTCAAGATAGCAGATGCATGTTCTCCACAAGACTCAAGTTCCAAGATAACATCATTTATCATATCATATCTAGCACTCATTATGCGAGACCACGGGAGACAAATTATCCGAGGTAGAAGTTGAGAGCTTTGGATCAAATTGCGAGAGAATAAACGTAGGAATGATTTTTGTTCTCCTAATCAACCATTCCGAATATACAAATAAATAGAGGAGTTGTTTCCTATAAAATAAAAAACCTTCCGTAACAACTCTCCCTATATTTGTGAGTGGTTTTAACCACCACTTACATATTCCATAAGTTATCTCTTTAACCTCGTGAAGGCGTATCAACAAGCCGATTATGCGAAATACTCCCTACCTCTTTGGGATCTGTGGGACTTTCCCTTCTACCTCGGGCGCTCGAATTTTGAATCTCCAAGATCCACAAGCTTGGCACTAATTGGATAACCATCCCGAGTTTACCTCGTAATCTTCTCCTTCTCCCCAAAAGTGAGTTTTTGAAAACATGAATCTTTCCCAAATTTAGAAAAAGAGTTTTATTCAACAAATCAACATACTTAAAAAAATAGGAGCTCTGAAATAAAACACACCACACATTAAAAAAATGCCACCAAGGTCTTTGAACACGGGTCCATCGTTGGTGACTAACAAGAGGTCGTTGTTCGACCTCCTACCTCCGTTGTCTCCATCCTCTGCGTTGTTTACTTAGTAAAGAAAATCTTTAGAATTATAACTGCTGTCTTTAGCCATTGGTTCTTCCTCATAATCTGATTCCTCTTCTATGCCCATATTTGCTTCATCTATTTCGAGTTTTTCTTTTAGAAGATCATTGGCTTGAATTTTGCAATATTTAGAGATATGTCCTTTTTTCTTGCAAAGTAAAAACATTGAGTTTCTTCCTTGTCGGTGGAGAAATTATTGTGCTTATTTTTCAAGTATAATGTAGTTTCTTCTACATCTTCTTTAGTATTTTTTCTTCAACTAGAAGAGTTGATATCATATCTTCCAGTGATTATGAAGGCATCTGTCCAAGAGTGAAAACAACATTGCTATATTTGGAAGGCAAGCTATTCAACAATATGGCTTTTGCATCTTCATCATCAACCAAAGCTTTAACTTCGCTAATTGTCTAGTGAGAGATCTAAAATCATTAATGTGACTAGACATGGTGACCCCGTCATTCATTTTGAATCTAAACAACTGGAGTTAAAGAAAACTTGGCATTAACTGCTTTTGCTCCAAATAACTTGTTTAAGTTTTCCCACATTTTATGAGATAACGCAACTCAGAATCTGAAAGAGCCAGGCCAATAACGACTTTGGCATTATCATCCCTAATTTGCCATTCTGCTAATTTAGCTGGATTTGATGGTGTTTTTCTTGTCCATTCACAATCCTCCATAGAGTTTTGTTCATCAACTGCATTTGGATTTTTGCTTTGCAAGTGTGGAAATTGAGACCAATAAATTTTTCTAGTGGTACTTACATTGTAAAAATAGAAAAAAATGTGTTTGTACAAATAATACAAGCTATTATTCACGTGGCACTTAAATGTTGAATGGTAAGGGTTCTTAGTGATGGACGTTGGCACACAAACAAATTCAAAGCGGCGTTAATGCATGTTCACCAGAAGCACACGGATCTGATGGGAATCCACATGTTGAAAACTAGTGATGGCTGTGAATCCCAAAACCATTGAAAATGGAGCCAACAACGGATTTGATACATGGACGGCGATGCAAGTCACTTGAAATATTGCTATACTGCTGATATAATCTGCAACGCTTAGCACAACTCAAGTTCCCATATTGATGGACGACAATCGAGTTTGAGAAATCTGATGACAAATTTGAAACAATATAACAAACATGTGGAGCTAAATGCACAGGAATATGCCTGATTGGTTTAACACAGGCTGTGAATATATGCTAGCAGAAGTCCGTATGAAGGATGGACGTATCAAAGTAGCAGGCAGAAAATCAATTGATAACGCCTTTTCTCTAGTGCTCAATGACACTTGCAATAAGAACAGGACGCCTATCTACCTTGCTTTGTATGAGATAAAGGAAAGCTGTTCGCCTCTCACTAGCTAAAACATGTTGTTGATAGCCCTTTGCTTGAATCTCACGTATTTTCCTCACAAAGCATTTTGCTCTGATACCATATGAGAGCTTTGGATCAGGTTGCAGAGAATAAACATAGGAATGATTTCTGTTCTACTTATCAACCATTCTGAATATGAAACCTCCCATAGCAACTCTCCCGTATATTTGTGAATGGTTTTTAACCACCACTTACATACATGAAGTTGTTTTAACAACTTCACCAAATAATAACTATTTCCCACACACAATATAAATAATGTTCATACTATTCCTAACAGAAGCGAATGCATTCTTTCTCACTAACGAGTGAGAATCAAGATATCCTAATGGGACTTTTCTTTCTCAATCTCCTCGGTCATTTTCACCTTAGAAACAATGTCAAGGGAAAATTTGAATAAAAGAGAACCTCGGGTAATAGTACCTTTCCCTTTTCCAAAATCTTCTCCACCCATTTTTCATTGTCTCTCCCTTGCATGGTGTACCCTTGAGCTCTCTTGATCACTTGATCAAAATTGCTGATGGGAGAGATAGCCTCTGCTGGAGGAAGTGGTACCACATTGGGTTCTAGGAAGGATTGTACATAGGCAGTGAGGGTTCTCACATGCTCTTTTAGTTGCTCCACAATTTGTTTTTCTCTTTGTTTCTGGCAAGCAAGCGGGCTGCAGACTCTTTGAATAGGTGCACATCTATCTCATGTGTAGCTTGTCCCAAGGAAACCCTAGTCAACTCATAGTCATCTTGTGTCATTTCTCCCATGGGTTTTACAAATTTCGGTCATGTAACTTCCACATACTGAGATCCAGAAGCCTCAGTGAAGAAACAGGAAGTTATCTGTGCTTTCTTGGTTCGCTTGGTCTTGATGTATTTTGAGATGGCCTCAAAATTAGGTGTTGTGGCTTGCTGCATTGTTCTTGATTCACCTCCAAGCAACTCTTGTACCCATGGGAAGGTTTTAGCCAATGTGGATAGGAAAGTTAGGTGAGATGATTCAACTGCGAGGAGGACACACTTGGATTGCGGTGATGGACAAGAGACTATGATGGATCAATCTATCCTAATTCGAGGGCTCAAGGGGATTTTTAATGATTTTTTCCCTCTTGTGAGGCCTCTTGGGGAGAAACTTCAATGTACTTTGCTTCTACAAGTTTCCTCTTGGAAGATTCCTCTAAATGAGTAGATCTCGTGGCTTTCTCAGATGCCTTGAGAGAAGAAGTGTGAGATACTTGCCTAGATGGAGACAAAAGATCACCAAACTCAATGAAATAAGCCCTCTTTCGTTTGAACCAATCCTTTGACCTTTGAATTACTGTCATGGTTCTTTCTTTGATGTCACCTGACTCTCGGATGTTCCATGGAGTGGGAGGAAGAGGGGAAGATTGCACCGCTTGATATTTAGGATCAAATAGGTTTGACCCATCATCTTTTATTCCATCCACAAACCAATTAAACTTGAAGTCTCTCATTTGATCCATTGTCATTTGCATATAATCCCGTTTCTTGACTTCGAAGTCATGCATGAGTAACCCAATAATCCTCAATTTGTGGAACATGATGCAATCTGGGAAGAGGAAAGTTTTTGGATTCTTCCTAATATCAAAGTCAAACCAAGATATGTAGGAATACAAATTGAGATCAACGAAGGATGTTTTGATGTTCGTTGCATCCGTGATACTCTTGCACGAGTAGATTCCCAGGGAGATAGGAAAGGACACACCTTTCTTCTTTGCACTCTTGCACTGGTATGGACATGGGATAATTGCTACACAATTCAAACATGATGATCTTATCACTTGGGTACCGAGTAACCTACGAAGAGCAAGATTAAATCCTTCGACCCTTATGTAGGTGAAGGTGGGAAATTGGATGAAGTGACTTCCATACTTCTCGATCAACATAGTTCTTGGGATGAAATTCTCCGCTTGAGATTTCCTTGAGTAACCTTATGATGTACATGGTGAATGCATCATTCACCCTAGAATAGTGAGAGTTACTCTCCCAATGTGTGAGTTGTGGATATTTCTTGTAGGCCGGTGACTTCTTGTGGCACATTAGGAGTAGTGGATAGACCTCAGAAAGGTCTTGTGAAAGCGAGGGCATACACTAGATAAGAAGTCATTGTGAACTTCTTAGAGGTGGGCAACTGCAACAATTGCGATGAATGTTGTTACTTATGATTTGCCCCAGTCCACCATTTGGTCTCCTTTCATAACCACCAAAATGAACTGAGCCATCCAATCTTGGAAGTCCTTTGTTGTTTCTTCTCCCATCACTCTGTTTAGTAGGACACTCACTTCAAGACAAATTCTTAGGGATCCGAGAGGGCTTCCTTCCTTGTTTAAGCCATGAACCAACAACCAGGTCCTACAAATATGAGTCTGTCCTCACCCATTCTTGTGAAGCAAACTCCCGGTGATGATAACTATGTTATTATAGGTGGGAATTTGCAGGTAATGAGAAATGCCTTTCGGTGTGAGGACTGTGAGGATTGAGTTATAATTTGCTCGGATTGTTTTGGAATCAGGATCATAATGTTGTGCACAAGCTAGGACTTGCTTAATGCTTTGAATAGACATAGGGTGACCACCGCTCTGAATAGTCCGCTCGAGAAGATCTTCTCCTCCACTAGTTCCCATGTGGTTCATTCAACATTCTTGCTTTTAAATCTTCCAAGTCCATGTGGGTTACATCACTTGTCCCCACATTGGGATACTTAGCGATCAATGTGGAAATTGATTCTAGGCTCGAGTATTTGACCTTCATGATATTGGGAAGTAGTGAAACATGCGGAGAAGGAGTTGATATGAGTGATTTGAGTCCAACCCCAACACTTTTTATTTTTAGTAGGTCTTATTCCGGATGGCTATTTTTAGTAAGTTTCCAAAATTGTCACTTTTTAGTGTTTTTGACTTGCAAGGAGTGACGGGGATACTGAAGGTTTTTTGTTTCTGAAACTTATTATTTTTAGAATAAATGATTTGTCATAACTTACTATTTTTAGAAAGTGGACCTCTAGGTGTCGAATGGAACAAAATCGGTCTCAAAAGTTTAGGTTTTTTCTTGGGATCTTCTGCTCCAATTTTAGAGGTTTTTAATCGCTAGAACTCCGTAGATTTGAAAAAATGCAAGTGTAGGGGCTACAAAGCATCAATGGTGTTGAGCTTATAGTCAATGTAAAGGCGTTTTCAAAAGGAATGCACTGGTGAAGTTTTACGAAGATCGGTGCATGGTTTTGGAGTTATGAGCAAACATTTGTTTTCAAGCTTGGGGTTTTAGGAAAAATTCAGCAACATGTCTGTGCAAAATGGAATTGGTGGGAAAAAGCAGAGCATTCAAAAATATGAAATTATTAAGTGTTTTAGTTTTAAAGATCTTTCATTCTATTTGCAAGTTCTAACTCACTTTTAACTCACCAACCTCAACCAGGGTTAGACAAGAGGTTGAAGTGGAGTTGCACCCTAAAAAATAGGGGACAAATGAAGCAAGGGGACAAGAGGGGCACCATAGTGCGCTTTGCACTAGATCTTGACATGTGGCAACATGAGGATGAGATGAGAGGAGTTAAAAACAAGCTCTCGGGAGCTGCAACAGGATCTGTATGTGACCAAGGGTTGACAGAGATAGGGGAGTGCATTTTCTTGTCCCTCTTGTCCCCTTGGCTGTTGGGACAAAGGACATGAACAACTCAAAAATGCGCCATGGGTGCATGCATCATGAGGAGGGGGGACAAGGTTGAGTTATAACAAGTTTGCAGGTTGCCTAGGACTCATGTTTACAAGTGTTTAAGTGATGAAACAAAGCCAAACATGGGGGAACACACTTTCTTGTTCCTCTTGTCCCCTTGTACCAAGAGACAAGGGACACACAACCTCCAAAAATGCGCCAAGGGGTCTACATCATGAGGAGAGGGGCCAAATTTGATCAAAGCACACACTTGCAACTTCCCTAACAACATAAGTTGTCACTTAAGTGACGAAACATGTCTATGCATAGGGGAGCGCACTTTCTTGTCCCTCTTGTCCCCTTGCACCAAGGGACAAGGGACAATGGACACAACCTCCAAAAGTGCGCCAAGGGGTCCACATCATGAGGAGAGGGGCCTAATTTCAAGTTGTGCTTAACAACCCAAGTCACAAGTTTTAAGTGATGCAACATGTTGGCTTGATAGGGGGTGCACTTTCTTGTCCCTCTTGTCCCCTTGCACCAAGGGACAAGGGACACAAGTGAGGGTGTAAAATGTGTTCAAGCTGTTTTCTTTGCTGATGTCATTCCGCCAACTTGAAACTAGAACACGAGGGAAGTGCTTTTTTACGCTCCGGGAGCATGACATGGAGTTTAGGGGTCAAACTTTATATGATTTTGACTCCAAAACACTTGTTGAGACCATTCTAACCACTTTCAAGAGCCAATTCTACTTGCAATTTGATTTTCAGGCCCAGTCACTCTTTTGGCTCAAAGGGGCAATTGTAGTGACTTAGTTATCATAGAGGATTTTGAAGTCTTGGACCAAAATTGATGTGTCTACCATGTGGAGAATTCCAAGAGCTTTCCATTGCCTATTTGTTTAGCTTCCAACTCCTCTCGAAACTCCTATAATTTTTAGGACAAGTCCACTTTCTGTTGAGGCATGGCATTCCCTGCACCCGCAATGACCTTGTTTTGCTTGATTGATTCTCGACATCATATGGCTCCGCAAAATTCCTTCAAACTGCCTTGGATACATTCAATACTCCTTTTCTGACAACCTCCAGATGGGTTGTGCCCTTGCAATCACCTCCAAAGGATATTCCTTAGTTGTAAAATGGCTAAAAATAACCTTTTTATGCCTCCGAGGACAAGTTGTTCTACCTTGGATCTCAGTAACTTCCTCAATCCACCTAGGTATACTTCTTGCACATGAAACACACTTGAAAATCATGTTAGCTTGTTCCTCTCAGTCAGAATGAGGATGACACGGTGGACATATTTGGCTAGAGGAAGGGTTTATAACGATTGGGGGAGGAGGTTTTCAAGTGGGGGCTTGGTTGTCATGGCCAAAATTTTAAATTTTGCATGCTATACATTTAGCATGACAACAAGAGGCGTGTGGCATACAAAGATTAAGAGTGCTTTTTGCGATAGAATCACGCCTAAGAAGGGAATAAGGAATTCTTTCTTCGTTCTTGTATATGGCGAGAGAGGCTAGACTTTCATGATCCCTTGAATTGCCTTCATTAGAATTGCCCATCGGTTGGGTGGAAGGCGAGGATGAGAGAACAATTAGAATGGCGGAGTTGGGCGAGCTAGAGGAATTGAGGCGGTTTGTGATGATCAAATTAGAAGAACATCAAAGGTTAACCAAGCAGTGGTTTGATAAGAATACTAGTAAATAGGCCTTCAAAGAAGACTTGGTTTTAAAATGGGATGCGAGATAGAGCTCGGAGCATGGCGACACTCCAAGATCGACGCACTTTGGAGTGAGCCATACATCATCACAACCTGTAAGCGAGCAAATTCATTTGAGTTGTCAAAACTCAATGGGGAGGCGCTCTAAATCCCAATCAATGGGATTTATCTTAAACTTTGGTAGCACATTTTCTAAGTTTAGTTGTCTTCTTGTTTTCGGTTCTTTGTTGTTCTTCTCTTGTTGGAGAGGGTCCCCTTTGTTGTTTCTTGTTTTGTGATCACCGATTGAGTTTAACTCCCTCAATCCTTTATGGTGATCTCCTGTGATTAAGTGTTGTGTTGCACGAGTTGTTTGTCCCATTTGCAATTTCCATAGGTCGAGCAACCATGGAGCAGAGATTGATTCTGTGGCGAGGAATGGAAAGTTAATAGAATGAGGAAATAGTGTGCCGCAGAAAAGCAATACCGCAGCTCAAAGCAGAAAATTTTGGGCAAGTGTGCAAGTTCAACGTTTCAAGCGGAGTTTAAAACAAATGTTTAAAGGCTTTAGGATCAATTCTCAAGTTATGTACTGACTCCATACCCAATGGATTTGCCAGGGTACTTATTAGTTCATCTAGTAGGTAGATGTCCCTTGAAAGTCGCCAAATTGTTGCCCAATTAAGCACTTGTGCTTGTTTGGACAACCTAGTCCAAATTCTAGATTTAAAGGGTTTCAAGAAGTAAGCCGCAGAAGGAAGAAATGTAGTGTGTTACAAAGTAGAGAAATAGTGTACCTCGAAATCAAAGAATCCACGTAATAAAGGAGAAAACCGCGGGGTACATGCCATGGGAGAAAGTAGTGGAGTACATGCTGCAACTTTGGCGAGCAAAGGAAGATAAATAGTGTATTGCGGAAGGAATAAAGTAAAGCAAAGCAAAACGATAAAGGAGTCCATGGGGGAAAATGAAATGTGTGACCTAAAGCAAAGTCGCGGAATGAAGTATCCATTGCACGAGGTCAAATCCGCAACAAACAAGAGATTCGAAGCATTAGGCACCGCGGAATAAAGAAGGAGAAGGTTGTGGAATGCAAATCAAGTCTTGCGGCAATAGGAAGGAAATTGCATGAGCTAGAAAAAAAAGCCGCATGGTCATATAAATTCCGTTGAGCGGTGCTAAAAGCCGAGGGAGACGAAAGCAAGATAACAAATCATCTAAAATCGTGGAATGTAGTAAAGCTACGCCTAAGTATGAACGCCCAACCACCCCAACAACCAGCAATAAATCGTGAAGCAGTGCCGCCCACCTTTCCAAAGGGTCGATGGGGAGTGATTCGAGCAATGTCGATCGGCCACTTGGTCTGCAAAACTAAATGCCCATTGGTCCTTAGTGGTTGTGAGTGGTTGATTTTATTCATTTTTCAATGAAATCTGATTTGCTCTTCTTCCATCCCCATTTTCTATAAATATAAGTGTAAAGGCACAAAAAGGGTCTTTTTTTGCTAAGTTCGAGAGCTTTGCCATTTTGAGACTGAAGCTTTTGCTTGTGGACCTCTATAATGCTTTTGTGAAGTTTTCACGCGCCTTTACTCCATCGAGTAGTAAATGGATAAGTTCTTGATAATATATGCAAGTGTGATCTCTTTCCTTTGAATGCGTTAGTGTTTGATGTGAATATCTCAATCCTCTCACATGATTTCAGCTTCATCCGGATTGTTTCTCTCATAGTTCTTGTGTGCATTCCTCTGGAACTTTATATGCTAAGTTACATCTATGTCCCTTAGAGCCATAACTAAACCCTCTTTTAGTTTGGTGCATCACCTTTCTTTATTTTCAGCATTTCTTTCTCTAACCTTGGTTCCTTGTAAGCATTAGGTTAGGACTAGTTAGTGGTAGTTTTAGTGCTGGTTAGACTAGTTGCGGCGAGCTAGCAGAGAAGGAACCAACCTTCTCTGGAGATTGACCTTAAAGGTGCCATTGTCCCACACTTTGAAGGTCATTCCTGTTTTACTTAGGTGCTCGGCTCGGCCTCAAAAAAAGTGCAATCTTAGGCAACAAAAGTTTTTAATAATCTTTTTTTAATTTTTAATTTTGTTTTTTAATAATATTTTTTAAACTTTAATTTTGATTGAGTTTTTCGGTAACATTTTTATAATATTTTTTTGAAGTTAATATAATTGTTTTATTTTCAAAACTTATTCATTTTTATTGTTAACTTTTTAATTTCAAGTTTTAATATTTTTTAATAATTAATTTGTTTATAATTGGTTATTTAATTATTTATAATTCGTTTATTTGTTTTTGTATTAATGTAATTTTATAAAATTTAATAATGGATAATTTATTTTTATGATTTATTCATTTTATTTTATTTTAAAATTAAATTAAATTAAATTTATTTATTTATATTATTAATTTTTATAATTTGATTATTTGAAACTTTTTGATATAACAAGTAGCCATTGAGGCTATATAGTATAGGGTATAGTTAATATGAAGTTTAAGAATTTAGTATTACCTGTTTTTGTTTGTTATTTGACGTAATTTTATATGTTTTTATGTTTTCTATTATTCAAACTTTATCCATCGGGCAAATTTCAACCGAATTTTATCCTTGCCAAACTCAAATCTCGAACCTTGTGACATAGGTTGCAACCATATCCCATACTTGAACTCCAAAGGCCAACTAAAATGATCTCTTCTCAGCATTCCCCTCTTCCTCTATGCATTTACTCATATCTGCAACAAAGTTAGCTAACCAAACATTTAGATAATCAACCATTCACATAAGCACTAGCCCATTCAACAGCGCCATTGCTGTAGCATCACGTTTACCAACTCATCTTCAGCTGCAAATTGTCTTTGCATGATCTCCATCTCTCTCCGCTTGTCAACTGCAACAATAAACTCAGCATACATAGTATCATGTGAATTTGGAATTCTCACATGCATTTTCTCCAATGTCATATCTGCCGCAACACTACTATCCTCTCCTTTAGTTAATGTTTACTTCAAATCAGCATTATGTACATTCTTTATGTACATTCTCTTTCACATCCTTCTCATCTATATTCATATCCTTAAAAAGTCACGCTTCAACTGGAACACCACCCTCTTCCACACATTCTTTGGTTGATAACAACATCAACTCCTCCATCTTGTTATCTTCTCCATCTTCCTTCATTTTCTTAGGCATCACAAGCATGCCATGTGCAAAGAAACTTTCACTTTCCTTGTCCATAGCAACATAATGTAGCTCTCGACTCAAAGGAGTCTTCTTTAATTCCTATATAGGCTGCTCTCATATATGCACCACCATGCTCTTCCGTCATTCTCCTTGTTTGAAACATATCCACCATCTTTATCTCCTCCTTTGCCTCAATGCCACGTGAGTGTCATTCTTCCTCTATTCCCATCTCTCCTTCATATGTCTCTAATGCTTGTAGAAACATCTCTTTTTCCTCTTCCTTTGAAATCTTCATTGCTGAACCTGCACATAGATCAAACATATTATGGAAATCAAAAGAACCCTCAAATACTCCTTGCATCTCTTCACCTTGCCTCATAGACATGATGTCCAACTCTTCACCATTCCTTGCATTTTTCTCATAGCTTGTAGTCATATGATGGACTATCAAAGGTTCATTCTCAGCAGCCTCTACTGCTGCTATAACACCATTCTCCACTTCATTTTCAGCCTCTACCTCACATAGAGGGTCTTCACCTGTGTTCTCCTCAAGTGCATTAACTAACACTTCATTCTTATTGTTTCCTTCACGGGAACATGGAATCCTCCTTTGCTGTCCTCTTCATTCACTTTCATGGTTTCCTTCATGAAAAATTTGCAATCCTTCTTAGTTGTCCTCAACCATTCTCCTTGCAAAGATGAAAACAAACACTTGCTCTCATTATTTTCCAATGATATTTCATCCTCTTCCTGCTTAGGGAATATAACAATTAGTCTCCTCCTTCAGGTTCACAAATCATCACCCCTACATCCTCCATAATTATTTCTTCTTCTACGAGCTGCTTACAATTCTCATTCTCTTTGCTGTCCTTCAAAACAGACTTGGGTTTCCAACATGAAAACCTCACTCTCTTGTTACCTTTTAAGGTAACCTTCTTCTCTCCACTCTTCATAACACCATTCAGACAAATCTCTTTCACTTCCTCCTCTCTCTTGCTATTTTTCAAAATAGACTTGAGTTGCTCACATGGCAACTTCACTCTCTCATTGCCTCTTAAGGCTATCTTCTTTTCATCATGCTCAAGCCTCAAGACTTGAAGCTTTGTTAACTGCTCTGCTTGCATTCTAGGGTGCACAACATTCCCCATCATCTTGGAAACCTTATGTTCCCAACTCTCCACCTCCTTTCTTTTGTCTTGTCTTCTTTCTCAGAGAACTTTCCAGTATACAGCTGCAACGCCACAAAATCTAGTGCTTGCAACGTCAACCCTTACGGGGTCTTCAATACCCTTCTCTTCAAAACAAAACTCAAGATCTAATATCCATCTCATGAACTCTTCAGGCGCCTTTTTACCACAAAACAAAACTATATTGCTGGTGGGCTAACCAATCTCTCTTACTCAGACATTTACTGGTCTCTTTTCTTTTGTTGGTCTTCTTTCCAAGACATCCAACTTTGCTTCAAGGGATCTCAACATCTTCTCCATTTATTCTTCTTCTTCATTCAGTTCTGCAACAAATTCTCCATATTGTGCAGTCTCCATTGCATTTAATCTCACTTGAATTTCCACTCCACGTGCTCTTACTCTTCCAAGAGGTATTCTTCTATGTGCCATATCATTTTACCAACCAGAGTTCTTTTTCACAACCTACAACTAACAAGCATGCTTCTCTTTCACAACATGTATATAGACTCAACAAGAGCCTCACACCCAATTCAACAAGGCAATCCTTGTTTTGCTATCAATTGATGCAAATAGGACCAGGGTGGACCCAAATTACTAGTAAACTTAATCCCACAGCTGAAACTGAAACTAACTCGCAAATGCATAAATATCATAGTTACCTAAGACTCCGGGACGTCGGGACATAGGGACAGGGTTTCCGGGACAACAATTTTTTTGAAAATTTGGGGACGGTGGGGGACAGCAAATAAAAAATATATATACTTTATTAATTTTACAAATATAACATGAATAATTCAATAAACTAAGACTTTAAATTGAAAGTTTGAAGATTGAAACCATTAATTATTAATCAAATTATTCATCACATAAGCCAAGGCCCAAAATGCTATGTTCAAAACTTCAACATGACAATGAAAGACTAAAGCTGAAAATTAAAATCAAGTCTTACTCTTCAATTATCAACACGAGAAGAGTACACCTACATATGCTATGAAATATTATGTCACGACTCATAACCAAAATGACATTACATAACCAAAATGACAAGTGACAAGTACAACTCAAAAATCGCTATCAGAGCCCTCTGAAGGAACACTTGTGAACCACTCCTCTTCACTAGAAGTATCTGTATCAACATCATCTGCATCTGCAAAGGAGATATCAACCAATCCTTGTTGCTCCTGATCTTCATCAATTTGCCTTGCATCCTCAGGATCCACATCCCACCTCAATGTTGGGGTCTCCTTGTACGTAGGTGTCTTGCGATCCATGAGACGTAAGGCACTATGTACAACAACAAGTTTCTTTGCTCTCTTAGAGGTAAGTCTGTTCCTCTTAAGAGAGTGGATCCACCCATATGTTGACCAATTCCTCTTAGAAGCTAGAGGAACTAGAAACCTGAGAAAGAAGACGAATAGCAAGTGTACGTAGCAATCCTGCGGGTCCATACAATTGCCACCAACTAACTGGACTCTCTTGTGCCAATGTGGTCTGTCTATCTTTGCTGATTTTTGTAGCCATCCAGATAAGCAAACTTGAGCCAATCAGTTTTGACTCATGAACCATCCTCTGCATTATAATTTTTTAGGGCTTTCAAGAAACCCTTCCTCACCTCCTCATCATCTACTGGGAGAACTCTGCTAGGCCTCTCAACTACTACTTTGGATTTAGTGCATATGCAGCCATGTGTAAAGGAGTGTTCAACTTCTCCCATCTCTGCTCAATGATAGGCTGAATATGGTGATGGTAGAACTCCAAGGTGGGGTCCCTTTCCCGAACAACAACTTTCATCTGGCCAAGCATACTATCAATATATTCATATATCTCACCAAGGTTAAGGCTGTCAGAATCTCCATATTTTATCACACTGAAAACCGGAGATACTATGGATGTGATATATCTCACATCTATCCAAAATGTTTCTTTCACCACAATTGCTTTCACCTTCTTCCCTTGCTTTGTCTTGGACCCATCCCACCTAGACCACTCTGATGTCATGACCATATACTGTAATGATTCTTGCAACTCAGCCATCCTATCCAGCAAAATAAAGTATGATGCAAAACGCGCGTCCATTGGCTTAAGGAATTCCTTCCTGGAAAAGCTACGGAAGAGTGCTAATGACGTATGGTGATTGCGAGATGAACATCTCGCACATCTCTAGCATCAATCACTACATTTTTGACCCAATCAATTTTTCTAATATCTTTTAGAGCATTGTTCATAAGATGCGCCTCTGTTCAAAATCGCGATTTATCGGCGATAAATCGCGATAAATCGTTTGCCTTCATCAAAACGATTAAACTTTTGAAAAATCGCGATTTTTGTTATCCCGATAAATCGCCGATTAATCGCGATAAAATACCTTGCAAAATCATTGAAAATCGTGGCTAAAATCGGCGAAAATCGTGGGGAAAACGTGGCCTAGGGTTAAATACGAAAATAGACCAAATCGATTTGTTTTTATCCTGTTTTCTCTTTCCACGAACTCGTTTTTGCTACTGCGACTTGCATTTACTCAATCCGTGTTCATTCGACGTCGGTAGGAGGGCATTCGACGTGGGTAGGACTCAGGAGGGCACGCAAGTTCAGTTCGCGGCAAGTTTGTGGCAGGTTTGTGGCCATTTCGTGCCCATTTTCCAACAGTTCGTGGCAATTCCGTGCCCATTTCGTGCTCATTTCCAACAGTTCGTGGCATCGTGCCCTAGCAGGTATTAATAGTAAATACTAAATACAGTAATAGTAAAACTAAAAATACAGTAATATTAAATTATTACAGTAAAAATAAAAATATTGTATATTAAGTATTAATATTAATACTGTATATTAATATTAATACTGTATAATAGTATATTAATACTGTATATTAATGTATATTAATATAGTATTAATATACTACTATTATATAGTATTAATATTAATATACGATAGTAATATTAATACTTAATATACTGATATTTTTATTTTATTAATATTAATGTATATTAATATTAATGTATATTTTATGAATTTAAATGTTTTTAAAAGTAGCGATAAAGTTGCCGATTAATGCCGATTTTTTGCCGATTCCCGATTTTCGATTCAAAATTTGGCCTGCCGATTAATCCCGATTTATGATTTTTTGAACTATGGCATGCACATAACATGGGGTCCAAAATATATGTCGGTAATGAGCCTCAACAAGTTTACTGTTGCCCTGCACACATAAGTTGCATCTGTGACAACTGCACAACATTGGCGGGGCCAACCTCCTTAATGGCATCTCGCAAAATGGTGAATTGGAACTCTACATCCTTTTTCTTCCTTGAACAATCAATTGCCCTAAAAAAGTAAGGACCCTCTTTGCATGAAACAATGATATTTATGAGTGGGTGGTGTCTGATATCTGTCCACCCATCCATGATGATGTTGCAACCGTGAGAGACCCATGTGCACCTCATTTCCTCCATCAATAAATTAACCTTGGAATAGTTCCTATCCAAGATTGTGGTTCCTAACTTCGTGTCTCATGGGGGCACATAACTCACACCTGCTTTGGCTACCTTAGCCATAGCCTCCTTGAAATAAGGAGAGCGAGCAACATGAAATGGAATGCCAGTAGTAAAAAGAATTTTCTAATTGCATCATCGGCCTCTTCTCTAGCCTTTGTATCATATATGTTAACAAGCTGGACTTGAGGCCACAACCTTCCTCTTCCCCAAGTACCACCAAAAGCATCCAATTCAGACACCTCATAAGATGCACCTACAACACTACCAATATTAATTCTCACGAGAACTAGAAGGGGTGCCGGTGCCACTAACATGATAGCCACAAACTTCTGGAACTTTTTCACCATATCTCCATTATACAACCTCACCATTTCGACCTCTCTTCAAGTGATAGCTGTTCACACATGCCTACACCTTTCCCTGAGATGTGCAATAATTGTGCATTCAACCTAGTAATGCTACCTGACCAAGATAATGAGCATATGTTGCATTTCCATATTTTAATGCATCTGAAATGCTTGATCTAGGAGCTTGCGTAATTTGACCAAATTGTTTCAAAGATTTTTCTTATCAAAAGGCCCCCAAAGATACTTTGTCAACATGGCGGAGAGGGGCATTGAGCTTGTCCACACTCCCTTGTGAACTAGCAAAGTATTAGGTGTTTCGATTGTGTTCCTTCTCCTTGCACACACCATCTCATCAACCATTTCAACCTCACATTCGGCTTGATAATCACTATCCGAACTCGGTTTGAAGCTGCAATAATTAAAAAACAAAACAATATAACTATACAATACAATAAAACAATGAATACACTTAAAAAAAAACAGTGATGAATACATTTAAAAATAAAAAAACAAGCAATAAAAATACCCTCCCTTTATGCTTTATCTCATTCCCTCACTCGCTAATCCAAATAGGAAAAAAATACAAGCAAATGCAATACCTTCACTTTCAACTTTGCATTTGGAAATTTAAAAAAACAAAGAATGGTTGTAATGTATGTACATACCTCTTGCTCTTCCTCCTTGCTCTTGTGCCTTGCACCTTGCTCCTTGCTCTTTCCTTCTTTTTTTTTTTTGCTCTTGCTTTGTGTGATTACAATGAGTGTGAAATGTTCTTTTTATAAGTTTTTTTGTTGCTTTTAGGGTTAAGGCATGTTCTTTTTTATTAGAATGTATTAAAAGTACAAAAAAATATAAAAAAGTATTAAAAAACTGAAATTTGCTTTGTTTTTATGTTGAAAATGCGGAGTGTTGTTGGGGACGTCGTGATGTCCCGAGACATCTCGCGACATCCCAATAAAGTCCCCAATGGCCCTTTGCATCCGGGACATTCCGGGTGCGTTCCTTGTTTGTGGGGAGGTCCCCTTTTTTGTGGAAAATAGGGATGGTGGGAAAATGTCCGTCCCGTCCCCAAGTCCCGGGACTTGCTCCTTGCTCTTTCCTTCTTTTTTTTTTTGCTCTTGCTTTGTGTGATTACAATGAGTGTGAAATGTTCTTTTAATAAGTTTTTTTGTTGCTTTTAGGGTCAAGGCATGTTGTTTTTATTAGATTGTATTAAAAGTTCAAAAAATATAAAAAAGTATTAAAAACTGAAATTTGCTTTGTTTTTATGTTGAAAATGCGGCAGTGTTGTTGGGGACGTCGTGATGTCCCCGAGACATCTCGCGACATCCCCAATAAAGTCCCCAATGGCCCTTTGCATCCGGGACATTCCGGGTGCGTTCCTTGTTTGTGGGGGAGGTCCCCTTTTTTGTGGAAAATAGGGATGGTGGGAAAATGTCCGTCCCGTCCCCAAGTCCCGGGACATCCCGGGGACTTGGGGACGGGGCGAGACATTTTCCCACCATCATTTTCCACCAAAAAAAAAGGGGACGTAAGGATAAAGGGGGGTCATGTCCCTGCTGCGTAACACCGATAAATATAGACTCAAGAGCACAACCATAAATTCAAACACATCTTTGTATTAAATACTCATGAAAGTTACAGAGATTTGATTACGCGCACACACTCACACTCGTTGGCCTTAACATGCTTACTACAACATTAGATGAAAAAGAAAATCCCTTTCTTAGTCCCTTTGGACTTGAATTAAATTCAACCCAAACTCTCTCTAAATGAATTCTATGTTCTGCGTCCTTTACTTTCCAAAATATAACTGTCTTCAAGAATTCAAACCCAATTAACATTTCTTGACCTTCTAGAATCTCTTTTTATCTCCCAAGAGCCTTAGAAACACTTGAAAATGTCAGGCCAATGATTAAATTGCAAGAGAAAGATTGACAGAATGAAATGGATGGGAAATTAGACAAGAAGAAAATATTCAATGAAGCTCTCATGTATTCAATAAAGCTCTTCATGATACACATGCATACAAGCATAAATAGCCACAAAGGGAGACTCTTTGGTTCATCTTCTAGATAACTGTTCAACTTCCCTTGCGTGTGCATTATTTACATTAAATTACAAACACTAATATTAAAGTGACAAATATTAGACTCAGAATTATGATATTATTTTTAACACTCCCTGTAAGACTAAGTCTAATGTGTTGTTTGTCCTCTGCAATTTTCATGATGCAGATGATGCTCAAAATAAACCATGTGCCAAAGAGAGTGAAAATTGGAGAACCCAGGTTGATTGCACCCATGAGTAGTCCAAGTGTGCTGCAACTACACTGTATTGCCTGAAAATTGGATAACCCAGGCTGATTGCGCCCATGAGTAACCCAAAAGTGTGCTGAAGCATGCACTGAATGACCCAACTTTTTGTCAAGATGAAAATGTAAACTAATTATTGTCCACAAATCTCTCAAAATGAAAGCACATTTCGACACAAAAATTGCATCTGTGGCAGAAAAACTGTGTCGAAATTGGATGAACTAGCTCCATGCATAGTCATCTAAATGAAGTGTAATCTCTGATGTATCAGATGCTGGTCTGATCATCACTCACTGTAGTCCACAGCTATGATGCACTCACTGGAAATGAAGGGACTTACAAAATGAGATTGTCCAACTGTCCTATGGTGGTTTATATCACTTGCCTCAAGATTTTAAAACGTGACTATTGAAAGCTTCTCCAAAAAAACAATATTAAAGCAATTTATATAGAATTCCTAAGACTTATCTTTGACCAAGCTGGAGAGGCCCGTGGGAAGAGAGAAGGATTCCTCCTTTCTACCCAAAGTCAGGGCAATGGAGGATGATGTGGAAGGGAAAGTGAGATGAACAGATCTGAAATGTAACTCCAATTACTGGTTTGGAATGGGCTGCATGACTCATGAAAGTTTGTGTAGAAGTCCATAGATTTTGGTTGACTCCCTAAACGTATTGACCAAATGGCTGGATGTGACAGTCATTTCATGGAAATTGCAGGTTATAGTAGGTCATGGACTGTCAGGAGATGTTCCAGATAGTCCAGTGTAGCAGCTAGGGAAGACTTCAGCCATAACATGGCAAGGAAACACCTCTATTCGAATCAAGCATACAACGGCACCTCAGATGAGATCAAAACTGGCATTCCAGAGGAGGATGTGTGGTCAAAGCCCATCAAGGGAGACGACACCAGCAAAAAAGAAGAGGCGGCGAAAATACTTGAGAGGAGAACAAATTGATCCTGTGAAAGAGCTGCTAGCTTCAATATGTCGGCTCCTTGATAGTCTCTAGCAGTCATGATGGCTGTGCAAAATATGGGTTGCCTTCAACAGAAATTGCTTCGGACTTTAAAGTAAAAGAAATGGCGGAATTTTAGAAATAGACAGGAGGCTCTGATATCAATGTCAATCTAGGTTAAATTGCAAGAGAAAGATTGATTGAATAAAATGGATGGGAAATTAAACAAGATGAAAATATTCAATGAAGCTCTCATGTATTCAGTAAAGCTCTTCATGATGCACATATGCGTACAAGCATAAATAGCCACAAAGGGAGACTCTTCGGTTCATCTTTTGGATGATCATTCAACTTCCCTTGTGTGTGCATTATTACAATCAATTACAACCACTAATATTATTATAATAGACTTAGTATCAGGATATTATTTTTAACATAAAGAATAAAATAAACATTTTTGGGCCATTACATTTACTTTTACAATTCACATGGGCGAAACTGCCACTTTATGAAGTCTGGTAGTTGCAAAACCGTCACTCAAGCTTGCAAAACCATTAGGGCAATTATGTAACCGCCACTCAAGCTTGAAAAACTGTCACTCGGTGCAGACCGGTGGTTTTGTCATTGTGCAAATCTTACAACTTCTGTAGGCCATAACTTTTGCACATGTACTTGAAATGTGATGATTTATTTTTGAAAGTGCATAAATTTTCAAGGGGAATCCCAATACGCTATCACATTTAGGTTTAGAGAAGTCCTTGATGCTGTTTTCTCCTATGCCCTACAACCTATCCGTTTTAGCTAAGTAGCTGATACGTTTCGGATATGAGTATGGATACGAAGAATCCAATACGTGTATATGACAAAATCACCCTGCCGCCCTCAGATATGATAGTAGAAAAATAATACAAGAAATAAAAAGATATAAATTTTAGCCTGATAAATAAGAATTAACCACATAATATGCATATAAAAAACAAAATAACCACAAAACACTACTGATAATCTATATAATGCCAACCAAATGCCAAATGAAATGTCACAAATGTCATAAATATTAAATTTTATTATTACATAAAAATGCAGCAGGGTCTGAATCTTCATGTGATCATTAAAACAGAAGATGCATGTATATCAAGAGCTACTGATCTTATTTTCTGGTTTTATAGCAGCACAAAACTGAAAATCAGATTTGTGGTGGGATTTAGATTCACTGTCACGATCGTTCCTTTTCTAGATTTGAATCTGCCTGTAATCACTGTCATGACCATTCCTTGTCTAGAATTGAATCTGCCTGTAAGTGATCAGATAAAGAGTTTTTGGTCGATTGTGCTTGTTCCCTCCTGGTCAGATTTGTTCCCAAGATCAGACCCTGCTGTTTTTTAGGGTTTCATAGTGTTTTTAAAAAAACTGGGCCATTTTATGTTTTAATGTTGAAACAAATTAGAACAAATAAACCTTGTTTTTGGCCTTGGATATGGCCTGGACGGTCCGGGATACGTCCACAAATGTATGCGGACCATTCAGGCTGTATACGGGTGTATCCAGCACTGTATTTGTATTGATCTGTATCCAGCCCTGTTTTCTGCCATTTTGGTATCCGAGCATTCTAGTGCTTCAAGTGATGCAGCTACTTGCTAGGTTTCGGTGATTGTTGAGAAACTCAACCAATTCTCGTGGAACCCAATTAGATGTCTGAATCTGATGTATACTTATTACACTTAAAGTGTTGGAAGGTCAATACTTCCTACGGATCAACTTCACCATGTCAAAACATCTAAAAAGACCAATTAGTCCACATACACAAACCTACTGCTTTTTTTTGGTTGATGCAAGATTACTGTCAAATATTTAGCTAGTAAATGTCAATTTGTGTTGTAATCGCCGGAGAATGATATTTATCAACCCTTATACTTACTCTTTTAGTTTTGAGAGGATAACATGTTAGCAACCAATAATATGTTTGTAAAAACATAGGAGGTTGGATTCTTATCAAACTATTTTTATTGATAAATATGAAAATATTCAGGATCGGGAGAGTTGCCATTGATATCCATGTATTACTGGCTTTGGGGCTTATTTTGGTTAGTTTAAAAATGCTAAGATGTTGTTTTACTCTCTGCAGCTTTAAGCAGCTTGCTAATTCTCGGCCTTTGGCGGAGTTGCAAACAGCAGTGGATATCTCTTCAGCACCTGCAGCTACCCTTGCAGATGCATGTGGGGAAGGACCTGAAGGAACCGTCGAGAGGGAAGATGTCAAGCTTGATGGAGTTGGTCCTTCAGGAAAAGAGGAACTGGAGAAATATCTTGCTGTTAGAGAAGAAATGTATAAGAAAGCAAAAGAACTTGATGCAAAGATTTGTAATTTTGAAGCAGCTATCCGCAGACCCTACTTCCATGTTAAACCTCTTGATGACATTCAACTTGGCAATTGGCATCGCTACCTTGATTTCATTGAGAAAGAGGGTGGTGTTGATAGAGTATGTTTCTTTACAATCATATTAAACAAATGTTAGTTTTTTATATGGAAACTGTGTATTTTTGTTAGTCTAACAAAGACTTGTATACCTTTACAGATGGTGAAACTGTATGAAAGATGCCTGATTGCTTGTGCCAGCTATCCAGATTATTGGATTCGATATGCCCAATGTATGGGAGCTAGTGGCAACATGGAGATAGCAAGCAATGCGCTTGTTCGTGCAACAGATGTTTTTGTTAAGGTAATATTAGTGATTCTCTAGGATTGTTTTTCCTAGTATGATGTTTTGTGTTGGATTCAAATGGAATTTTCATGGTTGCTTCTTTATTCTAGTATTCCTTTCAGAATGCTCTGATAATATGTTTATGTCTGTCTTTTCTTAGAAGTTTGTGGTATTTCATGATAATGATGTTTATCTACAAAAGGGCTTGATGATTTCTTTTGATTCTGAGTTGGAAAGACTCAGAACCCATGCTACACCTTTCTTATTAATGCTCAGGTTCAAAGCTCTGCTGTGTAAAATCTCTTACTGGGGTGGGTACACACTGGTTGCTTGACAGTCCAGGTAATCCTTGTGATGTGGGGATTATATCTAACTGGCTCAGGAATCACCCCAATGATTTGAGTTGTAAATGCCCAATAGTTTCAAGTCTGCATACTAGGCAGAAGTGGTTTGCCTTAACTGATTGGGAGTCGGCAAAAGTACCAGGGATGTTAATGATATGTTATTTATTTAATTATATGTTACACATGAGGTCAAAATCCTCCTGTAACACTCTTAATTTGTATTGAGCTCTCAACCCACAAGGGTTTGAACCCCGGTTCTTATTGTGGCAACACTCTGCCTCAACTACTTGACCCATTCCATTCGAGTAGTCAATTATAATGTTTTCTAAAACATCATTTGATTTTACAGTGTATACATTACTCTTTCTTTTGGTACAGGTGTGCAAGCAACTTACAAAAACTGGTTGGAAGTATTATCATGTGTAATAATATACTGTCTCTAAAGCTTCAAGCCCCAGTTATGGTATTATACTAAGTAGCTGATACGTTTTGGATACGGGAGCGGGTACAGAGTATCCGATATGTGGAAACGGCAAAATTTTTTTGGGCTCGGATATGGTGTAGGATACGGCAGTACAAAAAATATATAAAAATTAAAAAATATATAAATTTCAGCCTTCTAAATAAGAATTAACCACATATTATGCATATGAAAAACAAAACAAGCTAAATAGCCACAACAAACTACTCATACATTCATAATTTCAATTGTCCCTACCATATCTAGTTGAGGTGTTTATTACATTTATGATTTATCTCATACATGCTATTTTTATCCATGTTTATGATGGCTTGTACTTGGTACCTTCTGTAGAATAATGGTGCTGCGAAAACTGTAATTTCTGCTGTAATGATATATTAAATTTAAAATATACCTTCTGTAGAATAATGGCTCTGTGAAATCTGTAATTTCTGCTGTAATGATATATTAAATTTAAAATATACCTTCTGTAGAATAATGGTGCTGTGAAAACTGTAATTTCTGCTGTAATGATATATTAAATTTAAAATATACCTTCTGTAGAATAATGGTGCTGTGAAAACTGTAATTTCTGCTGTAATGATATATTAAATTTAAACTATACCTTCTGTAGAATAATGGTGCTGTGAAAACTGTTATTTCTGCTGTAATGATATATTAAATTGAAACTAGAACAAAAAAATAAAATAAAAATACACAGTTTTGGGCCAGGAAACGGCCAGGATACGGCCAGGCAGGTCCGGATACGGCCGGGTACGTCTGCAGAAGTACCCAGCCATACCCGGACCTGCCTGGCTGCTCCCAAGCCGCTCCCATCGCCGCTCCCGCTCCCGAAACGTGCCGTACCCGCTCCAGGGGGTCTAGGGGTGCCGTATCGGCTACTTAAGTCTTATATGCACTAGTTGGACTATAGCTGTAATTTCTTGTAGCTAAGCTGCCATCTGGAAAATTTTATTTTTAATGTATTTCTGTTTTGCTGATACAGTTTATTTTTATCAGCCTTTGTCATGCTTTTAGCATTAAGGTAACTGTCTTGTATGCTTTCTAGAGATGTCTGGAGATTCATATTTTTGCTGCGAGATTTAAGGAGCAAATTGGTGATATTGATGGGGCACGTGCAGCATTTCAGATTCTTGGAGAGTTAGCTCCCGAACTCGTTGAAACTGTAGTTAAACATGCAAACATGGAGAAACGCCTGGTATGAATTGTGTAAATTTTTGTGTGGTTACAGAACACTTAATTTATTTTCGTGTGGTGGTTACAAAACACTTACTTTATTTTCTTTGAGAAGGAGCTCGTATATATTCTCTTATCTTTTGTCACATTTTTTCTGCAGGGAAACATTGAAGTGGCTATGTCAATCTACGAAACAGCGATTGCAGCAGAAAAAGCAAAGGAAAAATCGCATATGTTAGATATGCTTATCATTCAGTACACCCGCTTCCTTCACCAGGTTGGTTTTTCGAGTTGGTATAAACTCATGCCATTTAAACTTCTTGTCTGTGTCTGTGTGGTCTGTATTTTTCCAAATAACACTGCTATTTATGTATAACCTGTAGAAAAACCATTGCAGAAGGTACATCCTTGGATTGATCCTGGTTATTTGCTAAGACAGTTTTGTGTTTACCACTTAAGCACCCTTGGGTACCTCCCTGGTGTTTTTGAGCTAAATTAGGTCATGAACGTGATACCTTAAGTTCTTTTTAGACTGTAGTGCCAGTCAGTTGAAGTTCTTCCATTTATGGCTGTTTTGGCTAATTTTGGAATTACATATGCAGGTGGAAGGCAACGTAGATAAAGCAAGAGAGGTTTTGGTTCATTCATTGGATCTCTTACCAAGCTCAAAGCCTCTCATAATGGTACTTATTGCTGTTCAATTGTATTTGTTGTCTGAGATAAACTTTTAGAGAGATTTCTATTATATAATGACTTGAAAGTGTATATTGTTGGGTTAGCTCTGTTGCAGTAAATTGTCCATTGATTTCTTACTTTTATATCCTTTGGATATTTGTTGTCTTAGTTTAAATCTACTTTATTTTCTGGTCATTGTGAAAGTTTGTGTTATTTTTTGAAGGGAAAACACAAGAGTTGAAGCTGCCAATATGTTGAATTTCATGTAAGATTTTCTGTGCAGGCGGCGATCCACTTCGAGTCAATATCCAGGATCTCAAAAGAACTTGATTATTTGGACTCTATTGTAGACTGTGCAACTAAGGCTGATACCTCCCAAAGCTTAAGCTCATCAGACCGGGAGGAGATATCAAGCATATTTATAGAAGTAATTTTTGATTTGAAGAGCTGTTATTTTGTTTCTGACAAAATCCACGCTCTCTTTTGTTTGGAGTTTTTGATATATTTGGATACAAGTTACAACCATGCTGCTAGAAATGATGAAGCACTGCAAATGAGATTCTAGTCACATATTAGTATGTCTCTTTTATTTGGCAGAAAAAGGAACTGAAAAACTTAAGTTAGACACAGAGGACGGTTATAAAGTTTATTTAGATTTGATTTTGCAGTTTCTTGACCTCTTTGGAGATATACATGCTGTTAGAAAAGCTGAAGCTCGTCACAAACAACTATTTCCAGCAGCACACAAGAGCCGTGCAGTATCTAGGAAACGTCCTTTATCAGATTGCAGTGCGTCAGACAAGGCGAAAATACTTAAGACAAACACGACTTCTGAATCTCCTGCACAATCTAATACTTTTGCAAGTGGGCAATCTCAGTGGGGTGTGGGCTATGGTTCTCAAGGTTATTCTCAACAGCCTCAGAATTGGCAGCAAGTACCTCCTCAACAAGTACCTCATGCACAACCTCAGCAGTGGAATGCTGGCTATGATCAACAGGTTTGGTTTTCTCATTAATATGTTTGTAATATTCTTTTTGGGGACAGTGGGAACTTACTTCTAAGATTATGTTTTTTTACTGAACATTGTAGGGAGCTCCTCAACAAGTACCTCATGGACAACCTCAGCAGTGGAATCCTGGCTATGATCAACAGGTTTGGTTTTCTCATTAATATGTTTGTAATATTCTTTTTGGGGACAGTAGGAGCTTACTTCTAAGATTATGTTTTTTCCTGAACATTGTAGGGAGCTTATGGTGCATATGGGGGCTATGCTAACTATGGGTCTCAACAGCAACAACCTCAACAGCAGCCACAAGCTTATGGTGGTTATGGTCAAGGATATCCTCCCAGGTATTTACTTTGTGTGTTAATATAAAGCAATCAACCTTATAAAAGCAATTTTATAAATATGGACATGCATCTCAGTTATAAATTTTTGATAGCTTTGTTTACTAAACCTAAAGTTGTTTTCAGTCTGCTTTGTTCATTTTGTTCATGTATGACTCTTTTTCTACAGCAAAATTATGGGCAAACCGCACCTGCATACACGGCCCCTCAGCAGCAACCTTCTGTACAGCCAGGTTATTATGCTGGAGGGTATTATTGAGGCACCGTAGAGTTTTATAGAGGAGTCATTCTTCAAAAGAGCTCTATGATCATTTTGACTTGTTGCACAAAGATGTTACAGGTTAGTTACGTTGTGTTTATTTCTGGATGTAACTGCAAGGAACAATATGAGGTCCCTTTGCTGTGTTGTTCAGCGAACATTTGTCTACATAACCATTTGCCAACAAAAAGTGATGGGAGATTGTCTTAACCAGGATGTGGAATGTTTCCTTATGAACTATCTTATACAATATGTTTCACTTGATTTTTTCGGTTTCATTTACTTCAGAGGTGCAGTGATTAAAATGTATATACTAGAGGTAAAATGTTTGTATTTGAGCACAGTGTTGTTTTTCTCACCATGGCTGCAAGACTTGGTCGCTGTTGCCGATCATGATTTGAAGAATGTATCTATGTAGTTTTGATACATCTTGAACTAAGGCTCATTTAAGCTAATAATAGACAGGTATGCGTTTCCTTTTCAATATCTATTTGTATGAATTGCCAAAGGATTTTAATCTGGCAAGAAAAGGGGATTATTAAAACGAAACGCATTGTCTAGACCCTACATTACGAGGTACACCTGCACAGGCCATAGGTATGGGTATGTACCGTACTCGTACGTAATATGGGTATGGTACACCAGGGTATGTCTAGGTACGTCCGGCAGTTCCATAGACATACACTGGCGTACTCATACCTGTATTACGTGCATTGAGTATGGTACATACCCATACCTATGGCCTGTACAGGTGTACTGCCGGACGTACCCTGGCCGTACTCACACTTAAAATGGCAGGGTTTTTTTTTTTGGGTCAATAAAGGTCAACAGATGGGATTGGGTTAATGTACCCCAAGCACGTAAATAATAAAACAATACATCTTATTGGATCTTTACTTAATTTATACCCCAAGAATATCAAGAATAGAAGCAAGGGAGAAAATTGGTATCTATGTTAATATACATTTAAATACTCTAAAGCTATTTTACAAGTTGGCAACCAAATAGTAATGTATGCAAATAATCATATTAGTACCGACAATGCCTCCTTTACTAGAAAAGCTATTAGAAAAAATTTAAGTCCCAAAACCAAGGAAAATATTGTCCATAAACTGTAGGAAGACAAGGATGTAGTGAAATTACTGTTTACTATGAACATCATTGGCACATGTACAGTAAAAAACACAGAAATTTCAATCAATACCTGATTCAACTGTGGTAAAACAAGGGCATTCACAGAAGTGCCTAAAACAATGGCTGAAACTGCAACAATTGAGATGAGTTTGGGTAATGTAGGATCAAAAAATGCAGTGGCAGCATCTCCACTTGCAAGACTAATGCTGGAATAATAAGAAAAACCCCAGAAGAATCTGATCTGTCAGCTTTGGAGGGAGCTGGTAATAGCCGGAATTCCAGTCCGGTTACATGATTTGCTATAAGTTATGATTATAATTAGACTATGAGTATGCTGATTTATCTTGATTTCTGTATATACAATGTAATATTTGGATTTTGAACAATGTACTTGTTCTAAGTTTGATTCATGAAATATCATGACAAAATGCATTGAATTATCAATAATTTTTGTGGCTATTTCACTTATTTAATATTTTTTTTACTCTATGCATGTTTAAGGCTGAAATTTTTCTTATTTGACTATAATATATATATATATATATATAGTATGGCTGTACCCGCCCCCAAATTTTTTTCCGTACCAGCATACCGGATCCCTGTACCCATACCCAAACTGTACCACGTATCGACTACCTAGTCTAGACCAGTGTTTCCAAGATATTCTAAAAGCTGGACAATATGGCACTTCATTAAACTAACTGAAACAACTTTTCCCAACGATTAATTATTTGCAGATCATTTTCCATTTTTTTCTCAATTTTACAATTTCAGACCCTTTCTATTCACTGTGAAAACATTGAACGATGTGCCATTATGATTCTGGAGGACTAAACTTATGTATGGTAAATTCCTTATCAATTCAAAGCTCTTTGGCAATATTAGACTTTTGTGTGTCAGAAGGGATGTTCTCTTCCTATAATATTTTACCTTGAGGTTATATTTACTTTACACTACGCATGATTCGTACACTTGAGTCCTAACACTTTTGGCATGTATGCTACAATTACTGTTTCCATGTTGAGTTGCGGACTCGGATAATAGATGTTTCATTTTGTGTATATTCAGACATGGTGGACAGCACATGCACATGCACAAACACATTGTGAGCGTGGTGATGCAAGTGCAAGGTGCACAATCATTTGTACTGAAGATAAGAGTATAGTTATCGCTAATTTTTTAATGGATGGGCATATCATTAGATGTTTATGGCTGGCATTCCATTGAGAATCTGGCTCCGACTAACTTGCAATAATTTTCCAACACAATATGTAAGTATGCACATTGTTGCAATGTTTATCAGATTTTCTTTGAGATTTGGACTGTAGTAATCTGTGGGGCTATCATTTTAGACCCAATGAGTTTGTAATTTGGGGTATCCTTGGAAAAGTTGGGCTGGGTTTTCTTTTTGTCTTTGTTTATGTTCACACCTTATGCAATATTGAAGAGGATTAATTTATGTCATATGGTTTGTCAACGATTAATCTTTTGTGAATTAATTGAGCTCTTTGTTTTGTTTGTGTTATAAAAATTAGACTAATAGGATACAATATGTAGGTACTGCACATTGTTACAATGTTTATCAGATTTTCTTTGAGATTTGGACTGTAGTAATCTGTGGGGCTATCATTTTAGACCCAATGAGTTTGTATTTTGGGTATCCTTGGAAAATTTGGGTTGGGTTTGCTTTTTGTATTTGTTTATGTTCACGTCTAATGCAATATTGACACGGCTTGCTTTGTAATTATAATTGAGATGATAATAACATGTAATGTGTGGCATAAGACTAGCCTATACCAACAAATGGCTAGGTGTCATTTGGGATTGGATTGAAATATGACAGGCAACATACTAAATTGTAGAATTTTGTATTATGAAAACAACTAATTGAAGTGAAGGAATATGAATTTGCAAGCACATGTGACCAGACAAGGAAAATGTTTTTTTAAATTGAAAACAAAGAGTTATTTACAAATGGTACAAATCTCTGTGAAGTGATGTTTTCTCTTTATGTACAATCAAAGCATATCTACAAATATAGAAAATCAAGGAGAAAATGAAGTGCTATGCCTTTGAATAAAGGTTCGAGAAGTGACACTTAAATTTGGGGTGTGAGTAATGTTTTGTGGTTTTTGAGCCTTTGGAAGTAGTTTTGTTCTATACATGTGAGCTTTTCAACACTTGAACAAGGGATCTTTTAGATCTACGGTTGCAAAGTTATGGTCCAAACGACTATCCAAGTGTGCAAATTCCTAGACAATATTCTTTTCGCACCTTTCCACTACTTGAAAATAGAAAATAATCCAATCATGAATGGATTCATAAGTAAATTGCTCTCTGTAAAAGCAATATTGATGATATTATTGAAAAATAAAAAGGATTTATGCTTGGATAATCCTCAATTGGGCTATCACTTGGATAAGTGTGTACTTTTATTATATATTAAGTTGCAAGTCCTATTCTTTATAGAGAATATCTTGGTTTTTTCATACCATATTGGTGTGTGCTATGTTCTTTTTCTACCTTGTGGAGTGAGTTTGACTTATTTGATCCTCGAGTATGTCTCACAAGGGTTTTAAGCTTATGGGTTAGCTCTCTCAATATTTGTTCCTTAAATGTTTTACAAGGGTATTAAAGCCTATGGGATAGCTCCCCAAATTTAATCCTTGTTTGGCAAAGTATGTGGATGTTTGGTGACCATAAGAAAATAATGTTCGTGATAATCTTGTGGTTCGAAGTTTGCAAGTTTGGTGTCTTGCTTAAGCTTAAATTTAGAGTTCGAAGGTGTGTTTAGGATGTCATGTTCATGTTGGGGATTGATGTAGGTGTAAAGCTCGTGCAAATACTAGCCTCATATCTCATGCATTTTGCAAAATTTAATGTGAATAACATCTTTCACCAATTTTTTGAATTTCATCTCAAGGAATCTCTAGAATGTATGTGTGAATTTTTGACATTGGATGAAAAGGTATAAGTAAAACAATGATTCTCTCATGGGGCGATTTTTTAAAAATTGAATTGTAGGCCCATTCTTTAATGATATCTAGTATCATGAATATTATGTTCATTTTTTTTTGTATTTTGAGCGATTTTTTTTTGAAATTATCAATTTTTTTATTGATGGCAAAGTATCTAAATATGTAATTCGCAGTTTGCTAAGTTTTGAAATGACTAATAAGTAGTTGATTTTCAAAGTTGCTTTTGGTAACTTTTTAATTTATGCTTAAAGCATGGACCCTAGCTTGATATTCAATATAGAGAATATCCTAGTAGAAAATGAAATGGGTGTTGAAAGGTTAGAATTTTTTGTGTATTTTGAGCGATTTTTTTTTGTAAGTATCAATCTTTTTATTGATGGCAAAGTATCTAAATATGTAATTTGTTTGCTAAGTTTTGAAATGACTAATAAGTAGTTGATTTTCAAAGTTGCTTTTGGTAACTTTTTAATTTATGCTTAAAGCATGGACCCTAGCTTAATATTCAATATAGAGAATATCTTAGTAGAAAATGAAATGGGTGTTGAAAGGTTAGAATCTATGGGGTTTATCATCATCGACAAGGAGGAACCTTAATTATGATAAATGGAAGAATGGGAGCATATGTTGAAAATGGCACGAGCAAATATATGCTTTTATGTCTCTAATTAGTAGTCATCCCATGCTTGTCATTTACAATTTCTTAAAGGTATATGTGAAACTCTAGAGAGCATCTCTTCAAAATTCCATGAAAGACATCCAACCTAAAGAATAACGATGGAGAGGAACATGTCATTGAACATTTTCGTAAGCACTAGGAGGATATTAAACTTTTGGATGCGTAAGAGCATTATGATGACAATGTTATGATTTTCTGCACAAGTTTAGAAGAAAAGAAAAGTAGATGCAACCATGTTTTGGAGGAGTTTTCTCTCAAGGGATTTGAGCAACACAATAGGGGTGTTGGTTTAAAACTACCCCAAAATATGGGTTTTCCATGTGATGGATGTCACATATAGACAAGGGATAGTCAATCAAATTGAGAAAATTATTAGACCTAAGAGAGGTCCTTATTATCTCGTGAGATATCTTAAGAGACTAGTGATACTTCTACCTCTCGTGAATAACATTCTAATTATACATAGGTTAATTTTTTTATTCTAAGGAATTTGTCTATGAGTTATTACTAGGTCCATCTCTTTGTGAGGAGTGATTAGAGTATAATGCATCTGCAAGAGAGCATAAGTGGCAATTATTGCATGAATCTTCATGGATGCCACTATACCGACATTCCCATTTCGGAGGGACGAGGCATTACGGGCCAATTTTCTATAGCTACATTGCATAAATTTTAGTCATCTTAGGTGGTAGAGATGGAAAAATCACGATTTAACACTTGTTTAAGAATGAATTGATCTTGATTCGTGGTTATAATTAAGCTCATTCCTAATGACATCTTGATAATTAGTTTCCTCATGGTTTCGTTATCCAAATAACTCTCCTAGTTATTTGAATAACTTATATTTTTCATTCGACGATGTTTCACATTTCGATTCGCAGACACTCAAGCTTGCTCCCTTGGCACAATTTTTTTGGCTGCCGTTCCTCTGCGTGCCTTCCTGCTTCTCCCTTTGCATTTTGCTATCTCCTTTTCCATTTTCTTTTGCGCCTTCTCCTACGTGCCCGCTTTCTTTCTGTCTCGTCATGCACTTCTTACGCACACCTTTGCAGACTTGCCTTCCAAAATGGCTAAGTCCTTGGCATTCCTCTTGCGCGCTTGCATACACTAAGCTCCCTCGCGCACCGCTATTCTTTCTGCTGTTGCGCGCCCTCTTTCAATTGAATGCTCATGCCCCTTCCCCATACTTGTCTCCTGCAAGTATTTTCTTATTCCCCCTGCGTGCACACTTCCACATGCGCCTTCCATCTGTTTCCCTTTCACGTGCCTGGCTTTTGCTTCTGCGCCAGTCATTTGCGACTTGAGTGTGCAACACGCAACCTATCAAAGCGCGCCAACAGGGCGCCAAATCTTGACAACCAACCGGTTCGTGACACGTGACAAAAACGACAAATCAGATGAACAATTGGTCGATTTCCTCTCACCAATCAAGTGCACACCACATGTCATTGTGTGTCAGAGCGACTTGTAGACTTTTGACAACCATAACTTCTATTACAATGCTTAGATTCCCGCGTGCCCTATCTCATTTGAAAGTTGCTGACATCAACTACACCTTGAAATTTTCAAAATCAGATTTAGGCGGGATTTGGTAGGCGAGAAAATAGGGAAATGTCATTTTGATCATCAATGCACACATCTAATTGACCTCAACCACCAAATTTCAATCAGATCTTGCTTTCTTCCTTCTTCTACACGCCAAACAGACATGGGGAAGCATATCTGACAACCTTGTAGGTAGATTTGTAGACATTTATCACTGGTTGTTGGTGGTTGAAGATTTGAATATGAGTTTCCCTCTCTTTCTCCTTCTCTTCTCTCCTCCTATAAATAACAGAGTTCTGCTTTATAAAAAGGACCCCTCTCTGTTGTAATGACACTATGCCAAAATGGTGGCCGACTTCCCATGGGTCTTAGACCTTGGCGTGGTCTCTGTAATGTATTCTCGTCTCCTGTTGTGAATGTAAACGACTGTGTGTCCCTTAAGCAATAAAATCGTGTTTTGTGGAACTCTTGTCTTCCCTTTCTCATTTTCATTGCATCTCGCCTCTTTGTTTGCATTTTTGGCATGTTGTGCAGATTTCCCCTTTGCAGTCCTCGTGTACATGTGATGTGCACGTTGGAAGGCTGAGCCCACGTGTTGATCTGTGGTGCGTGCTGTTCGCCCTCTTCTCTAGTGCCCACTTTGTTTCCTTCGCCGCTTGTGGAGAGAGATTGACCCTTTCCCAGGTGCTATCGCCTTCCTTAGTCAAGATTTCCCTTTCGCACATCCTTCTATCCCCTGGTCCCTTGGAATGCTTAGTTTAAGATTTGCTTTCAGCATTAGGAGTAGATGAGCGTAAGAGGTAGGTAAAGGAACCGGCCTTCTTTGGAGATCCGTCCCCAGCGTCACAGGTCCCACAACTTGGGGACGGTTCCATTGTTGTCTCAAACAGCTCAGCTCTCTTCCGGATTCGAGACACCGGGTCAAGTTTGACGACCAACAATTTCCCTTCCCTTCCATCATTGATCTTCCTCCACATTGTTGATTTTGATGCCATGATGTTGGTGAATGACATTCAATGAAAGGCGGGATCTGTTTGATCAAGGAGATGTGTAGCCAATGGGGAGATAAAAATCTTGCTCAAATGGAGGTTTGTGTTTGTGTAGTGCCCCTATAATAACTTCACTTGATGATTTGATCACTTGCGAGTTCTTTCAAATGCATTATGATTATTTAAATTGTGTTGGAGTGTGCTTTCTTAATTGTTTTTGCACATGATATTATTGGATTTGAGCATGGCGAGGATCTTTTCTTACGAAGTTTTCTTCCATCGTCTACCCATTATTTTGGGCTTGCATGCTTTTCTTATGTTTTCACTAGTAATTTTTCTTCATTCAAGTTCTTAATGGTAAGAGATGAATATATGAGGCATGTGCTTCCTACACCTACATGAGAGTTAAAAATCCTCGAGACTTGGTTTGATGTGTGTACTTATAACCACATGAGATTGGCATTTTCGATGTTTGATACAAGGTACACCGCGCTACTGTGCCTGTTTGATATGGGTTATACTTGTTGTGCAGTTTGATTCGAGTTATAATTATTGTGCCTCTTCTTTACCTACATGAGTGACAAGTTGAATGATTGTTTGAGGATTCTTCTATTTTTTGTTCATACATGGGAGCTTTGAATGTGTGAATAAGATCTTGCATGATTAGAGACATGTTTATGTAACTTGCCTTTCTCGGGAGCTTCGTAGGTGTGAATGAGATCTTGCATGATTAGAGACATGTTTATGTAACTTGCCTTTCTATGGAGCTTTGATATATTTTGCATTACTATTCGGTTTTCATTATTATGAAGCATTCACAACTTGATTTGAACCCTTAATAGATAGTTGATTATGTGGTGGACTTCACAATTGATCATGTGTTGGAATTCTCATTTTTAAGACTTTGCATTGATTCAGCTTTTTTGATGGCATTCACACGAGTTTGTCTTGACGTGGGATGTCAAGAAATGAATTACACACTTTGGTTTCAAGCACTTCAAGATTATGAGTATTGAATTTATGAAAGAAAACTTTGATTAACTAGCTCATTAATTTTTAATATTCACTATCATACTTTGTGGCTAAATAAGATGATGACAATGGAGATTGCTTCTTTGAATTGGAACAACTTATCTTTGTTACAAGAGGCTACTATGAATTCTAGCGCCCTCGTTATGAAATTTGATATCATTATTTATGGTGGTATATCATGATGAAATTATTGTTTCCTTCTAGGAGCAAGAGCATCGTGTCTTGGATATTTAATACGAGCACAAATTTTGAAAGGGTATTGAGGCATAACAATTTACTTGATGTATTTTGTATAATTTTGTATATTGCACAATATCCAATGTGATGTAGTCTAGATCAAGGGCCAAATGAATGACAATTGAGTCCTAGTGGCCTAAACACAACTTCTCTAGTGATTTCTCACCCATTTCATGTTATCCAACCCCTTCCGATGCATGCTTGCTTGAAAATCAATTTTTTTCTTTTTAATGAGAATTTTAAACTAGTAAGCTAGTGAATTGCACTAAGCTTATAATATGTGGGAATGAGAGAGGAGATATCACGTATAAGTCTTCAAAATGAATCTCTCAAAGATATTTAAACACAATCACAACCTTGGGCGACTCTTACACAAAAATCGATAATTGTTTTGGCCAAAATACAGTTTTGGGCCTTTTTAAAGGAAGTACACATGCATAAAAATACAAAACTCTATTAAATTCAAGTAATCATAAACGCTTCAAATAAATCTTATTACATTTTAAATGATCTTCTTATAGGCTCAACAACATTCTTTTAGGCTAAAAACAATCTATTGGAGCTTACAAACTTTTTTACAAACACTTACATGTATTTTCAAAGTCTCAATACTCTCTATATAGAAAGAATTTCTCTTGGAAGTTTTTAGTTGTACCTTCTACATCAAAAACCCATCACCAATGTGGCTTTGAATATTTGCCTCGTTGTCTTAGTTCTCCCAACCGATAACTCCCCCAAAATGCCCATTTTCTTGCCTTTCATTCACTTGTTTTGTGATTTTTTGTTGTTTCCTTCTCTCCATTTCTTGGTCACATCTTTCCTACTTCTTGGGTGTCCCAAGATTGCTCATGAAATCCAAACAACCACTTCAAAAAACATTGTCATTTCATGAGTGTTTTGGGTTGATTTTTATATATGTGTAACTTCTTGCTTGGGTCTTTTTTCCAAATTGTTTTGGCTATACCATGTCCTTTGAAATCAAACAAAATTATATAATTTGTTTTCATTGAGGTTGCCCGAGAGTTTCCAATCATTGCCATGTGTATGTCAAGTGTTCGACGGAATGCCAAAAAAATAAAATGAGCCACATTTTGAAATTTATTTATTATATATTTTTGTGATGCAAGATGTGTGTAAACTCGAAAGCTCTTGCATCAAACACTCAAGGTTTGAAAAATCATGATCTTGAGATCACAAAGGTAAGAAGAATGGTAAAACCTTTCTTTTGGCTAGTAGGCTTGACCATGGTGTTCCCTTCCACCTTATTAGATACCATTGAATTATATTCCTTTCTTTCTTCCTCATCTTCCGACAAAATACTAGATCGTAAACCCTCTTCTTCAACATATTTTTATTCACCTTTCTCTTTACCTTGTTCACTGTTTGACCATCATCCATCCACTTCTTCCAAGATACTCCTTTTTGAATTTTCCATCCTCTTGTGGGAATTGACATGTTGCACAACCGACTAGTGCCACTAAGTGTACTCAATACCATTATTTCTAAAGCCTTCATGGGCTTTGAACCAACCACCTCTTCCTCCAATAGAAGCAAAAGACACATTGTCCACCTTAAACCATATTCTGTTCACTTTTTCTATTAAGGATTTATTATTAAAAACCCATCACATACACTCTTTATCATACATGTAAAAAAATCATATACTTGTACCCTAAAGGCCCATTCAAATAAGCTCTTCCTCTCAACACTCTTCTCTACTTCTTCTATGCATTCACTCATACCTGTAACAAAATTAATGAACAAATAATTTAGAGAATCAATGATTTTCATATGTACTAGCCCATTCAATACCACCACTATGTAAAATGTTTTTTACCAACTCATCTTCAACTACAACTTGTCCTTGGGTGACCTCCATCTCTCTCTAATCCTCAACTGCTGCAATAAACTTACCATATATAATATCATGAGAATTCGACATTCTCATATGCATTTTTTTAAATGTCATCTCTGCTGCAAAATTCATTTCCTTTTCTCATATTGCTCTCAACGCTATGTCAAACAACATGATAAATTTTACCAAAGACCAATATGCTCAACCACATATTCAATCAAGAACATGCTTCTCTAATGGAAACCCCATCTTCGTTTCTATGCTACTATATTTTGCTTCTCTAACAAAGCCCATGCGTCTAATTTCACCAAGGATGCATAATCGCTCCTCTATCTCATACTCAGATATGCAATCCCAAACATGCATGTGCAACAAAAATAATACAAGCACTATAATACCAAGGTAACAAAACCATACCTCTATAAACTAGATCTACAATCCAACAATCAGCGCATGTGCCTCAAAGAACCAGGGACACCTAAGCAAACAAGATGCATTCCATGCATCTTCTATATTCTTCGAGATCTCGTGATTTTCTTTTAAAAACCAGTTGCCCAATAACCGACCACAGTCACCTTGTTACCGACCATGGTCAACTCGGGCCGATGCGGCGGTTGCCACCTAACCAACGCCGGTCACCGCATTCTCCAACAACCTCGATTCTAGCTTCCTCTTGAGATTTAAATATATTCCTGTAATTTTCACATCAAGAAAAACAAACCCTGCTCTCATACACCTATCAGTAAACCACTAACAATATATTGAAGCAAAACCTTGCTCTGAAATAACCAAGCTCTAATACTAGTTGTTGGGAATTCGAGACTGTAGAATAGTGCTATGATTCAATAACAAACCCAATCATGCACACATGATCTAAACAATTCCCCAAAATCTACAATGGTGGGAGTGTAAACTAGAATAATCCAAATCGAAACAATGTACACACATAACACAACATGTACCGTGGTTCACCCAATGTGGGCTACGTCCACCAAAGATAGAGACCTCATATATATAATATAACAAGAGTACAAACCAAATCTTCAATACAAGAGTATAATGCATCTCTTTAAGAGTATCTCCTCTCCTCCATATCTCTAAATAGATCTACATGAGTGCACTACAACCGTGCCTCCAAACCACCACCAATAGATCTCACATAACTAGGAACTACTGCATCTCTGAACTACTACCAAGTTCTCTGTGGATCTCGCGACAAGACCTCTCTATGGGTCTACCAATGTGCAACTATGATGTGCACCAAGAAGTAAGTCTGTCTCTTCATCACCGCATAACCTCGTGCAAACATGAAGACAACCTCCTCTCTACAATATGTAGATCTACATGGATCACCAATACAATATGATCTCATGGATCTACAATACAAAATCTCACAACTTGTGGATCTAACAATATAAGACTAGGTCTACAAGGATCTATAATACAAGATCTCACCAACATGTGGATCTACAAGAAGAAACTCTATGTGCTTTACATACTATTCAAGCCATTACAATGAGACAATAACTATAAAAGGAAATACAGTAGAAGATGTTACCCTCTTCTCACCATTCAGATGTACCTGCTATTTCCTTTTGTCCAGCTTCTCTCCATGGAAGCTGTCTTCATGTAACATGTTCTTTCTTTCTCTTCTTCTTCTTCATTCTCTCAATCTAGGAGAATCAAGGATCTAACTCAATCCTTGTCCAATTAACCTTCTAACCCTAGCTTTCATGCTTATATAAACATCTACAAACTTATGGCACCTTAGCTATGCATTAAAAACCTTTATATCAACTTTATAACAAAGTTAGATCTAATTCCCGTGAGTTAAATATAAAATTTCATGTTCAGGTAACCGATGATGGTTACCTTGACCGCGACAGTTTACATTTCGATTTTGTTGATCGGTGGTTACCTACGCCATTTGATGACCGGTTGTCGGTTACCTTTGACCGGCGCCGGTTATTGAGTAAACCAGCAAGGTGTAAATCATGCTAACTGTGAAGCAATTCAGCTCCACAATCCTAACAATCTCCCACTTGGAGATAAATTGTTGAACCTGTACCTATACTTGTACATCACCGTCCTCTACATACCGTGAAGACCATCTATTATTTATATCAACAATTCTCTCAAATGAAATCAAGAATATCAAACCATCTTCTAAAACTAAGAAGATAAAAACCTGTGACTTACTATAGACTCCATGCACGAAGTTACTATCGATCCATGATAACCGAGGCATCCATACATCAAGCTCCCACTGAATCACAACTCCAAGCCTCTCATGCAACTAAGCCACCATGACTAACACACCTGCAAGAGCTCCCACTCAAACTGAAATACTAAGCTTCTATCACAACCATAGCCACCAACCATGTTCTCCAACCATCTATCTATGTCTCCATGCAACCACTAATGCAATTGACCAAGATAAGTCAAATTGGAATATGCGAAAGCAAAAAAAAGATCTGGTAAAGATAACCCAAATGAGTTCTACATGCAACAATGGGTGATCAATTCACAAACGCATAACTCAAAGAATCCAAACACTACAATCTACAAATCTAACCTCGCATAAACAACTAGCACGTCCAAGACAAGCATCTATGTAGATAACATCTCCCATGGAGTAACATAGTAATCAAGAGGAAATCCAAACATCCACTACTCACGCTCAAGGCATCCATGTGCAAATCAAACATCTCGTATCATCATAGACTCACAAAATTGAATCTATCCACATGTGTATAAACTCACTATGTACATCCATCCATATCACCAAAGGCTCTCTAAAAGCTCCAAGTCTCGCCACCGACTAACTCCAAAGCTAAATATGAATCATGTGCTCATTAATGTCAATAAAAAATAACCATGCTACTAAAAAAAAGTGCAAATACCAACAAACATGTCATCAACATATTGCACAAACCAACCAAGATGAAAGCAAAACAATGACACCATCTAAAAATGGTAAATAAATATTTTTTTGTCAAACTTGTGACCAAATCGACCACGGTTTCCTAAGCGATCCCAACACTACCCGACCGACCACGGTTACTGATGACCAACCACGATTAACCCTAACCGAACCCCGATCTCTCGTACGCGGTTTGATTTTCTCCTTTTTCCACCCTTCAAATCCAAAATAATGCTTCCTTTTCTAAACCCAATGAATCACCATCAACTGCCTTCCTAAGGAATATCCAGGCACCACAAAATAAACCAGAAGTGACATCACAAAGCAATAAACTCAAAATACCTGCAAAGCCATGATTGCCCTCCAAAACCAACTTGTGCCTCATGCCACACAAAAATGTAGCATACTCCTCTCACTCCGCATGTGCATATATGTCCAACCTACAATGCCAATAACCATGGCTTGCTCCCACTTAACTTGAACTCCCCTTCACTACTTCTAATCATCAAGCTCAATATATATATATATATATATATATATATATATATATATTCCCTCTTATCAAAGAATGCTTCTACATCACAAAAGTTTGGACTTCTTGTGAAGTAGGTGAATCAAATTCTTTTCATCTCAACTCAACATTTTTGTTACTCCAATTTGTGTCTAAACATGACTTTTCATTGAAGATCCCATCCTTAGACTAGATATCCTTGTCCTCAAGATTCCAACATATCATGGAAATAAAAGTCAATCTCACCAAATATCCATGGTGTAAATCTATGCACACTATCCAAACATAATATTAGTTGCTCCAAATGAAAGAAATAAAACATGAACCATATAGAGATACTCCGACCCAAAGTATGACCTGGATTAACCAAGCCAACTCTCGTCCTCTTTTTGATCCAAACATTAAAGTGATCTACATTGTTTCTACCATGTACACTTTGTGCAAGAAACTTGATCCTCCAAAATAGGACACTAAACCATCCATGCCCTCTTCTAATGTAAGAAACCTTGTGTAAACTTGTTCTCACAAAGACCGACCACGGTTCATTGACCTGTACCGGTTACCCTCTGTGATTGATGTCGGTTCCTTGACCGACGTTAGTGCTACTGGAAGGAACACAACACCACAAATTGGCATAAGTCACCAAACTAGGTGCATATTCCGACCAAAGCCAATAGTTGTGTTGAGCCAGTCATTTCAAGAAGCACCCAAATCTTACACAAAAACTTAACAACAATAATACATGCAATAAAAATGCACCAAGATGAAATACATCACCTTACCAAAGATCCAAGATACTTAACCGCATCTTCAACTGGAGTACATGCTTCTCTGATGGAAACCCCATCTTCGTTATGTGCTACTATATTTTGATTCTCTAATGAAGCCCATGCATCTATTTGCACCAAAGGATGCATAACTGCTCCTCTATCTCATACTCAGATCTGCAATCCCAAACATGCATGTGTAACAAAATAATACAAGCACTGCAATACCAAGGTAACAAAACCATACCTCTATAAACCGGATTTGCAATCTGACAATCATGCATGTGCCTCCAAGAACTAGGGACACCTCAGCAAACAAGATACATTCCATACATCTTCTCAATTCTTCAGATATGTGATTTTCTGTTTAAAAAACTAGGTTACCCAAGAATCGACCATGGTCACCCCCCGATGCCGATTACCACCTAACCAACGCCGGTCACTATATTCTCCAACAACCTCACATTTCTAGCTTCCACTTGAGATTTAAATATCTTCCTGCAATTTTCACATCAGAAAAACAAACCCTGCTCTCATACACATGTCAGTAAACCACTAACAATATACTGAAGCAAAACCTTGCTCTAAAATAACCAAGCTAACCAAGCTCTAATATTGTTGGTAGGTTGTTGGGAATTTGAGACTATGTAATAGTGCTATGATTCAATAACAAACCCAATCATGCACACATGATCTAAACAATTCCCCAAAATCTACAACAAAGTGGAAGTATAAACTAGAATAATCCAAATCAAAACAAAGTACACACACATAACACAACATGTACCGTGGTTTACCCAATGTGGGCTACGTCCACCAAAGATAGAGATCTCATATATATAATATAACAAGAGTGCAAACCAAATCTTCAATACAAGAGTATAATGCATCTCTCCAAGAGTATCTCTCTCTCCATATCTCCAAACAGATCTCCATGAGTGCACTACAACCGTGCCTCCAAACCACCACTAGTAGATGTCACATAACTAGAACTACCGCATCTCTCGAATCTGCTACCAAGTTCATTATGGATCTGCGACAAGACCTCTCGCATGGGTTTACCAATGTGCAACCATGACTGTGCACCAAGAAGTAAGTCTGTCTCTCCATCACTGCATAACCTATGCAAACATGAAGACAACCTCCTCTATAATATCTAGATCTACATGGATCAACAATACAATATGATCTCATGGATCTACAATACAAGATCTCACAACAACTTGTGGATCTAACAATATAAGACTAGATCTACATGGATCTATAATACAAGATCTCACCAACATGTGGATCTACAAGAAGAAACTCTATGTGCTTTGCATACTATGCAAGCCATTACAATGAGACAATAAATATACAAAGGAAATACAATAGAAGATGTTACCCTCTTCTCACCATTCAGATGTACCTATTATTTCCTTTTGTCAATTTATCTCCATGGAAGCTTTGTCTTCATGTAACATGTTCTTTCTTTTCTTCTTCTTCATTCTCTCAATCTAGGAGAATCAAGGATCTAACTCAATCCTTTTCCAATTAACCTTCTAACCCTAGCTTTCATGCTTATATAAGCATCTACAAACTTAGGACACCTTATCTATGCATTTAAAACTTTTAGATCAAATTTATAACATAGTTAGATCTAATTCGAGTGAGTTAAATATAAAATTTCACGCTGTGTAATCGGTGACGGTTACCTTGATCGATGACGGTTACTCGATGCTAAACCGGTGCGGTTACCTTGACTGGTGCCGGTTACCCTATATGACCGCACCGACATCGAGTAAACCAACAAGGTGTAAATCATGCTAAGCGTGAAGCAATTTAGCCCCACAATCTTAACATGCACTTCATCCACATCTATTGTCTTCTTCATAGAAACCTGTAACTCCTCTTGGTTTCTCTCTTCTTTCACCTCTATCGTTTCCTTCAAGTAAAATTGTTTTTTTCCTTGGTTGTCCTCAACTTTATACCCTCCAAAAGAGAAAAGACAAATGCATTGCCGTAATGCATTAAAGTTGATTCTTCCGCTTCCCACTTATGGGATACAAAAACTCTTACTCATTATTAAATAATGGGTCTCACTCTTTTGGTTCAATAAATATCACATTGACATCCTCTTCAATGAGGACTCATTTCTCTATGGGTTGCTCAAATATTTCTCCTTGTTTTTGAAATCAGATTTGGGCTTCTCACATGGAAACCCCACTCTCTTATTGTCTCTTAATTATTGAGTTATGGAGCTCAATTACTTCAATTTGACATGCAATGGAAACTTACTGGAAAATACAAGAATCTTTGTCATCGTTAGGGGGTAACGGCATCGGTCACCCAGACCGGGTGCATTAGTCAAGCAAGGAGGAACCAACATCGGTTAGGGCTAACCGACATCGGTTATTTGTGCGAGGATGTTTTAATTAACTCTCAGGAATTAGATTTATTTTTAGCATTAAAGTATATCTATTGATTGTAATTGTATGGCTAAGTGCCCTAAGTCTATAAATGACTATATAAGCATAAAGCTATGGTTTAGAAGATAGAGATTAACAAGAATTAGAAAAGACTTACAAAAGTTGGTGAGAGAGAGAATTCTTGGTGATGAAACAAAATCTTGAAAAAATAAAGTATTGTACATCCGAGAGGTGTGGAAGATTGTAAATATTCATTATATATCTTGTCAAATCTTTGAATAATAGATTAGTTTGTTTCTTGGTGACATAGCCCACACTCGGGTGAATCACGTTAATCGGTGTTGATTTATGTCTCTTGGTAGAATATCCACTTTTATTTGCATGTATGCTTAGATCTGATATATTGTTTGTACAACCGGTGTGCTAACCCCAACAAATGGTATCAGAGCTTTGTTTGAGGGTTTTGTGTGTTGACATATTTACTCACAGAGGGTTTTCTGATTGAGTGGGAGCTACAACAATGGAAAAAGAAAACAAATACAAGGTAGAGAAATTTGATGAATGAAATTATCAATTATGGAAGATGCAGATTGAGGATTATCTATATCAAAGAGATTTGTATTTACCGTTAGATGAGAAGTCTAGACCTACGAGGATGATTGATGAAGAATGGAAGACTCTTGTGTAAAGGCTTTAGGATCTATACCATTAAGCTCGACAAAGATCCGTGGCTTCCAATATTACGAAGCGGCTTCTACGGTAGAGTTAATGAAATCTCTTGCTAATTTATATAAAAATCCTAGTGTTTCAAATAAAGTTTATTTGATGAAGAAAATATTTAGTTCTAAGATTCATGAAGGTGGATTTGCATCTAGTTATTTGAATGATTTCAATCTATTATAAATCAGCTTAAAATCGGTTGCAATACCATTTGATGATGAAGTAAAAGCACTTTTACTCTTATGTTATTTCTTGATAGTTGGGATAACTTGGTAATGGTGTTAGTAGTACAACATCTACTAATAATGTTTTGACGTTTGATGATGTGATTAGTATAATCTTGAATGAAGAAATTCACAGAAGCGAAGCGTATAGAGGGGTCATCATTTGGAAATGCTTTGAATGTAGAAAGCAGGGGCAGGTAGAAGGAGAGATCCAAGAGTAAGAGTAATGGGAAATCAAATTCAAGGGATAACAGATCCAAATCCAAAAAAAGGGAATTACTTGTTGGAAATGTGGAAAGAAAGGACATGCAAAGAAAGATTGTTGGTCAAAGGATAAAGAGAACCAACAACCAGAAAATGGTAAAGAATCAAATATTGCTACATCAGAGGTAATGCAAGATGCTCTTTTTATTTCTTTAGATAATAGAATTGAATCATGGGTTTTAGATTCAGGAGTTTCTTTCCATGCAACCCCTAATAAGGGTTATTTCAAAAATTATGTCTAGGGAAATTTTAGGCATGTTTATTTGGGTGATGATGAACCTTGCGATATTACATGGTAAAGGGAAGTTCATCTAAAATTATAGAATGAAAATACACAGTATTGAAAGATGTGAGGCATGTGCCAAGCCTAAGGAGAAATCTTATTTCTGCAGGGCAACTAGGTGAATTTGGTTGCATGATTAATTTTACAAGAGACTCTTGGAAAGTCACCAAGGGTGCCTTTGTTGTGGCAAGAGGTAAGAAGGTAGGAATGTTATATTTATCTACTTGTATTCTTCGATTCCTTTTCTACATTATCTACTTCAGATTTAGATGCATGCATGTGGCATAACCGGTGTGGCCATATGAGTAAAAAAATGTAGATTTTAAAGGATAAAGGTAAGTTATCAAGTTTGAAAGATTTAGATCTTGATTTTGTGAGCATTGTATCTTTGGAAAGCAAAAGAGAGAGGAAATTTCTCAAAGCTAGGGCAACTAAGAAGGAGCACAAATTGGAGCTTGTACACTCGGATGTGTGGGGACCACTGTAGCTTCTCATGGAGGATGCCAAGTATTATGTTACTTTCATTGATGATGCTATAAGAAAGGTATGGGTTTATTGTATTAAACGTAAATATGATGTTTTTGAAACTTTTAAAAGATGGAAAGCCCTTGTTGATAATGAATCAAATTCTAAGTTAAAGTGCCTTAGATACGTGAATGAATATGTAGCAAGGATTTCAATGATTATTGTTCATTGAATGGAATACATAGAGAAAGAATGGTTCCAAGAACACCACAGAGAATGGTGTTGTAGAAAGAATGAACAGGACAATCATGGAACGTGCTAGAAGTATGAGGATACATTTTGGATTGTCTTTACAGTTTTGGGTAGAAGTAGTTGATACAACGATTTATTTGATTAACCGTGGTCCTTCAAGTTCACTAGATGGAGGAATACCAGAGGAAGCTTGGACCGGAAAAGAGGTAGATCTTTCTTTTCTTAAAGTTTTTGGTTCATAAGCTTTTGTGCATGTTGATAAGGAAAATAGGAAGAAGTTGGATGAAAAATACAAGAGATGCACTTTCATTGGTTATGAATCTGGTGATTTCGATTTTTTTTAGGATTTAGAGAATTCTAAAATTATTAGGAGTCTTGATGTTGAATGGAATGAAAAGAGAATGTACATGGATCAATTTTTGGTACCCTAGGATGAACTGGTTGAGAAGTTTTTATAAATGAAAATGAACTCTCGATTAAAATGAATTACCGACAGTGGTTACACAAGAACCACTATCGATTGACCCTCGATCGACACCGCCGTCAGAACCGATATCGGTTTTAGAAGATCCAAACCGGCCTCGGTTAGCAGAACCGGTGTTGGTTAGAGGTGATAGGCGGTGGTCTTTGTTAGATTTGGGTAGGAATGTTTAGGAGGTCCAGATTAAGGCTCCAGTACCCCAAACTCCTGTAAGAAGTTCAAAAGGGTAAGTAAACCTCCAGAAAGATTTACACCTTCTCTATTTTATTTATTATTGACTGATAATGGTGAACCAAAGAGATTTGAAGAAGTAATGCAGGATAAGACTCACGTCCAGTGGGAGCATGGCATGGATGAGGAGATGAACTCCTTGGAACAGAACTAGACATGGGATTTGGTTAAGTTGCCAGAAGGTAAGAGAACATTGCAGAACAAATGGGTTTATAAGATTAAGGAAGAAGAGGGTGGACAGAAAATATACAAGGCAAGGCTTGTAGTAAAGGGATTTACACAGAAAGTAGGTATTGACTTTGGTGAAATATTTTCTCATGTTGTTAAGATGACTTCTATTCGTATTGTATTGAGCTTAGTTGTAGTAGAATATTTGCATTTAGAGCAACTAGATGTGAAGATGGATTTCCTTCATGGTGATTTGGATGAAGAGATTTATATGCAGCAGCCACTTGGGTATGAAGTCAAGGGTAAAGAGAAATTAGTGTGCATGTTGACAAAGAGTTTATATGGGCTCAAGAAAGCTCCAAGGCAATGGTACATGAGGTTTGATAGTTTTATGCAAGAGCATGGTTACTTGAGATGTGAATATGACCATTGTGTTTATTTCAAGAAGCTTGAAAATAGGAGCTATATTATTTTGTTATTGTATGTGGATGATATGCTTATTGTAGGATCTAGTATGCAGGACATTGGTGAGCTTAAGAGAAAGCTAGCTCACACATTTGCTATGAAAGATTTAGGAGCTGCAAAAAGAATTCTTGGCATGCAAAAACACAGAGAGAGACAGAAAACTAAGAAATTATATTTGTCTCGGGAGCATTATATCTACAAGGTGTTAGAAAGGTTCAATATGCAAAATGCTAAACTCGTTAGTACACCTCTCAATTTGAACACTTCAAATTAAACAAAGATCGTTGTCCATCATCACATGAGGATGTCAAATACATGACACGAGTGCCATATGCTTCAACAATTGGGAGTCTCATGTATGCTATGGTTTGTACTGCACTGACCCGGACATTGCACAGGTAGTGGGAGTGGTGAGTAGATATATGGCCAATCCAGGTAAAGAGCATTGGAAAGCAATCCAATGGATACTCAAGTATTTGAAAGGGACATCTAGCATGCAGTTATGCTATGGAGGTTTGGATATTTCATTATGTGGCCATGTTGATTTGGATATAGTTGGAGATTTGGATTGTAGGAGAAGCACTACTAGATAGATTTTCACGGTAGGTGGGATGACAAGTTAGCTAGATTTCAAGATTACGTAAGGTTGTGGCTTTGTCTACTACAGAGGGGAGTATGTTACAGCCTACGAGAGGCTAGCAAGGAGATGATATAGATGAGTAGGTTCATGGAAGAGTTGGGAAAGAAGTAAGGTGATTGTAAACTGTTTAGTGATAGTCAAAGTGCAATTCATTTGGCAAAAAACTTAGCATTTCATTCGAGAACAAAACACATTCAGTTGAGGTATCATTTCATATGACAGGTATTGGAGGATGCACAATTGAATCTGGAAAAGATTCATACGAGCAAGAACCCTATGGATATGCTAATGAAGCCATTAGTAAAGGAGAAGTTGGAGTTACACTCCACTTCTGTTGGTCTTCAAGTTTGAAACTTGAAGAGAAAGAAACAAAGCTAAGGAAGGATCCAAGAATGATGTTGTACATGTATGGTGCAGTAATTAATCTCCAAGTGGGAGATTGTTGAGTTATGGAGCTCAATTACTTCAATTTAGCATGCAATGAAAACTTGCTAGAAAATATAGTAACATCATCGGTTAGGGGGTAACCGGTATTGGTCACCCAGGACCGGCATCGGTCGGGTAAGGAGGAAATGACATCGGTTACCTTTGTGAGGTTGTTTTAATTAAATTTGGGGAATTAGATCTATTTTTAGCATTAAAGTATATCTATTGATTGTAATTGCATGGCTAAGTGCCCTAAGTCTATAAACGACTATATAAGCATAAATATAGGGTTTAGAAGAAAGAGATTAACAAGAATTAGAAAGAACTTGAAAAAGTTGGTGAGAGAGAGAATTCTTGGTGATGAAGAAAATGCTTGAAGAAAGAAAGTACTGTACATCTGAGAGGTGTGGAAGATTGTAAATCTTCATTGTATATCTTGTCAAAGCTTTGAATAATATATTGGCTTGTTTCTTAGTGGACATAGCCCACCTTTGGGTGAACCACGTTAAATCTAGTGTTGATTTATGTCTCTTGGTTTGTATATTTCTTTTGGTAGAATATCCACTTTTATTTGCATGTATGCTTAGATTTGATATATTGTCTGTACAACTGGTGTGCTAACCCCAACATTAATATAATATTCTTCTCTTCAAAATTCAAAATAATATCTTTCACTTCTTTTTCTCTATTGCTATTTTTCAAAATAGCTTTGAGTTGCTCACGTGTCTACTTCCCTTATTATTTCCCTCAAGGAAACCTTCTTCTCTTCTCTTTGAAGCCTCAAGAACAAAGGTGTTTTCCACCCATCTTATTGCATTTTTGGGTGCACAACTTGTCCCATCAATTTGGAAACCATATGTTCCCAACTTCTCACCTTCTTCTTTCCTTTCTCTAGTCTTCTCGCTTGGAGATCTCTCTAATACATAGCTGCACTATCACACATCCTCTTGCTTGCAACCTTTACCCTCATGGGGTCTTCTACACACTTCTCTTCAAAAATATTTCTTATTCAACTATCCATTTCATAATCTCTTTTGGGTTCTCCCTACCACAAAACAAAATAACATTGTAAGTGGGTTTACCTATTTCTTTCTCCATGAAATTTACTGCTCTCTTTCCTCTACTAGCTAAAATTATTTACAAAGCATCTAATTCGGAGAGAATTTCTAACAATAAATCTCTCCATTTATGCATCGTATGACTTTGAGTCACTTTTCTTCTCTTTCTTGACTCTTTTTTGAGCCATCTCCTCTAATATTTACTCTCTACCCATTGACACATGATGGAGAACAAATTTCTCTTATTTTTTATGTGCAGACTGTCTTAAATTTGGAATTCTACCTGCACCTTCCTCTACATATTTATTTGCAACAAATATTTCTCTTTTAGTTCTTCCTTTTCTCTTATTCGTAACCAACTTTTTATTCTAAACTTTGGGTGTTTTATCTTCATTTTCTCTCATGTCTTTCACAACTCCTCTACCTTGTGCAATCTCCATAACATCCAATCTTTCTTGGATTTCCTTCAACATCTTTGTCAAATCTTCTATCTTTGGTGCTCTTCCCATCTTGTGTACCATATCCTCAACAAGCAATGTTATCTTTCACAACATGCAACAAACTCAAATAAGATCCTATATTTCTCTCTCTATAATTACAATCCTTTTCTCACTCTTGTAATAAATCTATCATCTCTTCTATGAAAATTTATTTCCCACATCTTGGAACTATCTCTAGCAAATTTATTTTTCATATCCTACAATGGATTCATAAAAGAGCCTCACACACTTAATTTGGCAACGAAAGACCTTTCGTGATACCAATTGATATACTCCATATTGGGGGCCAAATGAATACAATCGAGTCCTATACACCTAAAAAAAAATTATTTAGTGATTTCTCATCCATTTCATGTTATCCAACCCCTTTGAGTGCATGCCCATTTGAAAAATATAATTCTCATATTTTTAATAATAATTTTAAGCCCGCAAACTAGTGAATTGCACCAAACTTATAATATATGAGAATGAGAGAGAAGATATGGAACTTGAGTAATAAAAATGAATCTCTCAACCTATTTAAACACAATCAAAACCTTGGTTTAGCCTTACGAAAAAACAAGACCATTTTTTTAGTCAAAATAAAAAATTTGGGCCTTTTTAAAGGAAATAGACATATGCATAAGTAACAAAAAACTCCAGTGGATGAGCTTGAATTTCTAATTTGATGCAGGAACATCACTATATATATCTAAATAAACCATGAAGACATCAATTAGAGGTTTTTAGGTGTGTTCATGAGTCCTAGGAGTCATTAGGTGTCAATGTGTGTGGTTAGTTTGGGTTTAGGCCTTAGAGATTTCAAATGGAGCATTTCCCAACATTTTACAATATTTGAATATTTGGAATTTTTGGCTTAGTTTGGGAGTTGTAATGCATTCTTGAAACATGGAAATAATGTACAAGGGGTGGAGTGAGGTAACATGAAGTATTAGGACCTTTCTAGAATCACATGTCTTGTCATGAGGTAGTCATGCTAAACTTAGGCATGTTAAGCAAAAGTAACTCCCTTAGTGAGAATCTCATCATTAACTATGTTTTGTAACTCACCAAATGAGAAAAAAACTTGAGTAAGGGTGAGAGGGAGAGTATCTAAGCCATGATTTAACCTGTAATTTTTCAATCTACCTAGGTATGAATCAAGGTGCAAGTTTCAAGAAAGGAAAACAAGGAGAAAACTCGATTTTGTAAGCTTCTTGCATGAATCTTGTGTTAACTTAGCTTGTGATAGCTTCTGGCATGGTTTTATGTTTTGATATTATGTATGTAGAGGATTCATACCTCTGAGTTGAAATATATATTATATTAACTTAATAATGAACCTTGAAAGCTAATGCTTTGAGTTGAGTGGTTCTTGTGTATCATCAAATTTGTGAATGTTTATGAGATTCAGAGAGCATGATTTATGAGCTGCATCTTGAAAGATGTTGAGTTGATCCTCGAGAAAAGGAGATGAAAATTTGATATAAGATCTATTAGGTGTACATTTTGATGTAATGACTATGCATGTTTAAACTCAGAGTGAGTTGTGACAATGAGAAATAGTGAGAAACTATGATGTAAATTAATGATCTACTTGGACCCGCTTAGCATAAATTTGTTTTATTTTAACTCTAATTGACTTTAAATTTGGACTATAAGAGAATTAGGACCTTGTGCATATGGGTTTTAACGTTTTGGTTGATGATTAGTAAATTTTGAGTTATGACACGTTTTCCTACCGGGATCGAGGATGCACACAAATTGTTTGACAAAATGTATGTAGTGGTAAATTTAGTATATATCCATTGTTTTGAAGACTTAAGTTATAAAATGAGGGTAGGAAGATAATTTTTTTTTCAAATGGGTTTGTAAGGGTTATGTGATTTGAAACCCATAGAAGAAGATATGAATGTCATATGGTTGTTGTAGGTTATTGGCATAAAAAGGTAGTTTTGATAAAGACAATGAAGGATAGTGTCTTGATTGTTTGAGTTCATTTATTTAGTGAATATAAAATTGGTTTGAAGTGAATGAATAGGGGAGGTGGTCTATGAAGTATCAAGGGGGTTAAAGGTCTAAGGTGCACCATTGAGCAAGGTAGCTAGTGAGCAAGAAGTTATGCAAGGTGAGTATATAGAGAACTTTTTATGAAGTTTTGTTGAGTTGATGTATGAATGGAAAATGAATGAATGATGTTGTGAGAAGTATGAAGATAAGGGTATAAGGAGGATAAATCCATTCAAGGTGTTATTGTATCAAGTTTAGTCAAAATTTGAACAAAATATGCAAATCTTATCCTTTTTGGGCTTGTTTTGATCCTCAGGAGCAAAGCAAGATGAAGTAAGTTGTTCATTTGATATATGAATGATATTAGTTTTTGATCTGCATCATAATTACTTGAAATTTATATCATAAACATATCAAATGATTTTATTACATACTCAACAACATTCGTTTGGGATATAATAGTCTATTAGAGATTACATACATTTTTACAAACACTTGGGCATATTTTCAGAGCCTCAATACTCTCTATATAATGAATTTGTTTTAGGAGTCTTTCATTGTACCTTATACATCAAAAACCCGTCACCAATGTGGGTTTAGATACCCCCTTTCTTTCTCAGTTCTTCCAATCAATAACTCCCCAAATATGCCCATTTCCTCCCTTTCTTTCACTTGTTTTGTGGAATTTTCGTTGTATCCCTCTCTCCACTTCTTGGCTGCTTTTTCCCACCTCTCGACCATTCTAAGAATCATTAAGGGATTTGAAAAAACACTTTAAAAAATTCTTTTTCCATCTCATGAGTGTTTTCGGGAATATTTTCATACATGTATAACTCATTCTCCATGTCTTCTTTTCCCAAATAGTTGTGGTTGCACCATGTCCTTATGAAATCAAACAAACCCATATAATTCATTTTTTTGAGGTGGCCCGATAGCCTCCAATCAATAACATGCATATGTTAAGTGTTTGACAAGATGCGAACAATATAAAATGAGCCATTTAAAATGTATTTATTCTTTTATTTTTGGTAATGCTAGATTATGTGTAAACACATATGCTCATGCATTGCAATGTATATGTATAGTCTAGATAATACAAAATAGAATATATGTAAAGATCTTCTAGCATAGGAAGAGAATATGAAACAATCCTCTAGCCGGAAAGGGAAGATGAAGGGATTGGAATTATGAAATTCACCTTAGATTGTATAAAATAATGTAAGAACATTGCATAGAAGGTTGGTTGTAGATTTTGGATTAAATATTGTAGATTTATTGTGGTTTCATACAATACTATAATTCTAGTTTATGACATCTACCTCTTTAGCTTGTATGTTTCCATTATGTAACTTTCTAGTATGTAGTTCATTATGCAATCCATATGTTGTGATACTTGTTGAATCTTAACTATAATACACACTATTTAAAGGTTTATAAATGGAATAAATCATGACTCCCTTAGAATACAAATATAACATGTCCCGATGAGTGCTTCTAGGGGATGTTTCTAACAATGGTTCAAAAATGCTAAGATGGATACCGAGACAATGAGATGTGGAGAGATGACTAGAGGAGAATAATTCTATTGTGTAAGATGAAGTGGTTGTGATGAAAATTATTGTGAAAAAATAAAATTAGAACACATATATGGGGGATATTCATGTGAAATTTTATTGTGATCTTCCAAAGAAACTAGCTCCATGGTAATAAAGACTATAATATTACTATTGTAGACTTGGAGCCAAAGAAGAGTACATGTGGAGCAAAGACAAGATAGAAAACTATGCAATTTTGATACCGAGGGGACCAAATTTTTAGACTATTGGTTGCGAACTACTATTGATGGGTATGTTTTTGAAATTGATGTATAGTTTTTAATTCTTTTGATTATGCTAAAGAATAGTTTCTTACTAGATTGGAAATGAATTTTTCAATCAATTCCCCTTCTTACTAAAGATGTTGGTGCCAAAAAAATCCATGGTGCCGATTCTTCGTGACATGGAGTAGTAAAATAGGTGATAAATGGATGTAATCCTAGAAGAAGAGAGATCAAGTAGAAGGTGCTATAATTAAAGAAGAGCATCGAAGGGTCTAAAAAATATCAAAAAGAAGAAAAGAAAAAATTAGAAAGGTTTTAAAGAGAGGCAAGACAATGCAGTAGATGGGGAGGAATCAATGCTATGATGGGAAGTCCAAGACAACTATGAGGAGTAAGATATGTAGAGAAGCCGAGGAAGGAGGAAAGACGTCTCTAGAAAGGATAGTAGAAGAAAAGGATGAGGAGAATATAAGCGATTGAGAGGGATCACAAGGAGATGTGGAACTTGATAGAAAGTTTGAGGAAAAGGAAGGGGAAAATAAGGATAGTGAATTAAAATTAGTTAGGAGTAGATTTAGATCACAATTTAAACTTAGCCTGGTAAAATCCAACTTGTAGACCTTGGTATTGTGCAAATTGAGAAGGACCAGGTTTGTAGTAAGGAGTTAATACGAGAATCCATACAAGATCAAAGAAGATGAGTACCCATTTTCTATTATTTATGTTCCCAAAGCTAGATAGATAATTAATTAATTTGGTTTTTAAAACAAGCTAGAGATGATTGGGATTTTGCAAGAAATTGAAGCACAAGGAAGGTTGACGGACATATGGGAGAAATTGAGTAGAGAATACCCTACACAAGTAAAAAAATTGCACAGATTATAGAGGTGAATAATTATGGAAGGATACAAGATTTACCTTGGGTACACAACCATTACACATTTTATTCCCTAGTGCTTGTGATAGAAAAGGTGGATGGTGAAATAACACCGAGTTTAGTAAGTCTAAAGTACAAATAAGTTTCCTTGAGTTCATGAAATCCAATACTATTTCTTCTTACTCGAGAATCTGATGTGTGCTTCCAATTACATGAGTGTGAGTACACGTGCAAGTAATAATCACCAACCCATTCAACCTATTTAGAATCGAGGCAAAAATCCATGTAAAAAAGGATGGATGCAACCAATTAGAGGAGGTAAGATAACACATGTTTGAGTTATTTTTCAACCTTACAACCATATAATGGATCTATTGACATGGAAATTGAAATAGGGTGAAAAGGGGATCATCAAAAGACTGCAAAAAAAGTGTGATCTTATAAAATATTTAAAGGGTAGAGCTATAGAATTTGTGTATACCATGATTTTGAGACCAAATTCTTTACTAGATGTTTGAACCACATTAATTTCAGAATTTAAAAGGGGTATGTGTATAGGTTAAAATTTTCAAGATTTGATGAAGTTTAAACAAAAACCGGGAGAATTAGTTTTGAAATATGACCTCCGGTTTTCTCATATAATGAACAAAACTAAATTTAATTTTGATGATGGTAGTAAAACTACCTAATTTGTAGGAATGTGCAACAAAATTTTATTTTCCATTACATTAATGATGTTCAACACTAAAGCATAATCCATTGAAGTTGTGATAAGAGTGGAAAAGATCAAATATTATGGGGATAACGCGGTGGTGAACAGTAAAACCAAAGCTAATATTGATGTAATGATGCAAATGTTAGAATATATACAAGAAGGAACAAAGCCATGTTTGAGTATTTCGTGTGTAGATAGTGCAGAGATGAAAACACCACATAAATGAATGTCCGATATCCCATGGGAATAAGCTACTGTCCCTATGGATGAGAGAGAAGAGTAATATGATATTTGTATGGTATGGGGTCATCCCACATGTAAAATTCATTTGATGCAACATTTGTACGCTAGCCCCAAAATGTGGTGTGTAGTTTATGTAGATCAACAATGCATAAATCTAAGGATTACAGAGCATTAATGAGATCTAAAGGAGGAATTAACTAGGAATGTGTTTATAGTCCAAGTGCAATTAGCCACGAAGCTACAATTCTTTATATGTGATGTGTAATCAATTGTATCTATGATAGAACATAAGTTGGGCCTTGCAAAACATGATGGTTTGGGCACCTCCTTCACAAAAAAATAACCATAATGGAACACACCTCTACCTTAGGGAACATATGAGGGAGATTATAATCAATCTAAGGGATGGGGTGCTATGCGCAGAAAGGCCATATAATGCACACCAAGGGGACTACCAGGTGGTTATTAGTAAATAAGGACATGGCCTTGAACTTAGAGATAATTGGTGATTTGCTTATCTTTGCAGAGAACCAAATCAAATCACACATAAATTCTCATGAAATATAGCGTGAGAAATGCATCGCACACAATTTAGGGTAATTGTACAACATCACATGTACTATGGTGATGTCAGTAACATAGGAGAAACAATTGTGCAATATTAAGATGGTAAATGTGGTGCCAAGGGCAAGTGAAAGTCTCTAATCCATCACCAAAATGTAGAGTAAAGAACACGTCTTGGGATTCGTGGATATTCTTGTTGAGTCTCAAATATGACGTGTACAAGAGGATGAATATTTGTATCCAAAAGGGATTTTTTTTTAAGAAGAGGTGAAAGGATAGGTAAAATATATTTATAATATAGATGCAGAGAGATAGAAAAGCGAGGAGGATGAATCACTTGTGTACGGGTGGGTACTATGAAATCTAAAGCAATAGGTAGTAATATACGCACTTACTAATATTCTTAAGAGAGTCAATGTATTGCAAGATGCATATATTTCCTAGATTTTCTACAACTTACTTAAAGTTCTCCTAGAAAACACAACTCGTGGAGCTACACATGCTAACAAACCGATCTAGTATGTGAAAATAAAGAAACTATGAGATGTGGAAACACAATTAAATATCATTATGGGAGGCCATGAAATAAGGGATGTGTGACATTTGATTTTGGGAGTACGATAAATATTGAAAGGAACGATAAGAATATTGTTCCAAGCCGCAATCTCAGATGATAATAGCACACCACATTAGATTTGAAAAGCAGAAGAGCTAAAATACCATATATGGAAATCCATCATAATCCATAATGCTCAATACATTACAATAGAATGACTTGAATTATTCAATAAGAAAGATGTACATATAGGAGGAGGAAGTGCAATCGCTACCTAAATCAGTGGTGAAGAACTCCCACTAACTGATACTGGTAGTTAAGTTAACTCCAAAAGACTAGTAAGCTAACTTCACATAACTGAGAAGCTAACTCAACACAACTAGTAAGCTAACTCCACACAACTAGTACACCTAAGCAAGCTAACCCAACAAGTGTAGGGTTAACACAAGTGTAAGAATTATCCTAATAAATAAATAAAAGGATAAATAATAACCTACACTAACACCCTCCCATAAGCATAGCTTAGGTGGGTGGAAAAGAAGGTGGGTCCCGCAACAAGGCCTAATGAGGTACCCACGTACAACAACTGGGAAAAATGGACACCGCAAGGTACCCAAAACCAGTAATAACAAAGTAGAGAGAAAAATCCTGCTGCAAGATATCCTTAGAAGCTCAGCTCTAAAAACTTGTACAATGCTGAAGAAGTGTGGTGCACACTATGGTCTGAATCCACTGATCGATCATATAACTCAAAAACAATTGACACTGGGCTTCACCAGAATAGCTCCATGCAAGGAGACTGTCAATGGAGTGATGTCGAAAAGTGAAAAAAACATCAAACATAATTTGATCAACTGCTACAAATAGGTGTGCCATGATCCAAGAACAACCAAGGCAACAAGGCAAGGACACGAGATCCAAATAAATAGGAGTGCCACGATCCAAGAAAATCCAAGGTAACAAGGCAAGGACATGAAACCCGAAGAAGCAATATCAACACCACACCCTCCCATACTGCTGAATGAGTAGAGTGATACCACAGATCTGTATGAGTTGCCAAAATCAACTACTCGAACACTAACAAACTAACACTGGGCTCCCCAGAATAGCTCCCCCACAAGAGAGACTATCAACATGCCAAAAAAGTGTCGAAAATACAGATCCAAAATATCTCAACAAACAAGAGAGATATAAATGTATACACCCATAGATACAAGAATGTAATACCCAAAATTTTAGGATGTTGGGCTCAACTAAAAATGCATCCACAAGTGATCACAACACCCTCCCAAATTGGCACTTTATAATTGAGTGCATGTAAATATTACAATGAGTAAAAGTACCTTTTACAATTGAAATATGTGTATAAAAGTCTCACCAATGCGTAGATCTCGAAAAAATACACAATTTCAAAAAAAGATCACCTTAATCCGAGCTACGGATCAAAAGTTATGAGCTCTAAAAGGTTTTGCTATTAAAATAATATTTTAATGTTGATCTTTTTTTTAAAAGGTACACGTGACACCCAAATGTCCAAAGGGTAAAAGAGTGCATCCACATGATACAAGCTTATGACCAAAGGATAAAAGCCTGTGCCCAAAACTGAAATATCCAGAGGGTAAAAGACTGCATCGGAAGGTACACGCTTTTATCCAATGGATAAAAGAATGCACCCAGAGGGTACAGATCTGCGTCCAGTGGATAAAAGACTGCATCCAAAACCGAAATATCCAGAGGGTAAAAGACTGCATCTGGAAGGTACACACTTTTATCCAATGGATAAAAGAATGCACCCAGAGGGTACAGATCTGTGTCCAATGGATAAAAGAATGCATCCAAAACCGAAATATCCAGAGGGTAAAAGAATGCATCCGGAAGGTACACGCTTATATCAAATGGATAAAAGAATGCACCCAGAGGGTACATATCTGCATCCAGTGGATAAAAGATTGCATCCAAAACTGAAATATCCAGAGGGTAAAAGAATGCATCTGGAAGGTACACGCTTTTATCCAATGGATAAAAGAATGCACCCAGAGGGTACATATTTGTGTCCAGTGGATAAAAGACTGCATCCAAAACTGAAATATCCAGAGGGTAAAAGACTACATCTGGAAGGTACACGCTTTTATCCAATGGATAAAAGAATGCACCCAGAGGGTACAGATCTGCATCCAGTGGATAAAAGACTGCATCCAAAACTGAAATATCCAGAGGGTAAAAGACTGCATCTAGAAGGTACACGCTTTTATCCAATGGATAAAAGAATGCACCTATGGTACAAATCTGCATCCAGATTTGACTGTCTCAAAACATGGTCGAGTTTACAGTCGATTCTATGGTTTTGGCACCTTCCAAATCCAATGGCGCACTTTGTTTTGCATAAAAATGCATGCTGCAGAAAATTGCTCACAAATTCCAAATACATGAAAATAATAAACCCTTGCTTGCAAAGAAAAACTTACAGATGGATGTCTACATCATCTATAGCTCTGATACCATGAAAGGAATGATAAGAATATTGTTCCAAGCCACAATCTCAGATGATAATAGCACACCACATTAGATTTGAAAAGCTAGAAGAGCTAAAATACCATATATGGAAATCCATCATAATCCATAATGCTCAATACATTACAATAGAATGACTTGAATTATTCAATAAGAAAGATGTACATATAGGAGGAGGGAAGTGCAACTGCTACCTAAATCAGTGGTGAAGAACTCCCACTAACTGATACTGGTAGTTAAGTTAACTCCAAAAGACTAGTAAGCTAACTTCACATAACTGAGAAGCTAACTCAACACAACTAGTAAGCTAACTCCACACAACTAGTACACCTAAGCAAGTTAACCCAACAAGTGTAGGGATAACACAAGTGTAATAATTATCCTAATAAATAAATAAAAGGATAAATAATAACCTACACTAACAAATATGATGCCCAAATCAACGTGGGAAGTCATGAGTGTACCCACTTTAGAATATAGTCCAATCATAATGAGTCTAATATATTATGGGAGAGTTGATCCAATTATACAACTAAAGGATGTTGATATCAAAGTTAGGGATCTCTATTTGCAATAAGATTTTGAAGTTATTGACATGAAAGAAAATGAGACCCACTATCTAGTCCTAATTGGAAATAAACGAGATAGTGATGGGAATTTGACTATCAATATAGTGGCTAATAAGATGGAAGCACACATGGATAACTCTATAGTTATCACACCCATGAACAAAATTGAGTAAAATTGATACAATATCCCAAAAGAGCCATTGTATCCCTATACACATGATATTGAGATCGATATAAGGTGGACCATCGAGTCAAGAAATAATTCCCAAGTTTAAGGGAAGTTCCAATAAATATAGAGCATAAAAATTTGCACAATACCTTGGATATTCCTTGCATTATGTAATAAAAGAATCCATTCATAGACAAAGATATGCAACATCACATCTGGTCACCCATGAAGTTTTAAATAGGAAGGTTTTATGATTTTTCACACAAACATCAAGATGATACCAAACATAATGTTGAAAGTCCTATTCCATGGTAGGAACTTTCACAAATCAATGGAGATTCAAATGTGGGTTCAAATCCTTGGATGTGTAGAGTGCATGAGATCAATCCAATAAGATTGGTGCATGTGGAAGAAAGGAAAATCCCATTTTATTTTGGTATGTATGACCTAGATAATTTCCTCATCAAATTTGAAGAATATGTACTATAATAGGAAATTAGAGTTGAAGCACTAGATTACTTACTCAAAGAAATGGTAACAACATGGTGGGATATGTACCAAGACAAACACCTATGATAAATGGAAGTGGTAGGAATTATGCATGTAAGATTTACATTACCTTCTAGGAGAACAAAGGCATGACTAAGTTTTTTTGCGCAAGCTAGTGCCTTAAGTTACTCATTCAAGGATGTATTGATGTTTGGAAAGTAAAAGAAAATGAACCAAAATGGTGGGTTCATATCTTCGATGAAACACTCACTCTATTGCCTAAAATGTGGTGCATGCACATAGAAAAGAGAAGGTAAACACACAATTGGAATAAGATTTAAGAGGACTTCCTACAAACTTTCATTGTAGAAGATGAAAATCCTATGGTTAATGTAACATTACAGAAGATAAAAACATTTCTTTGTTACGAGACTATATATGTTTTAGGGAGAATTGAATTTAAGGATCTAAAAAAAATGCAACCACATGCAAAGACTCTAACTAGGGTTGTGCACACAAACGACATGTAATCAAATTGTGTCAAAAGGTATGAGATAAAAAAGGTGAAGATGCATGTGTATACAATGAGGAAGATATGGAATTAAAATTAATTTTTGAATGAAAACCAATTTAGACACTCTCACGGAAGTAGAATGCACAACAAGGAGAACAACAACAATTGCACAATTTCAATATAGATGAAAGATATGGGTTCAAGATATCTTGAAGGATACCATGGAAAATGGAAGACATAAAGTATATGATGAATTAGTGTGTAAGCATGTAAAATACATTGGATCCCCAAGTGTTGTCAAATAAACTCTAGGGGATTATTGGATGCAACAAGAAATGTCGAAATCCTTCAATTGTTAAGAGATTATGAGGATGTATTTCCAACCAATTTCAATGAAATTAAGGAGTAGATTCATCTCTAGGGAAATTCACATTGAATTGAAAGAAGGTGGGATACTTATTAAAAATAAACCATATAGGCTAAATCCCAATATGAAATATAAAGTGAAAGCACAACTTGAATAGATGATAAAAGATGGACCAATCCATTTCATAGAAAAATCTAACTAGGTAAGCTTGGTATTAACTCAACGAAAGAAAATGAGAGAGATACATATTTGTGAAGACTATAGAACACTCAATGATGCATGTGTAAATGATCCCTCCACAACACCATTTATATATGAAATCTTAGAAGTTGAGTCTACACATGAAGTGTTTTCATTTATAGATGGATTCAACAGATTACCATTAAATTTTGATTGCGTAAGAAGATCAATCCAAGACAACTTTCGCTACAAAATGGGGATTCTTTAAATGCAAGGTTATACCTTTTGGACTAAATAATGCACCCAAAATTTTATCTAGATCTATGGTCATTGCATTTAAATATTTCATCTATGATTTCTTGGAGGTATATCTATATGATGGGAAGTCATTTCCCTATTTAAAGAACTTCTCTCAAAGGTGTGCTTAATTATAAAACAATGTAGATCTTTGTGTATTGATTTAAATTAAAAATGGTTTCTTTTTCACACTTTTGGAGTATTTTTGGGACATGTGGTGTGCAAGGATGGAATTTTAGTAGATCATGAAAAAATTGAAGTAATCATTGAGCTCAAATCTCCTATAAAATCATTTGGAATTACACAAATTATTGGGTCTTATAAGGAATTATGAAAAAGTCATTGAGGGATATGCCAAAATTTTGTAACCAATGAGACTTATTTTGAAATGTCTAAGTCTTGAATGGACCATAGAATGCCAAATTACATTCATGCAATTGAAGCAAAAATTAGTCACTCCACTCATATTGGTATTTTCGGATTGAAGAAAAATATTTCATGTTCATGTCAATGCATCATGAATTAAAATACGAGCAAAGTACTTTCACAACTAAGAGAAAGTGGTATTGATCATCCAATACACTTTGAAGCGACAAATTTTCAGGTATGGAGAAAAACTACACCACTAGTCAGAGAGGCTTTGTAAATAGTTTTTTATCACAAAAATTTCGGCAATATTTGTTAGTAATACCATGTGAATTGCATATGGATCATCAAACATTGAGGTATCTATTGAATAAACCATTATGGGAGGTAGAATTTTAATATATTAATGTTATTATAGGAGTAAAGACTAGGATGTGAACATGTGGGACAAGACCACTTGAGAAAAATTGATAATACAAGGGAAAAACTAGAAGAGATGATTGATTATTCTCTTTACGCTCACTTTTCGAGTCACCATAGGAAATAAAAACTAGGAGAAATTACGTAATTACTATAATACGTAGAGTTACCATGTCATTATATGGAGAAGGAGGAAAACAATAGTTTCAGATCATTTCCATTGCAAGTTATCAATGGATTCTTGTACATGGCACCCGCATAACATTAAATGTTTCAACCTTTGTACAAAGTTTGATAAGGATAAAGTATTTCACAAAGTAGTAGTATAACATGAACACAATGTCACACTCAAAGAATCACATGAAGGGGTAGAAGGATGTCACTTTGGTGGATAATTAACTACAAAAATATACTACATAGTCGCATATAGTAGCCAATGATGTTCCAAAGTGTGCACCACATTCAAAACATTACAATGCATGTTGAAGAATAGGAAACCAAATCGAGGGATGATATGCCTTTAAATATGGTATTAGCTACACAACCTTTTAAATAATGAGGAATTGAATTTATAGGCTTTATCCACCCACCATCCAGATGATCAAAGGCCAAGTACATCATCATTACAAATTATTATTTTCCTAAATGGGTAGATCCGTAACAAATAATCATGCAACTAGAGATAATGTGAAGTTCTTATATGAAAACATCATTACAAGATACATGTGTTCACATGAGCTTATTTGTGATAAATTCACCGACTTCATCAAATAAAAAAATCAAGGTTCTAACAACATAATTCATGATTACGCACAATTAGAGTAACGCATATCACCCTTAGATAAATGGATAAGTGAAAGAAAACAAAAAGTTTTGGAACATATGCTTTCCAAAATTTACAATATTCAAATATAAGATTGGGAGAATTGGATGCCCATAGTACTTTGGGCATAAGAGACAAACTATGAGAGAAATACAATACATATACACCTTTCAAATTGTATATTAAATATAAGCAATCATGTCCATGCAATATATTTTGTCAAGTTTGTGCATTGCCATGATCACCAAATTAGGGGATAAATAATCTATTGAAAGAAGGCTAATAGATTGGATAAAAATGAAGGAAAACGAGATGAAAATGAGATGGAACCAAGAAACACACAAGGCTAGAAAGCTTGGCATGACACATTTTTTCACAATAAAGAGTTTTAGTAGGAACATATGGTCATAGTATATGATTTTAGAGTGGATCTAGAAAAATTGTGCATTAGATGGAAAGGTCCATATATCATATAAGATACAAATCCTCAAGGAATAATTTTATTGCACAACTACCATGGAATTTTTATTCTTGGGAGAATAAATGGTAGTAGGATCAAAGCCTAAAATACCTGGTTCTAGCGAGAAATGAAGAATTAATTTCCTTTGACAATAAGCAGAGTAGGATTTCAGTTTAAAGCATATCGGGGTAGATAAAAGTTTTTATAAATTTGATAATTTTGTGGTTAAGTTTGCTTAGGAGTAATAAGTTAGAAAAGTCAAACAAAAAAATCTCATACATTTTTTGTTCAATGGTAAATTTGATTGTATATGTGAGAGGGATCCAAGGATCTTGTTGAATCTATTAACTCTAAGAAAATTGTGCGATGGATGAGGAACAAAGGTGTGGGAATGTTATAATAATTGAAAAGGTAATTTTGTATGATTAGAAGATTGTAAAATGTGAAAATGGTATATCTACTAAATTTCAAGGTGAAAAAAGTAATTAGGAGATTCAATGAGAGAAAATTAAAAATTGAGCAGAGATAAGTACACTTAAGGTGGTTGATAAAATAAAAACAACTAGAAGAGGACTAATAAAGCATAAGGAGATGAAGGTTCAACAATATATAAAGGGGAGAACAGAAAGGAAAAAATCCATTCATGACTTATTATATGAGCACATAATAACTAGAAAAAGAATGATGTCAAGACTAGAGCAATCAAAAGTGAAAGAAAGTACTTGGAGAGAAAGGTATTTCAACTTGGCAACAAAAATGGCGGATCCATTTACCCGACCAATCGAACCTAAAATTTAAGTATGATGGAAGAACAAAGGATCATTTTTTTACATTTGAGTGACATAAAGAAGAAGGATATAAGAGTTAGTGTAATGCTCAAGAAAATAAAATGGAACAACCCACCACATCATAATCTACAAGTAAGGGCCGAGAAATTATGGAAAAAAGTGACCTATAGTAAATATAGAGGCAATGGGAGGTGACATGACTATGAAGGATCAATCAAGATGCATGTAAATGGCGAGGATCACAAAGCTACCATATTTGGGTATCCATACATAGGTAATGAAAACCATCATGAGAAAATACAATAATGATGCAATTTGGTCGGTGTACACATGACACAATTCCTATCAATGCCACCATAATAGCTAGGGATACTAGACTACCCAACAAATACATTGATGTAAACAAGGTCATGCTGCCCAATGAAGAGATGCCTTAAACCCCATAGCCTTCAAAACATGCGCAAAATAACAACTCAATAGAGAGAAAATATGTATTGACAGGAAGATCCAATGATCACATATTTGAACCAAAAATAATCTTACAAATATATTATTCAGATAAATAGGACCACCGGACCAATCACTAATGATACAATATATATTTACTCTTTTAGTATGGTTATTTTTACATAGTTAGCATAAATATTGCATCCAAACTCTTCTCACGAGTGACATCAAAGATATCAATTCTTAATTTCTACTAAAATGAGTTTCTTCATTCTTAAGCTATGGTATACTATTTTTCCTATTTATTTATTTGAAAATTTTAAACATAATATTTGCAATATTCCACCCTATAACCCTTTATTGAAAGATGCCTAAAATTACATTCTACCCACAACCATAATGTGGAAAGACATAAAATATTATTGTGTTGTTTCCTCCCACACTTTCTACCTAACAATTACCCATTCAAAGATGCGTGCAATGATTTTCTACCCACACTCTTAAATTTGGAAAACTACAAATATATGTCATGCTTCTACTCATAAGGAAAACAAAACCCATTATGATACCAAATGACATAGATAGGGCTAGGGTTCCCTATGAAGAGTTTCCTTACACCCCATAACCTTTCGAATACATGTGAAATAAAAAATCAAGCGAGAGAAAAGGTGCTTCGACAAAAATCAAATGAATATAGATTACACCAAAAACAAGTTTGCAACTATATTAATGAAAGATAAAAATGACATTGATGGGCTCAAGGTAGCCAATGAAGAACCAATTTACACCGCATAGCCTTCAAAATAAAAAAATTCACTCAACATGAGAGAGAAAACATGCATCAAAAAAATATCAAATGCAAATTGATTTGAACAAAAACAAGCTTGAAAATATATTATTTAGAGAAATAACACCATCATAAAAATCACTAATGATATAATCTATATTTACACTATTACTATGGTTATTTTTCCATCATACTTCGGTGAGTGTTATGTTTACATCCATACTCGCTCATGAGTGTCATTAATGCAAGAGCATCCCGAGACTCTCGAGAAAACATGCACCCATATAAGAGGCACATGTGAATTAGATATCACAAAAGAGAAAAGGAAAGCATAGAAAGGATCATGGAAGCACAAGAAAGCATAATAATAGGAAGAGATACCAAATAATGGTAGATTTTCAATCATGAGGTAACTATTTGGGAGGAAGAGGAGGTCACCAAAAGAAAGTGATAAGGACAAAGAGAGAGGTGACTTGAAGCCACAAAAGATGGAGGCATGCATGGAAGAAATACACATGAGACAAAAGGTGGCACACAAGGAGGGTTGCATTAGGAAAAGTTAGAAGGTATAAGAAACAAGATGAAGGGTGCAAAGAAAATAATGCACACAAAGAAAAGGAGAGAAGGACACATGAGGAAGCAAGGATGTGCAAATAATAATTGTCCATAGTGGAAACCAAGCAAGGGAGGTACAAGAAGTACAAAAATAATAGGTGCCAGGAGTTGTAGGGACTAAAATGTGTAAGGAATAAATAACATAGGAAAGGAAGCCAAAAAATATGAAGAAGGCGTGGGGATTTTGAAGGGAAGCATGAAGAGATAGAGAAAGAACTTGATGATCTCGGAAGAATTCGTAATGTAAGGCAATGGCATAGTGAAATCATGAAGAATGAGACCCGAGAAGATAAAAATGCAAATTGACAAATAGAAGTGGAAAGGATGGACCTAACATATCTATATGGTCACACTGGTTAATGGAAATCGACAATAGAATAGTAAGTAATGAGGAACTAAACACAAGATGACACTTTGTGTGAGGAGATTTTCCAGAGGAAGGTTATGTGGATAAGGGTAGTAAATATGCCAAATTAAAATTCAAAGTATGAGTGGGAAATTTAGAGGAGCTAGTACAAAGGATAGAGAAGTGGGAAAAGTTAGGTGCACAACTATAAATAACATATAAGTCACTAAGGTTGGAGGTTATTGAAGGTGCGAGTTTTTAGGGGCTGTAGAGGTCCAAAGGGATAACAAGTATTCCAAAAGGGTGAAGATAAAGAGAATGTGAAGGGAAATTTGAGAGATGAAGGGTGAGATCAGCCATAGAGCTAAAGTGAGGAGTAAGTCCGGTTAGCCATAAGAGGCACTAGTAGTTGTATATCCCTTAGAAGGAAGAAGTTGTAGATATCGTATGGATATTGGATGAAATATATGGAACATAAATAATTCCAAATCTGTTGTGTTAACTGTTGGGGTAGCCTCAGTGATTACTCAATAGAGGCACACCCTCATTAAGTGGCATCTGAGTACGCTAATTTCCTCCAAATGAGGCTAATAGACCACCAAACGTGAGAAAGTTAGTGGGGGTGCATGTTCTCCATCATCTGAAGTTGGGTAGAGAACACATGAGAGAACCAAGATGCCACCAAGAAAGGAAAATGTTTCAGATACAATAGTAATGATTAAGCTTAAGGAAATGATCAAAGAATTTTAGGGACTTGATAGGTATGGACCTAAATGTAATATGTGGAAGAAGACCGCCTGATAAAAAGAGTTCCTATGACCAAGAGTGGTGAGGAGGTGAAGAGAGAAAAGGACATGACAAAGAGTAAAGGGAGTGATGGAGTGAATGGGTAAAGTAATCTTGGAGGGGCTCAAAAGAAGGCGTGCATGGAGACACCGCAAAGGTTACATGGGAAGATCAAAATGGAGAAAAATACCCTAAATACAGAACACCATAGAGAGAAAAGGGTTCATTTGTGGAAGTGCTTTGCATAAAGATGTGCAAGTGAAGGCACATCATCTAGTAGTGTGTGATAATATCATGCTAGTGGAGGAGGCTACTCAGAAGAAAGAGAGATGTTCATCGGTGACCATGAGTGCATGAGGGTATGTTTAGAGCTATGAGAGGAGACCGTGGTGACAAAAGGAAAAGGAAGGAAAAAGCACACAAGAAAGAGATGCACACGAGAATACGAGAAGAGATGCGTGGGTAAGCATATTGAAGAAACTAGAGGTGGAACATGCCGTAAAGAGTGAAGAGGAAGAGACCCTCGGTTGAAAGGAGAAGTACAACAGTGGTGCAGATAGAAACAAACTCCAAGAGGAGTAGAGGAGTGCAACTATAAGAGCACATAGAGTAATATGAGTACCATTGTAGGGGAATCGATCAATCATGGGAGATGTGGACAAAGTGCACATGAAAAATGGCATACACAATAAGGAGATCTTGAGAGGAGGCATGTAGAGAAGTGCATAAAGAAAAGGATCACACAAACCAAAGGAAGTGTGATGACAATTCAAAGGAACCGCAAGAGAATTTGGAGGAGGAAGCCGAGATCGAGAGAGGTCCTGGAACGGTATTGACCTGTAAGAAGTTTCCCTTAGGTAAAAAATGCAGAGCAACTAATGGAATTTTATGAAATGTGCATAGAAATAGGCACACAAGGAGGATAAGAGATTAATAGAGATATCAAGGAGTCATCTTGTGGAGAGGCTCTAGAAGTCTTGCACAAAGAGAAATGTGTAAGAGAAGGAAAGGAGATAAAATAAGTTGGCATAAATTTTTTCCCCAACTTGAGATAGAAGGAGGCAAAGGCCATCGGTAGGAGTGTGGTCTAACATATCCTAAGAGATGAGGAATAGAAGAAGCCCTCAAGAAGTCCATAGGTAAGGGAGATGCAGAGGCGTAAGAAAATGGCCTAGGGAAAATATCGTAGAGGAATGTTAGCACAAAGGGCCAACACAAGAAGGTGACCAAGGAACAAGAGAGAAGAGTGAAGTTGAGGAACGTAGAAGTATCCCAGAGGAAGAAAGGAGGAAATGAGAAGAAGAGCGGAAAAAGGAGGTGCTAAGAGAAAGGGTCACAACAATACGGTGAAAAAATAAGGGAGAATTTTAATGATAGAGAAGACTACACAAGAGGATGTGAGCACAAAAATATCCATGCAAGGAATATATGGAGATGAGGAAAGAATCATAAGGAAGAAGGCTCATTGGTGAAGCCTTAGAGAGGGGAAAAGGAAGAAAAAAACAAGCAGAGACTTGTGCCGAGGAAGGAAATCCAAAACTTGCTTAGGATCGAAGGAAGGAACCTCCTAGAGAAGAAGAGTTCATGGGAAGGAGGCACCACATAGTCAACAGGAGTGGATAAGGATTATAAGTGGTTCTGTAAGAAGTGTAAGAGAGAGATTAATCGATGTATAAAGGATCCAGGACTAGTTATCCAAAGGGTGGTTCTACCACTCATTGAATCTGGTTGAGGAGGACCTCAAGTTTTAAATACCCCAGGTGTTTGATGTAGGGGCATGTTAGGAATTAGAAAAAATTGCACCAATAGAAGTGGTGTACGATAATTAAAGAGCACGTAATAGAAAAGGAAAGTGTAGAAAGGAGCAAGGAAGTGTGGGAGAAACGTAGCAATAGGAAGAAGCGCCAAAGAGTGATAGATTACCAATCTGCGAGGCAACTAGTTGGGAGAAATAGGTCACTAGAAGAAAGTGACAAGGATGAAGAGAGAGGTGGCCCAAAGCCAAAAACATGGAGGCATGTACAAAAGAAACACACATGAGATAAAAGATGGCATACATGGAGGGTTACGTTGAGAAAATTTTAAAGGCCAAAGAAGCAAGATGAAGGGTGCGAAGAAAACAATGTGCATAAAGAAAATGAGATAAAGGCACATGGGGAAGTCAAGACATACAAAGAACAATTATCCATGGTGGCAACCAAGAAAGGAAGGCAAAAGAAGTATATGGAATAATAGGTGCCAGGAGTTATATGGACTAAAACGTGCAAGGAGGCACTAAAAAGGAAAGGAGACTAAGAAAATAGGAAGAGCACATGAGAATTTTGAAGGAAAACACTAAGAGATATAGGAAGCACACGAGGATCTCAAAATAAGTTGTAGCCTAAGGTGAAGTCAAATGTGAAGCGCGAAGAGTGAGACTCGAGAAGATAAGAATATAGTGATAACTCGACAGAGGAATGGGCGAGATAGAATGGATCTATATGGTCACATGGTTAATGGAAACCACATGATGGAATAGTTAGTAAGGAGGAACTAACCACCAGGTGATGTGGCATAAAGAGGTTTTCGGAGCAATATTGTGTGGATAAGGGTAGTAAAGATGTCGATTCAAATTAAAAGTATGAGCGGGAAATTCAAAGGAGCCACCATAGAGGATAGAGAAGAGGGAAAATTTAGGAACGTGGCTATAAATAACTAATGAGTCACTAAGGTTGGAGGTTGTTGAAGGCTCGAGTTGCTAAGGGACACAAACGGTAAAAGGGATAACAAGTAGTTTGGGGACCATAGAGAGAATGTGAAGGGGCCAAGAGATGAAGACTAGGATTAGCCATAGAGCTGAAGTGAGTAGTAAGTCCTGGTTATCCCTAGGAGGCACTAATATTTGTATATCCCTTAGAGGGAAGAAGTTGTATATGTTGTATGGCCCTTGGAAGTAATTGATGGAACATTATTTTTCTAAATCTTCGTGTTAACTTTGGGGGCAGGCTTTGGGAGTACTCGGTAGAGACACATCCTCATCAGTCATTGATATTAGGTAATAAGTTCTTGAATGAGGTGAAGTAGGATATTTCTTATTTTACACTCATAATGCGGACCACACTAAGAGAAGGCTTGTTATAAGTGATTGAGAAAGAATACACGATGTTACAAGAGGTGAAAGGAATGTTGTCATAGTTTACAAAATTATGTTTAATAATTTACTTGAAGTGTTAAATACCATAAAATACATTAGGCATCATATGAATTTAAATCCAAGATCGAGTTTTCCAAAAAAAGAAAGCTTACAAGATGACATCATAGGATAATGTGGAGATTTATAAGCAAGTGCAAGAGTTGTTGGATAGAGGACTCATTAGGGAGAGTTTGATTCGTGCATAATATCAAAATTTTCAACATTGAATAAGGGTAGTGACTAACATATGTGTATTGATTCAAGGGCCATAAAAAGATCACCATCAAGTACATGTTTCCATTTCCATGCATGGACGACATCATGGATTTATTGATTGAGTGAGGTATTTTGTAAAGGTTTATTTGAAGAGTGCATACCATAAAATCTGCATAAAATAAGAGAATAAATGAAGACAACATTTAAGAATCAAAATTGGTTTTATGAGTGGCTAGTGATGCCATTCAGATTGAATAACACAATGAGTAATTTTATGAGGTTGATGAATGGAACATCATAGGAATGTGAATACAAGACATTGAAATCATGGCATGAATGTTGATAATTTTTCCAAAATGATGCAAATGATGCAAGTTATCGTGGAGGCCATGTAAGCCACACAATGCCAAAGTTTCATTTTAGAATACCATAGTGATGATGAAATTGACTTGTGCAATAGGGAACACATGCTTAAAATGTAAATGTGAATGTGAATGAAAATGATGAGGAATAAGAAAAAAACTATGAACATAAGGATAGGATGCTTCATGTACTCAATAGGATGGGTAATAATATGAGGTTAGATACCCCTTGTTATTATTTGAGTTTGGAACCAAAAATTCTTGTGGATTAGATACCAAAGATGGTGAAATGTTTTTAGTATGAAGCTTTGAAATATCCTAGGAATTTCAAGTTTGTGTGCATGAAGTTTAAAGGTCATGCATCTATTTAATGGGGACATATTTAGACCAACATAGTGAAACGTGGCAAGAAGAAGATCAAGACATGGGATAGGCTAGTGGTGAATCTCAAGGAAAACTTTCCTAGTAGATTACCATATTAGTTTTTTCAAAAGGTTACAAGGATTATAATGGAGACATCTTAGTGTGAAATTATGCATCGAGGAATTTTCTTGAGTCACCATTAGAGCGATACATGTGAAGAATATTTCTAGGCACTAGATGTATTACACATAATTATTCATGATGAGATTAGTATGTTGCATGTTCATTTCATTAAAGAAGCCTATAAATATTCTCCTTAAGGAGAGGACTAGATGACATGTAAAAAAAAGTGCTATCTATAGAAAATGAAATCCTACGTAAGGTTGTGGATAGAGTGAGGGTAGAAAAAATTCTACACAATGTGAAAGTGAGTCATACTTGAATGCGAAAAGTGAAGGGACATCTTACAAATTACATGTTAGAGGTGTGGAGAAACATGACATAGAGCATCCGAGTTCCCTGTACACCCAAAATGGTGGTAGGAGAAGTGTACACATTGTGTAAGGAGAGACAGATGAATTATCTAGTCATAAAGAAAAACCAATGATGAGAAAAACATTGATGTTTCAGGGAATATTGTTGATTATATAGGAAAAGATATTGGTCCTAAGAATATACGAAGTTTATTTAGGATGACATAAAAATTAAGGGAAAATTTTACAAAGTGATAGTGGATAGTGGAGGCAATGATAATTTGGTGGCAGATGAAATGGTGGACAAGTTAGAGTTGAAGAGGATTGAACATCCAAATCTTTACTAGGTTTCATGGTTTTAGAAGGAGAACCAAAATTGGTAAAGGAGCAATTTTTGGTCAAATTCTAGATTGGGAGATATGAAGATGAAGTAATGTGCAACAACATGCCTATGGATGCATGCCATGTGCTACTTGGTAGGCAATGTAAGTTTGACCAAAAGGAACAATACGATGCTTGTAAAAAAACTTACATGGTGGAAAAGGATGGAAAAATTATACTCGAACCTAGTACGGGAAAATGGTGAAGCAACACCAAAAGTGTTATTACTCTCGGAGTAAGTAGTTCCTAAATGTTTCAAGAAGGATAATGAATGTTTTATGCTCATAATGTAAACCAAATAAAGAGAAGTCATGGTGGAAGTGGTTGAGAAAGAAGAAATAATATCACCATAGGTGAAATGAATGTTGGAAGAGTTTATGGAAGTTGTGTCTGGTGAGTTACCTAAAGGGTTACCACATGTGAGAGACATTAGTCACCACATGGATTTAATTCAAGGTTCAATTTTTTGGAAAAAAGAAGCTTATAGGATGACACCATAAGAGAATGAAGAGATACAAAGGAAAGTGCAAGAGTTTTTAGACAAAGAACTCATTAGGGAGTTTTGAGTCCATGCACATTGTCGATATAATTAGCATTGAAGAATGGTTGTGAGTGGCGTATGTGTACCCATTCAAGGGAGACAAACAAGATCACCATAAAGTACATGTTTCCATTTCTATGCATGGATGACATCATGGATTTCTTGATTGGAGTGAAGTATTTCAACAACGGTGATTTGAAATCAATGTTTAAGACTTAAGAATGGATGTACGATTGGCTATTAATGCATTTTAGATTGAAAAACATACCAAGTAATTTTATTAGGTTGATGAATCAAGTCCTGAAACAATTTTTAGGTAAGTTTGTGAGCACGTACCTAGATTAATTTGAAGAAATGAAATTTGATGTAGGAGTTCGTGTATCTAGGATTTGTGTTTCTGGGGAAGGATTGAAGATGGACCCTTGGAAGGTACATATAATGAATTGGAAATCTCTGAGGAGTGATTATGAAGCACACAATTTTCATGGGTTGGGTAGATTTTACCACAAGTTCATCTAAAACTTTAGTGATGTATACACACCAATGAGGAAGGTCACGAGAGAATATATAGAGAGTTTTATTTAGAGCATAGGTGCAAAGAAGAGTTTTTGGAATTAAAGAGGAGAATACCATAACTCAACCAATATTGTTGTTGTTAGATTTGGTAAAATTATTTCATGTTGATTGGGATGCTAGTAATATAGTCATTGGCACATAATATTGAGTCAAGAGGATAAACATGTTACATTTTTGGCAACACATTTAATGATGTGAGGAAGAAGTATAATGTTTAATATTGGGATTTTTATGTAATTGTGAAAGTGTTGAAGAAGTTTACACATTAAATGTTACATAAGAAGTTTGTGTTTGTACAGATAATCAAACATCATAGTTTATTAATAACTAGGAAAGATGAATCAAAGACACCCAAAGTGGGTGGAGTACCTATAAGGATACATATTTTTTTAAATCATAGGAGTGTAAATTATAACAAGGTGGATGACATGCACAATATGAGTAATTTTCTATTGACCAAGGAGAGATTATAAGTTGTGGGTTTCAAATCCATGAAATATATGTATGCACAAGATAAGTATTTTAGGGAAGCTTGGGAGGAATGCACAATACCGCAAGCATTGATAGGACTATTTTTATAGGAATGATTTTTGTTTATAAGTGGATAGATATGCATTCGAAAAGATTAGTGTGAGAAAATTTAGTGAGAGAGAAGCATTGTAGACAATTAAAATGGAACTTTGGATTGGATAAAACCTTAGCGTAGCTAGGGAGTGTTTCTTTTGTCCAAGAATAAATCCATATGTGTGTAAGTTTATACAAGAATGACACATCTATTAGCTGGATAAAGGAAGATATTAGAATATAGGGTTATATCAACATTTTCCCATTCCATAGATGCTTTGGGTAGACATAAGTATGGATTTTACTAAAACAAAAAGGGGTGCTAATTCTATGTTTTTAGTGGTGAGTATATTTTCAAATATGACACATTTTATTTCTTGCAGAATACCAATGATGCAATATATATTACAATTTTTTTCTTTATGGAGATTGTGAAACGACATGGGTTTTGTGTAGTATAGTGTTTGAAAAGATACCAAGATTATTTGGTCATTTTTGGTGAGCATTGTGGAATAAGTTGGATAAAAATTTATAATTAATTTCAACATAAAATAAAAAAGGAATTTCTAAACAGAAGCCTTAGATATTTTCTTATATGTTTGGTTAGAGATAAGCCATGAAATTGTGATTTGGCTCTAGTATAGGTATAATTTGATTATATTAATTCAATAAATACTAGTACAGGGAAAATACCATTGCAAATTGTATATGGGAATAACCCAAGAGGAGTTGTGGAGTTGAGAGACTTACCACATAATGAATAAAGGAGTGATATAGTAGGATATTTTGTGGAATACATGAAAAGCAGTGCATCGAAATGTGCACAATTAGTTGTAAAATATGAATGCACAATATAAACAACACTTAGATGAGACATAAAACTTAAATACCAAATTGGAGACATGATATTGACATACTTATGGAAGGAAACATTTATTAAAGGAACATACAATAAGATTAAGTGGAATAATATAGGGCCCCACAGTGAACCATCGAGAAGTTTGCATAGAACATTTACGAGATTGAGATGCTTGTAGGCATTGATATATATGAACAACATGTAGATGAGAAATAAATGTAAGTTAAATAACAAATTGGAGACATGTTATTAACATAATTATGGAAGGCAATATTTATCAAAGGAACATACAATAAGCTTAAGTGGAATAAGATAAGGGCACAGTGAATCATTGAGAAGTTTGTACAAAACTACTATCGGGGCCTCTATCTTGGGGATCTCGCTAAGAGATCGAAGGGGGTGGTTCGCCTTTTGGGGCAGCCCCCTCCCTCAAGCTCTAAGCAAGCCCCCTTCCCTATCTATAGAAATGGAGGGCGAGGTCCACTCCCTATACGATGTGAGGCCAAAAAGAACTCAAATCAACTCATCTCACCTCTTGGATGAGTTATGGATAGTCGTGCATGTAGGCCCCTAGCTAAGCCCTAGAGAGAATATAGGGCAGGGCATATGCACTAACTTCCATATATATTATATCTATATATGGGGACAAATCCCAAGAGTTCATATTCTAGATATAGTGTGACACACTCTATAAAGATATGGGAGGGTCTCTCTAGATATATATCTATATATGACGCCCGCATTCACTTCCTCGGGGTCCCTCTATATAGATCTGGGGACCCCTATCTATATATGGCATGAATGACCATGGAACAAGATCAAACAAGCATGATGGACAAGATGAGATTGAGATGCTTGTATGGATTGATATATCTAATATATTTAATGTGGCATTTATGTATCTATACTATGCAAAGTATAAGGAGATGTTGATGAGCTTGAATAAGAAGATGATATTGTAGATTGGAGAAAATAAATGCTAAATAAGGAGAGTGAAAAAGCAGAAGGGATAATAGATACCATGATCAAGAAGACATGCTATAAGGAGTATATAAAGTATTTGGTCAGGTGGAAAGACATGAATAATAAATATGTAAATTGGATAAGTGTTACAAATGATGTGTACTTTGGAATTTCAATTCCTTGAGTAGGATGTTAAGTTTTCAAAATTACCTAAGGTGTATGATGTAGGAGCTTCTAGGTTCATACGAAATATTTGTATCGCCTAAAAATAGTTGGAAATTTTGAGAAAGTTATGTCTACATGTATTTACATTTTTTGGAGTATTTTGTGGGTCACACATTGAAACATTATATTCTTGTGACAAGCCATGGATTGCAATGTTAAATTTTGTTGAGTGAATAAGTCCATTGCATAATGTTTGTGGAGTGCATAGTTCTTCTACACAATGTCTAGTTTGTTGTGTAATCATCTAATACACACACTTATCCACATAATCTTGTTCAAGCCACGCACTTATGCATCTTTAAAGGTGAAAATTTCAGAGAAGGATGAATGGTTGAGTTTGTGTCTATTATTGGGTCTTATTATCCTTACATTTGAATTTTTATAATTAAAAGTGTAGAAATGGCATGGCTGGATATATAGGTAGAGAAAACTACCTTTTAAAAGTAGAATATTAGAGATTGAGAAAGAAACTCAGTTCACTAGAAGAGTCAAATTTGGGAGCTCTAAGTTCACTCATGGGAAGTGCGTGCATGTGATCTTAACGCTCACCAAAGTATAATGGATAAATAACCATAGTAACTATGTAAATATAGACTATATCATTGGAAATTGGTTTGATGGTACTATTTTTTTGAATACTATATTCACAAACTTGTTTTGGTTCAAATATGTGTTAATTTTATCTTTCTCATCGATGCACGTTTTATCATTTTTGAGTTGTTATTCCAAATATATTATGAATTATGTAGAGTGTAAGGTGGACATTTTTGGGAACCCTTACCTTGTTTAGAAGTAAATAACCTCCATACTTGTGTACAAGTCTACTAGGATTCCAATGCAATACGAGATAGAAATACATATGACTTGTTGCACAAAGGAAGAGGAATCTCAATTGGTGTGATTGTAGACATGTTAGTTAGAATTTTTGTTGAAATTTGTAGGAATATATGTGTTTAGTGTTCACATGAGTTGGGTGAATATTATTAATATGTGTATGTGAGTAATAATATATAAGTTGTCATAAACAATTTGTATTATAGTAAATAATGAGATATATCAATATTAGTTTGTTATGTGACTTGTTTGGTTATTGAACCAACTCACGATAATATATGATAGTTGTTTTGGTTACTTGAACCAACTCACGATAATATATGATAGTTTTGGAATTGGCTTGATTCCTTGATAAGGATATCTAAAGCCTATAGATATGTAATCTATCTCTCTTGCCATAAGTCATATATGAATTGAATTCAAGCATAATTACTTACCGTACTTTTACTATGTATCTATGTATTATTATTTTGGAGGCTCTTGACCAAATTTATCATTTGGTATCGAGATAGGTTATCCTTGTAAGGTTATTAATATGCTATAAAAGTACAAGGGGTCAGACTGTTAGATTTCCCCCGTGTATTATAAATTTATCTGAGGCATATCATGAGGTCAATGACCTCGTGGAGGTTTATGAATTTATACATGGTTCAAAGTAGGCTTAATATTTCAACACTTCATCCATAAACTACTCTTGATCATATCTACAGTCATCCACAACATGCATTCTGTTATACAACAAATATTTCTCTATAACTTTGATCATATTTCACACAAAGCTTTGAATTAATAGACATTCTATAGATCTAGAGACAATATGCAAAGTTTTCTATTCAATATTCACATCTATATCGAACATGTCTAGAAGCTTAGATTTCATCATCCAAGTATATTCAAAAGTGTACAATTGAGTGCTTCTAAGGTGGATTTATTCATTTGTCCTATAAAATATCCTCTAATTGCTATGCGGCCATGGGTTTTCCTCTAATTGAGTAATATAATGATCACCTTGTCATGTATATTCATTGAATATATTTCACAGTTCTTATTCAAAAGCACATGTGGAAGTCTTAACATATTTATCCACATTTATTTATTGATATATTTAATAGCCAAATCAATTAATGTATGCTTCTTGTTGAATGTTTAATGGTTACTTGGATATGATGTGGTCTTATATGTTTTTGGAGTTGTGGTAAATTCGATTTAATTTGATTTTTCAACCTTGTCACCTTTTTTAAAGATTCAATTTTATCTATTTATGGATCATAATATTATATTAGTATGAGGATATATGTTCCAATTCTCTTCTCACACCACATATATCTATATATGCAACTCTCTATATCTAGAGAATCTTTGGAATGGTATGAGATCTATATATCTATAGATATATCATTAATTCAACGACTTAACTAAATATATATAGTGTGATTTTTTTTTCTAAAGTGTTTGGTTATTGTTAATATTGAATCTATTCAAAATAAAAATGTGTTGTTATTTTTATCAAATATTTATCATTTAAATGAAATTGAACAAGTAGTTTGGGTCGTAAGCAAGGAGCATAAAAGTGACACTAAATTAAAATTTATTGATTCAAGATGGAATAAGGTGACACTATGGTTCAACACATCAATGGGTTTCATTCTATTTTAAATCAATTAGCTAGAATAAAATTTTATGTGCATGATGATGATGCAAAAGATATATTTCTAAATAGTATAACACCTAGTTATTCTAACAAGGTCTTCACATTGAGAAAAACAAATCCTAGTTTAGAAGATCTGATTTCTTCTCTGATAGAGGAAGACAATAGATCTAGAGGAAAGTACGATGTACATATAAAGATAAATACAAATATTATTTCAAGCAATGCTCTTCTTATAAAGATAAAAAGAAACAATTAATTTTTCATTATTGTAAACAATAACTGGTCACTCTCTATAAACTACAAGAAAAGAGCACATGATTTACTTGATGTAAAAATATAAGAAAATTCCATGACCACTAATGAAGAAGAGGAGAATGAAGAGGAAGCAAATACTGCTCACAAAAAATCCAAGTGACGAAGACTACCTCTATTAGATGTTTTTTTACTTTGGAGGATAGAGGCATTAGAGGCTTGATGTCAAACAACTTGACCTATCCATCAATGACTAGTGTGAGTGACACACAATGCTTTGGTGGAATATTTGTTTAAGTTTATTTTTAGTTTTAAGTTTGCGTGAGTTGATTGAAAATAAGAGAAAAAGTGTATTACTATTCACATGTTATAATAAGTGAGCATAACTTTGATGTAATTCCTTGATGCAAAAGATTAGTAGGAAAGCTAAAGTACAATGTATTGCAACATCATGATACTTGAAGAGGATGAAAAAATGTGTGTGTCCTTGTTCATACCTAGGTTAGTGGTCATCCTGTGAAAACTAGTTGTAAAGGATAATCATATGTAGAATTCTTGTTCATGTTTCCCGCATTGGTTTGATTAGATGAGTTCCCAAAAGTTCATGGTCGATGAGAGGTTGATGAGTTCTTTATCTACCTTCAATTTGATTTTAGGACTAAGATCATTAGAAAACAGAGATGACATGTTATAATTGAAGAATTGTAATTATTTTTGTGCCATGTTCACACTAAGGTGGGAATGTTAGGAAAATATATATTTAATGTTCACATGGGTTGGGTGAATATTATTAATATGTATATGTGAGAAATAATATTTGAGTTGTCATAAACAACTTGTATTAGAAAAGATAATGAAATATATTAGTATTATTTTGTTTTGTTAGTTGTTTGGTTGTTGAACTAACTCAAGAATAGATGATAATTGTGAGATTGGATTGATTCCTTTATAAGGAGATCTAGAGCCTATAAATAGGTAATACAAATATCTTGTAATAATTCCCGTATGAATTGAATTAAAGGAGAATTACTATTTTGATTCTATTGTGTATTTATGCAAAGTATTATTTTGGAAGCTCTTGAAAAAATTATCATTGAACTTATATCTTAAAGATGAAGTAAAATATACTCGGTTGGATTTTTGTCATTGCAACTTACATGTAATAATATAGTGAGGACTTTAATTGGATGGAGTTCTTGGCACATGAGCCAAATGTAAATGTAAAGAAGGTAGTAGAATTCATGACAAATACTTTCAAGTTTCAATGGACAATTTTTCTATTATTGTCTCTCGCACACTAGAGATAACTAAAGGGAATTATTGAGGTAGAATATGTCCACTACCCTCATGAATTTTTTTCACAATTGGTGCAATTAAATCTCTATCTTACTTTTGAGGATACCCAAAAGTTGGGAACTTGACTAGTAAAAATTAGGAAGACGTTGAGAGCTAACCCACAAATTCCAAATGAATTACACACTTGTACAAAACCATGGAGAAATATTACACTGTTGCATGATGAATTCATTATTTTCTTAGAAGGTGAAACAAAAAAGTAACCTTTAAAAATCCATTTTTGTAGATCTATAGATTTTATAGGTCTAACTAAGTAGAAAAAATGACATGATAGCAACTAAAAACCCTCCATTATGCACTAAAGAAGGAAGAAATTACATGATAGTTCCAATACACACTAACTACGTGAGATTGAGCGACACAAGAATGTGACACCCAAGAGGAGGACCCACCCAAGAATAAAAAGGAGAAAATAAGGTAGAAAAAGAGAATTGTGTAAGTTGAGTAGGAGGAAATCAAGGTTTATGTGGATCCAAGGCTCCCAAGATGGTTTTATGAACTTTAATTTGAAAAATTCCAAGTAAGAATAAATAAAGTAAACACCCTTGCACTTGAAGACATGAAAAAAATATTTACACATGAGGAAAGGGAATAATACAAATGAAAATCCATGAAGAAATTCGAGGCACATGCCTAAACGCTAAAGAAATAAGAAATGATTCAATTCTTGTTTCTCCTTGCTCCTTGATGATAACATTTCAAAGGGAGAATGTAATAACAAAATAAATTTTGTGCAATAATGCACATGCTTTTAAAGGGGAAAAAGTAGTTGTAAAAGTAGATCCACAATTTCAACCAATTAATTTTTTTAAAGAAGAGGAGGAAACACCCATGACTCCCTTGAAGTGTAAAATTTTGGATAGGGGAGATAACTCAGATAAAGAGGAGATCTCATTTAGGTTGGTACAATGATTGGCACAAGACATAACTAAATATTTAGAGAAGACATCCACTAAGGAGAAAATTGTGTAAGAAGGGGAAGCTTGTGCAACCAAAAGACAAAAGCCAAAGATACATAGGAGAATGTATACTACTGTCCCCAAATAAAAAATAAATAAAATTTTGGTGCTCCCTCCCATCTTCCATCACCACCAATAGAGAAAATACTTAAAAGTATCAAAGAAGTTGAATGAGCAAGTGTGCAACCATAGAATACAAAAGATGAAGTAGAAGTCACAAAGAAAAGTGTGCCGAGATACCCCAATGTAATAAAATTTGACTATAAAACATGTGGAATAAACATAGAAAAAATCCAAAAAGGAAGAGTTAAATAGAAGGATATTATGTAGAAATAAGAGGAGAAAAATTGTATACAAGAAAAGGATTCCAAAGAATCCTTGCGAAAGACAAAAGAGGAAGACAAATTTACGCAAGAGAAAATATAAGGGAAAAATGCAAGGGGAAGAAATTAAAAATGTTGGGGAAGACAAACAATCCATACAAGATGAAGAGGAATGAAAAATAAAGGAAAATGAGGATGAGATTAAAAACAAGCTACTCCACAAGTGAAGGCACAAATGACGAGAAGAAGATAAAAAGATGAAGGAGTAAGAAAGGAAAGAAGAGGAAGAAATTAATAAATAAGAGGAATAGAAGAAAATGGAGGAAGAAAGAAAGAAGAAAGAACAAGAAAGGAATATGGAGCAAGAGTATAAGAAAAAAGAAGAAGAAAATAAGGATGAAGAGGATAATAAGCTCAAAGAAGACAAGACAAAAGAATACAAGTAGACTCATATTTTGTAAAAGAAAGAGTTTGCAGAGGTAGAGACAAAGTGGAAATGCATAGAATCCAAAACATCCAAATCTGATATCACTCCTAATAAAACATAAACAAGATGATTCTTGAGATATTTTATTAATATTAAAATCAATAATTACAAACACGTAAAAGAGATGCAATGTATATATATAGGCATTGGAAAATTCTTTCCAAACCACATAAAGTGGATCAAATCTCCTAAAATTGGAGTATATGGATAAATAGCATATTTCCCTAACCGCTCCTAATTTTCCCTACTTGGATTACATCTAAGAATAATAGACTAAGAATAGAAAACCATCCTAAAAACATAGGGATTTATTATTATCACCTAATTAACTAAGACAACAAGAAATTTTTATAAATTCATATAATTATTATCATTCACCCACATGGTGAATTAATCCTAGTTAATCGTAAATCCCCCTTAATTTAACACATTCTAAAGTGAACAAGAGAGAAATAATATTAATTCCTCAAAGTTGGGAAATGTAAAAGAGTTTTGAAGATATATACATGCTTTGATGTTCGTCAGAAACGTTGGAGCTAGATTTTTTTGTTCTAAACATGTTCATGAATGAAATGTACTTGTACCTCAATGTGATTTTTATACTTATAAAATAAAAAATTGCAAACAATTTTTACTACTCCTTCATTTTCAACATGTAGGATAGTCAAATGTTTATGTGGCGCACCCAATCCTTCAAGTATATGTCAAATCTATATCGCTTCATAGCCAACTCTTATTGTGTAATATTCTGATTCTATGGAGGATATTGAAACATAAGTCTACTTATTACTTCCCCATGATATTGGTCCAAATCCCATAAAAATACAAACCCTGAAATGGATTTGTTTTCATATATGTTTCCTACATGATCTGAATATGAATATCTTGTCAAGAAGAAGTTATCAATCTTCTTGTACTCTATGCCAAAATCCATAGTTCTACTGATATACCTCAATATCCACTTTGATACTTTCCAGTGATAAACCCCAGGGTCTTGCATGAATCAAGAAAAATAGCTGACTGCATAGCTGATATACTGACGTAGTGTAGTTCAAATATATGAGAATCCCAATCAACTATCAATAAAGAGTTGTATTTACTTGTGGTGATGGATATGTATGAGATAACTAAAGTATTGTTTCCATAGGTGTGACAATTGAATTAAAATCCATCATACAAAACTTATCGAACATTTTATTGGTGTTGATGCAGAGCATCTCTTAGATGCTTGAAGAACTTTGAATAAGCATTCAAGACATTCTTAGCATGTGTATAGATTTTTCATAGTTTCCCTCCATTATGTTGAAATTTGAATATTTGAAATTATACATGTAATTATTCTTTACTAAGAGAGTAAAAGTCAAAGCTTTGTTATTTGGAGGATAGGCTACTTAGAAAGAGGGATTAGATTGAATTAGGATGTGTGTTCTAGCTTTCCTAGAGCATGTTTATATGGCAACAAAAACTATATATATTCTTGTTGGAGGTTGAGAAAATATCTCAAAAATATATTAATAGTCTTATTTTAGAATGAGGTTAGAGAATAATGTGTTTGCATGATATATCCATGTAAGGATTTTTAGTTAGATTATAAACAAGGAGATTAGGGGAGTTAGATCTCAATAGGAGAGATAAACATGTAGTTTTGTGACATAGGGAAGAGGAGCAATGAGGATAAAAAGATGAAGAAACCACTACACAAGTTGCAGAGTTGTCAAAATATGAATATTAAGATAGGGTCATGGTCATATAGCTGATGTTTCCTCAACTCCTCAGACATGTATGAAGGTATCTTCAATAATATGAGTTCATATTCTAATGAAAATGCTTAATATGTCATGATCCACCTCCTAAATGATGTGCTTTGTGTATTATTTTCATTGTTCTCTAAGTGATATTGTGTGTGATAAAGAATAAAGAGGCTTCCCATACATGACTAAAGATTTAGAAATGAGTATAGGAAGAACTCAAAGCCTATTGGAGTGATAATACACCATGGGACACAAAAACTAACGATTTATCATGAAATCTTCCCTCTTTGGCTTTTAGAAAACCTAGATAAGGGTTTGGTAGGAAAATCATCATAACTCAGTCATCAAGAAGACTTAGAACCTAAAACTTGGAACATACCATCTAGACATGCACCCTAAGCATATACAAAAATAATTTCTTGATTTCAGCTTCACACGTGCTAGTTATCCTTACTATTCCTAGGAGTATAAAAAAATAGAGTTTAGAGGATAATTTGAGAAGTAAGGTCATAGTTCTTGGAATAATTGGTAAAGAGTGATTTAATGAAACTTTGTGAGATTCTAAAACACAATAAAAGTGTAGTCACAAAATCATGCACTTACTACTACTATTATACCACCAAGTATGTTGTTTTATGTATGGATCTCACGTAAGAAAAGTATTCACTAATGGCTCATCCCCTAGTCCTATCGTCAGTTTAGTCAGTCATTGTCATTGAGTGTTTTGCATAGTCGTTAGTTGTTTGCACAAGATCTTGGTCATCTCTCATGTAATATCAGTTGTCATTATTTACTCAGTGGTCATCTCTAGTCTTTGACTAGGGCACCTAATAAGGGATTGTGGCGACCGTCGCGCCCGGTCCTCATTTTTAGGAACCTTGGTCCCAGTTGCACATGGCTCTCATTTAGAGTTTTGAGGTTAGTATTTATGGTTTGTTCTCCCCTTCCCTAGGTGTTATTCAACATGTCAGGTCATTAGTGTTGAAATTTGAGCAAGATATCCCTATATAAACATAATATACACACTATCTTAAAGTGTGGACTATTCTACTAAGGGATAGCTATCTACTAAAGGAAAAGGACAACATTTAGGCACTACTCTATATTACACACTGCGTAAGAAGGGTTATATTCATTCTATTCCATCCATCATTTATATCTTACATCTAGCTATTTCTCGCTACTTTGGCGTCATTGGTTCTAGGGCACCCTCGACGCATGATTAAACACACAATCACATAGAACTACATCAGGTATGAGATGTAGTGTAACCTTTACACGTTGTACACCATGCTATGTGGCTACTAGTGATCCTCCTTTTGATCTTTCTAAGGAGATTCTAGATGATTCTCTTATCGATTACATGCTTGGTATTGAAAATCACTCACATGTGCATACCGATTCTTCTTCTAGCCAGATCACTACTATGGTTTCATCTCATGATTCTCCTACTTCTAATCTTGCTTCTCATGATACATCTCATACTATCTTGCATACTCCTTCATATTATGTTGATGATCCTATTGATAACATCCTTAGTGACACTCTCATTTATGAGTCTCTATCTGATGGTGATGAGGTGGTTGATAGCCATGATTTTCCTTCCTTTCATATTGTCAAATGTGAATCCCCTATTCCATCACTACCTTCTCCTGATATTGCATCTAGCACTATGCATGAGTCACCTCCATATATTACTTCTTCTTCTCCTACCATTTCATCTTCTCCTATCACTTCATCTACATCTATTGCTTCATCTCCTCTTATCATTGTATCTCCATCAATGACTTTACCTCTTAGGGATGTTTTTGATGCTAGTCCTACCACTGCTATGGGTATTCCATCTATATCATCTACTATAGCTTCTTCAACACCCACTCCTAGTGTGCCTTTAGCATCGGAATCTCCTTTATCTTCTCTTGATATTCCTATGATCACTCACAATGGCAAGTTACAACCACTCAATACATTATTTCCATCTTCTACTATTCCTTCATAGGATATCCTATCTCTCATGCATGTCGTAGGTCAATTAAAATCTCAGGTTCAAAAGTATCTCACTCTAGAAAGTAGGGCTTACTATGCTTCTATTGAAAATAACTCATTACATGGTAACCCTATTCCCAAGAGGATTCATAACTCCACATTTCCTAAGGACTTTATCATGCCTACATTCACATGTTTTGATGGTACTTGGTGACCCTCATGCTCATCTCTTACATTACCACATGGATATGACTTCCTATTCTAATGATAGGTTATTGCTTAAGGATTTTCGACACAGTCTTATCGATGAGGAATTGCAATAGTACACTCATCTTCCCTTTGGGTCCATTAGTACTTACTATGACATGGAGGACGCTTTCCTCCATCATTTAATGATAACCAATGGTCCTAGAGTTACTTATGACTGCCTACACTCTACAACAAGGCTTATCGGAATATATCAAAGACTATATCTAACAGCTTCAATGCTTGTATGCATCAACTAATATTCCAACCCATTGATTTAGAGAAGAAATTCATTTTTTGTCATGGTTTGATTCCTACACTTAAGCAAAGATTACAATATGATACATGTGAGTCATTCACTCTCTTGTGCTACAAAGTCATATACCTCGAACAAGATCTTCTCTCAAGTACATGTCATTGATCCTCCATCTACCTCCACTTCTATTACATCATCTAGTGCTCCTCCATTGACATCGGTTGAGCATCCTACATAGTCTCCATCTTGACCTAGCAAGCAAGCTCAACCTACTCCATCATAGAAGCATACTTCTTATCCTCCTCCACGAAAAATTACTTCTCCACCTACTCCATCTGTCTCACATGAGCCATTACACTTCTCTCATCATGCTCGACCACATGATGTGCTGCGTGTTTTACTTAATGAGCATCTAATTTGATTACCCTCTAATCAACATCATCCACAACATCATCTACATCATCAAGCATGATCAACCCTATTGTAATTATCATCGTATCAATGACCATAGGGATAATGATTATTTTTCCCTTCATGATCGATTGCAAAAATTAGAGGATAAGGTCATCATTTCTTTTAGATCTCACTCACATGAGTGGTCCATCTCTCCTTTACCTTGTTAGCATGTTTCTAACTACATTGACTTGTCTCCTCCATCTAATACTAAGGTTATTATGCATCCACCACCACAGGTTGTCACTCATGCGAGATCTCCACCACATTGATACATCGCTACACTATCACATCCATCACATCTACTCCATCTATTCCATCTATCTCATCAATCACATCATGCTATTTATTAACATCGGCTGCCAGAAACATCTACATTCATCCATCCCACCACAGATCCATATGACATTCAGTTTGGTTCATACACTCATGTTACTTCCATCCCACATGCTTCCACCGCTTCACGCCGCTCTGGTCTTTGGTAGGTGATTACTATCACCTTACCCTCGATGATGCACTTGTGTTCTTATAGTTCTTATACGACAATTGAGGGTTTTCTCTAAGAACCTTTCATCATGCGCTTCTGCCTATTCATCTAGTGCACTCAATAATTTCCCAATGATGCACTCTTGCTTACATGGTTCATTCTTGACTACTTGAGGGGTATTAACTAAATGATCCTATTCATTCACACGTTGGGGGCATTTTTAATTCCCCTATCTCCTAATTTCATCATACTAACATATTACGATCACATTACATTATTATTCATTACACTAACCATGCATTACAAATTCCATTCAACAACCATTTCATATAACTCATCAATCAAATTACATATGTTATCTATCATCATTCAAATTACACATTTTTCTATCATTATCAACATTATAGTGTGAGTCTACATCAATATGCAAGAATGATATACAACACATTAACAACAAAAAACATTGAGTCATATTGTGACATCGATAAATAATGAAATAAACTCGATTACCATCTATCCATATATATATCGAATACAGTCATCATTACAAAAAATGTTTCATCACCTGGGGAACCTCCCCATACCATATATAATAATAAAAATTAAATTTCATCGTCACTATTACTCTGTGTGCATGAGAGCCCTAAAACTAGATGTCTCACTACTCACTCTGCATAGTTACTCGTGGCCTCGATACCTCTCAGCCTGCCTCCGCAATAAGGTAATCTTCGTAGACTTCTATGAAAACGATGCGGCAAATCCATGTATCGTGAAAATACATCCCATGCCGAGGATCACCACCCACCACCTCTTTGGCTCGTCGAGTCTCCTCATGTGCCTCGTCCCTCTTACCTAGCATCATAGTGCATGTTGCCACTGCTATGGCCACTGAATCAAATAAATGGGCATGCTCTCCCATGATATCATCCACACACTCAAGTATCCCTCCACCAAGTACATCGGTTGGAATATTCCACGTCAATGTGCGATGGATGTGTCTACTATCAGGGACTAATACATGTCACCTTAAAAAAATAACATAATGACTTAGATAATCATCACTATAACATAGGAAAATAAAAAAGTACACAAAAAAACTATCAAAATACTCATGCTTCACTACGCTATCTTGCTACATTATCGGGGATATGGGATCCCCCTCTCATCCTCCTCCATGTGCTAACCCCCGCTAAATTTTCAAACGATGGAAACAAGAGTACCCATTGATGTGTCTTCCACCATGCATGATACTCCTTTGTATACCCCACATTATTTGAACCTACCGGCTCTATCGCTGCGTCTCTACCTCATCTGGCCCAGGAGGTACTAGTTTCTCTCCTATGGGCCCTGGTCTAGCTCCGGCCTTCTCAGTACTCTAATGGCTTGCAACCATATATATGGCTCTGGGGGCATGTCATGAGCCATGCCAAACTATCGTGATACTCTCTCTACCTGAAATAACTCAGCCACTCTTGGAAATCGATCCTCTAACCACATAGTCCTACGAATACATCAAAACTCTACAACATCCTCGGGCCAGCCTCCATAGTCGTGGTATGACTCTGCATTTAATGGCCTCGGGCCCTAGCCTATCTATCAAATCCTTATACGTATCCATGTTCATCATACGCCCATGAAAATTAATCCACCTCCTCACATATATCTCTAACCTAGCCCAATATCCTTGCGAACCTCCAACTGGCCTCAACACAACTATATGTTCATATGCCCATACATGCAATAGTGTGGTGGCTCCTATCTGTTGCCATGATCATTGTGAGTAAACCTGTATAGATCCCCTCGTATAGGTGGGCCAATGCACACCGTACCCATGCATATATAGTGCTCTCCTCCTCTATCCACCAACATATATTGTGCATCTTATATAAGATGCCTACACCTCCTCCCTCTATTGCTATAGATGAAGTAATCAAAATGATAATGAATTTTCGCAAGCGCGGAACCCTTGATCTCAAGATAACATTTAAATTTCTATGGGCCTTGGTAGGTAATTGAATCCCGATAAAATACCGTCTAGTAACTCACACCTATGTCTCCATATCCTCTAACGGAATAACCTATCTTCTCTCACCAACAACTGAAAATCACAATATGCGATACACATCCTCCAAAGTAACTGTCATCTCACCCGTAGGAAACCAACATGCACACATATTTGCACACCACCTCTCACATAATGTTGTCATAATAGGCATGTTGTGGGTTACATCCCCCATCTACGCTATGTGCCGCAGACCGACATTGTCCATAACATCCCACTCATCATCTGACAAGTCTAGCCCAAGAAAAGTTCTCAAATGAAAACCTCCGCATAATTCCCTCTAGTGATTATCCCTCTGCACACCAAAAAATGACCATGAAAACAATGTTAAAACACTATATAAGTCCAAATACACTCATTTATCACATTACTATACACTAGAAATCTCAATTACACCGTTATAGACCAAATGTACACATTCGGACCAGGTCACCAGATGCACCGGGATGCGGGGTGCCTAGTAAGTGCTAGACACAGGACAGTGCCCTCACCACACCACTATTGTCTAGGTCTAAAATGCTAAGAAGCTTCATAATATAAAATTTTTAAAAATAAAAAAACATGTATCACACACATTTTTGAAAAAACACCATACTTACCAATTCCACTGTCATCCGTGATGCTATGATAGTTGCCACCCTCTCAAAATAGCTAGGACTTGTTGCTCTCACTTGCGGCATCTTCACTCACTTAGCACTCAATCTCACAATCACGTAAAAAAATGAAGTGAATCATTAACTTTTTACTTCACTACTTATAGTTACTTTTCATCACCCACTTTACTATGGTCATTATTTCACGCTTATTCTTCCAACTAATACACACAACTATATTTTGTCATATATGTAGCATTTTTACTCCGTTTCACACCCCATTTGTGGCATTATTTTCAGAATTCCACCTACTATCGTATCATACATAGTACAAAAATTACATGCACATTATTTCTCCTCGATGTTGTCTTTCACTCGATCTATATACAATTTTGTATTTTCTAGCACATTCTATCTCTTTTGTGCTTACTTTCGCTCACTTGTTTGTTTTTATCATCACTTCCCATTTTGCCTAAAGGGGGCCATATCATTGGGGTCATCATATGATGACCATGCTATAAGGGGAGAATAATCATGATGTCCCCCTTATAATTGGGGTCATCATATAATTCCCCTTATATCACTATGCATTTGATCAATACTACCAATTCTTTATTTTCAAACATTTACTAATTTATCGTGCGACATTTCACCATCAATTCTCTAACGACCTAACATGGGGGTAACAAACGTACAATTTTTCTATGAAAAATTTCATCACTTCCCCCTAATGACCTAACTTGGGGAAACAAGTGTAAACCCTATACATGTGATATTTCATCAATTTTAATTGATTCCCCTAAATGACCTAATTTGGGGGAAAATAGCGTAAAATATCTCTATGAGTAACCAATCAAGACAATTAATCAATCAATCTATTAATGCATTCAAACCTCTAACAACCATCATTCAATCAAAATAATATAACATATACGGCCTCCCAGATGACCTAACTTGGGAGTTACATTCATTACTTTCCCATATGACCTAACTTGGGAAGTTATTATATCTATTTGGCGTTTGCTTCCAGATGACCTAACTTGGAAGCCATCATACATTTTGTGTTTGCTTCCAGATGACCTAACTTGGAAGCCATCACATTGCGGTGATACCCATGGAGTGGGGGCAAGAGTTCCTTTCCTATACCACTCCTATATGGGTCAATTGTTTGATCAAAATTATCTGGATCCGAAAAACCACAAATGTTTTATCTGAATCCGTCTATGTAGCGACTAGATCTTGAGGATGTAGTTAAATATTGGAAAATAACACACTTTTCTCTCTACACTCTTCCTCTGGTGGTAAGGATGCCCAAATCCTCCAATCGATTATTTGTATACACACAACCGGGTTGGGAACTGATCACTCCTTACACCATCTTATCGTCATCATATGCATTTGAAATCATCAATCATCTAACATTACAATCATCACTCTCATTTTAGTGCACTTCACCTCGATATTACATTTTTCGGTACATTACACGGATCACCATGTTGATCCATGGTTCAACACATTATATGGTTATTTTGGCACGCTTTTACCACCTCATCTGCACATTCTACTACAACACGAGATTCTCTTAAGTTATCTTAGGTACACATCTCTATCTACTTTATGTTACCGAGCTTTCCACTCACCAACATAAAGTGGGGGAAAATGTAGTCACAAAATCACGCACTTACTACTACTATTATACCACCAAATATGTTGTTTTATATATGGATATCATGTAAGAAAAGTATTCACTAATGGCTCATCCCCTAGTCCTATCATCATTTTAGTCATTCATTGTCATTAAGTGTTTTGCATAGTTGTTATCCGCACAATTCTAAATTGTCTCTCATGGAGTATCAACTGTTGTTATTTACTCAGTGGTTGTCTCTAGTCTTTGACTAGGGAACCTAGGAAGGGATTGGGGTGCTTGTTGGTGCCCGGTCCTCATTTTTAGGTGCCCTGGTCCTGGTTGCACTTGGTTCTCATTTAGAGTTTCGAGGTCGGTATTTATGGTTTGTTCTCCCATTCCCCTAGGTGCTAGTCGGTATGTCGGGTCATTAGTGTCAAAATTTGAGCAAGATGTCCCTATATAAACACACAATACAAACTATCTTAAAGTGTGAGATATTCTACTAAGGGCTAGCTATCTACTAAAGGTAAATTACTACATTTAGGCACTATTCTACATCATACACTACATAGGAAGGGTTGTATTCATTCTATTCCATCCACCATTTACATCTTACATCTATCTATTTCCCGCTACTTTGGCGTCATTGGTGCTAGGGCACCCTAGGAATATGATTGCACACACAAACACATAGAACTACATTAGGTCTAAGATGTAGTGCAACGCTCAGTTATAAGTCCATCCATTTGGAAACTAAGGACACTCCAACCCGTTCATTTACATATTTCTTTTTAAGGTTTGATGTTTTCGTGTGGGGTTTTGTAGGAGATTACTCATTGGAGATATACAACGACACCAAGGAAGTTAGTGCAACATCCACACGAAAAGAGGTGAGTTATTGTGAAGACCTAGCGACCAACCTAGACTCAAGTTCCATGTTGTTATATAGACTAGGACACCAAACTACTGCATCAGGCACCCACAGCACCCCGGGCCTAGCTAAATATTCATCTGCTACAAGTTCTGCAGGTGTCTTTGTCATACTTTGTTATGCCTGTTCATCAACCAATCTAGTTTCAAATCACTACGAGGTAATTCATTTTTAGGTTAGTACCTTTTCCCTCCTATTTCAATTATTCCATTTTATTTAAAATATCAAATAAAATTAGCTAGCATTTATACTTCAGTTATTTCATTTTTGTACTTGTTTAGATTAATTCTAAAATTCATAATTTTAGTTAATCATCAAGACTATAAGTAAATAGGAGACATAAATGACTTAGCTTATTTTTGTGTGAGTTGGTAATGATATGGGAAGGATAAAGTGATGGAAAGGATGAAAAAATGTCATAACTATCCCATGTGAATTCTAGAACTCGAAGCGAGAGCCTAACAAGGGTGTCCAAGGTATAGGATAGAGGTGTCTCAGGTGCGATGACTCATGATTTAACAAATATTGAAATATAAATGTTAAAATATTAAATAAGTTATATCACGGTGATATAGAAATGAAGTATAGATTTGACACAAGCAAGATAAGATAGTAAATTTGAAACCCTAATTTCAAAAGAAGAGATAAAGTACTTAGCTAAGTTCACAATAATACCAAAGTTTTGCCAAGCTCAAAAAATGATGAAACAGAAATCAAACTATCGAAATTAAGTCCACAAAAATGCATAATTTTCGCGATGTTAGGACTAGGGCACTGGATTAGGTCGAGAGGAACCTATGCTCCAAGGACCTTCTCTAGGCACTTGTGACTACAAAAATGTTTGAACGTAATTTCTTCAAAGATTGTCGCACAAGTATAAAAAGACCTCGATTTTAGTCAACTATATGTTGTTGTACTTCATTGTAAATCACCTAAAATATGGAAAGAGAAAGAGAACCTACAAAACCACAAAACACATCAAATCCTAAAAATTAAAAAGATACAAATGGGGATTCATATTTACCTTGATGGTCACTAAACTCGAGTCAACTTATGATCCAGTCTTTGCACTACATTTCAGACTCCATTTAGTTCTACATGTGTGTGTGTGTAGAATCGTGTCCTAGGTGGCTCTTGTGCAAGTTGCACTTGAAAGATTGCAATAGCTAGATGTAGAAAATGTAGATAGTTGTGTGCATGGAAAAATGAACTCTTGCTCCTATGAAGTGTATGTAGAACAATGCAGTCCCTTGTCCCTTGGATGGATGCTAGATGGATGCTTTGATACTCTTGAGATGCCTTTGGATACAACCTTAGGTGATAGTAGTAGATTCTTAGTGCTTGGTCCTTTATTATGGTCACATAGCTTTATATTTATATGATTACCTTGTTTGAATTTCGTAATTTACCACTAAAAAGACAAAAACCAAGAAAATAAGATGTACAATAGCTATAAAGGACCCAAAATATGCAAGTAAGATACAAAGAGGTCGGGCGCTTGGGTGTTGGTGTCTGGCTAGGCGTTGGCGTCTAGATTTTTAAAAATAAAGTGTCTAAAGAAAGACCAGGAAATAAGGTGTGTAAGACCAAGAGGAAAACCGAAAAAAAAAAGAAAGAAAAGAGGCCAAAGAAAATGGTTAATTAGTACTTTTCTTACTTAGGAATCATATGAATAGTGGTATGTGATCAAGACCTAGAAATATACCCAAAGTACGTGATTTAGTGTCTACATTTTCCCCACTTTATGTTATTGAGTGAATGCTCGATAACATAAAGTAGATAAGAGATGCATACTTGATAATCATGAAAATTGATGGTGAAAAGCATATTGAGGAGACAAGAAAAAGTGTTGTGTGATAAAAATAAAGCATGGAAGCTAGATAAGAGGGAGTGAAAATGACCCTAGGGGTGAAATCATATGTGAATAAACCGTGTTGCAGCTATTGTTGATGTCAATTGATGCTTGATGATGTGTGACTCCTCCTTTCCATAAGGATGAATCTGCAAAAGATAAGAGAAAAGAGTAGTCAAAGGTGTGTATATGAAAATTTTGATCAAAACAAGTAAAAAGTGTGTAAAAAGTATGTAAAAATGTGAAAAGGAACATGTGCATCGATCCGTGATGGGTGAAAGGAGATAGAAAGGATCCTAAAAATTCTATAGAAGAGTGAGTTTTTTTAGTGATCTCACCCCAAGAATGATTTTTTCGGTGATCTCATGCCGGTTGCGCCTAAGTGTGAGTTTTTTTGGTGATCTCACTTCAAGTGTGGAAGAAGTATAGGGAGAAAGGTCTAGTGTTATTATTAATTAACTAAAAATGGGGTTGATGTGTAGTTAATCTAATATAGAATGACATGTAAATAAATGTAATAAATGACTCGGAAAATGACTCAAGAAACTAATCTAATAAAAGTAGAGAACCCAATATGCAAGAGAAGTATCGAATTGACTTTGCTTGATTAGAGGATTTCATTGACGTGTCATAGAAGTGACTAGAGAAACAAGTAGAAAGAATGAATGTGCAGAGGTCCTAAAAAGGACATATTTTGGAATGTTTCTCTGGAATGGAGTGCCTAGAGAAGGAATGAGGCACCCACGAGCTCTCGCAGTCCGAGAATGGGCACCCCTGGTTTGTGCAAAAGGTTCAAAGCTGAGATTTACAGGTTTGTGGTGGTTAGAAACCTCGCCGTGTGTCACATCATATTAGCTATAATCCTCCGTGTGTTGCTTAATAATTAAAGATCATAGAAATACCTGTAAGACCCCAAAACAAACATCAAACCCTAAAAAAAAGAAAAATACATTTGAAGGGGTTAGAGTGACCTCAACATTGCCATAATGGTGGTTTTACTAATTGAGCACCGCACTACATCTCATAGCCAATGTAGTTCTATGTGTAAGTGTGCATGATCATGCCCTAGGTTGATCTTATTTCATTCACACTTTGTGAAGTAGTGAGAAATAACTATGTGTAGAAAATGTAATAGAATGTGTACATGAAATAGAATAGAATCCCTCCACCTATGCTTGTGTGATACATATGAACCAACCTTGTCCTTGTGATGGAGCTAATGAATGCAAATGATCTCCAAATGCTTTAGATGAATGTAACTCTAGGTGGATGATAGTAGTGACTAGTGCTTGGTCCCTCATTATGGTCTAGTAAATTTATATTTATAGGGTTCTCTTGATATGATTTTGTAACTAACCTTGAGATGGCCGACCACCAAAATGATAAGAAGCTGAAATGGCTAGAAAGAGCCCAAAATATAGCGGGAAAGTTAAAAAAGGATCGGGGTGCCCTTGGTGGGACTAGGGCACCTATGGGTGCCCCAGATTAGGCCGGGTGCCCCAGTCGAGGCTAAAATGACGTAAAATGATGAAATCGACTAGGTATACAGTGTAAGAGGTTGGGAATGATGAAATAAAATAAAGAAATATGGCCAAAAATTGAGGTTTAATTAGTACTTTCTTCACTCAAGAACCTTCTAAATAGTAGTATGAGTGAGACTAAATAATATCTAAAGTGCATAATTTTGTATCTACATTTCCCCCCACTTTATGTTGGTGAGTGGAAAGCTTGGTAATATAAAGTAGATAGAGATGCGTACCTGATGTTCATGAAGATTGTTGTAGAGAATGTGCCAAAGGACTAGACAAAGCGTGGAATGAAAAAACATGATGGAGTAAGGAAACTAAAGATGAAAAAGTGCAAAAAAGTGATGAGAGTGAACTTGGGGTAGAGACACATGTGTAGTCTTTGAATGTCCTGTGATGTACCTACATGGTTAGTATGGTGTGTGCTGCCACAAAATGTTATTGTTGTTGTTGTTGTTGTAGTTTTTTTCCCTCATTTGACTACTTGTTTCTCATTCCACCGGACCTGACCAAGTAGTCAAATATGTATGTATGTATGTGTAAACATGGAATGTAAAAAACACATGTATATGAAAGCATGTAAATGTAAAATACGTAAATGAAAAATGTAAATGGAACATGTGCACCTGATCCATGTAGAAAAAGAGAGTGTAGAAGGATATCCTATCTTGTCGGGGTTTTTGGGTGATTAGAGGCCATAGGCCAAGAAGTGTAGGGAGGAATTCTGTTATATCCTCCAATATTTAACTACTTCCCGAATGCATGTGTAGAGATCTCTCGTACATCCTATTTTTGGGCAATCCGATGCCACTGGCAAAATAAGTATAGGGAGGAATTTTGATGTATCCTATAACATTTAAATTCTTCTTAAAATGCTAAGGACAACCATGTCCTGTAAAATCCACTATGTACAGGGTTCATAGACTAGTCTGAACCCATTCATTGTATGTAACCCATAATGTTAAGGGCGGAAAATACACCGAATCGAACCGATATAAATGCTTTGTGTTAGTATGTAAAACCCCAAATGAATCCTCCCTATTTGGGAGCATATGTGATGTCATCGATAGGATGTGGCCCAAAAGAGGACCAACCACATGAACTTTGTAATGATGAAAAGTGCTTGGTAGAAACCAAGGCACGCAAAAACAAGAGGCTAGCAAAAAACAAGTGTTAGTACAAGCAAACATGCATGTAGAAAAAACATGTGTAAGATACCAAACAATGTAGTAATCTAAACACACAAGAAGAAAAAGTAAGCCACACAAAGTGAGCTGTAAACACGGGACATCACTTAGGATGTCACAAGACATGTAAGGCCATCATGGCCGCAAACAAGAAACAAGTGTGTACACTAAACAAAGGGCAAGGCCCACAAATAATAACAAACAATAGTAGACAATTTCACAAAAAGTTTGGAAGTAAACATCCCTGCATAACAAATGTTATACATGAAGCACCCGTTAGCATGTTAGAAAGATAACTAGTATGTCAAAGGTGTGTATAAATAGGCAATGTAAAGTGTTAAGTACAAAGTGAAACAATAACACCTGTGAGAGACGAATGTGAATGCCCCCAACAACCAGTGTAGGAAGGGTAGAAGGTGAGCATCCATGCTACGTGTAAGAGACTGTATATGTGATCACAACTAGAAAAAGACATGAACGTGCATGTGTAGATGATATAGATAAATGACATACAAGTAATCAAACTAGCATGTGTAATAAAATGACCATGAACAAGAAATAATAAGAAAAAGTAAAATCAACCATAATATGTATTATGCTATGGATGGATGGAATGGAATGTAAGATGGATTGATAGGAGCCAAGCTCCCCCCAAGTGAATGGAAATTTATGCAGTGAGGCTCATTTGGTTTTCCCCCTCAGTAGTCAAGAATGAACCGTAAATGAGAATGCATCATCGGGAAATGGTCGAATAGTGTGTGTTGTGTTTAGTGTACTGTGATGAATGTGTATATGCGATGATATGTGACCTAGAAATGATTTGTTATCAATCCTATAACGAAATCATAAATGAAAACAAGATGATAAAAAATGGTGATGTAGCTAAAGTGTATACCACTACAAGATGAATAATGGGGAGTGGTGATATAGCTTAAAGCATACACCACTACAAGATGAATAGAGTAAGTGACGATTTAGCCTATAATGCATGTCACTATCCTAGAAATGTCACATGATGAAAGGTCTAATGATAAATGTGTGATTAATGTAAGGTCGATTTGATTTGTAAACCCTCACAAGATCGAGTATGGATCGAGGAACTAAAGTATGCCATCGGGTAGTGAGTGTAACTTGTAGAAGACAATGTTATATATGTAAGGATGAAATATGATGATGTGATGAGTGGAATGTGTAAAGACGTGATGTGTAGAATGTAATGCAAAATGTGTAGAATGTGTAAAATGTAATGTATAGAGTGACATGTAATGTATATAAAGAGACTAGTAATGTGTTATGTAGGATGATGTAATGTTAGACTCATATGTGATGGAGAATAATATGATATATGATGTGTTAATGTGAAAATGTTAGAATGTTTTAGAATAAATGTAGAATGTATGGTGTATGATGCGTGATGTGTGATGAAATGAAATGTGTAATACCTATAGTGCAAGTATGTGAGGTTCATTTGTAGTAAGAACTCAACATTCAAGTTTGAAGCGAAGCACAAGAGTGTATCATCGGGTAATAACGATGCTAAAGTATGAATGAATATGCATATGCCAAGAGTGTAATATAATATTATGTAAGTATGCTATAATGGGGGAGGAGTATGTTAAATGTTATGCCCCTCAAGTGTATGATATAGAAGATGACTATGTGCCACTATCAAGGAGATCATCGTTGTCATAGTTGAAGCCTTTTGGATCTACATTGGAAACTTGATAAATGATATAGTGAGAAGGGTCATGAAGGGACCCATTACGGTGGAGAGCATACACATTCATCGCATACTATTTGTCGGTAAAGGTTATTGATGGAAAACCGTGAGCATGCCAACGAGAGATATTGGGAGCGTAAGCATGAGAAGAATAATTATGAATAGAGATATTGCCAAAAGGTATAGGAAATGTAAGCAAAGAGTGATGAGTATCTATAGTACCAAAAATATAATCAAGCCATGAATGTCTAAGTGCGGCGGAGAGTCATGAGGGGAACATACAACAAAGACCATCAAATGAAAGACATATAATCCATAAGCGACCGTAATGTGAAAATAGCCATAGTAAAGATGTGGCAAATGAAGTGGTGGTAAGATGTCATTAAGTGTCATGCCAAACCTAACCAAACTATCACACATACAAATAGTATCTAAGAAAGTAGAATCGATAGGGATGTGTTGCCAAAAGGACTGTTAATGAATAATGTGCATGTAAAAGGAGGTAGCGGAGATGCAACCCGTGGAGGAGAAGATGAAATAACATCTACACTATTTATAGACCCCTGGTATAGTACCATAACATTAGTATAGGGAGGGGTATTGAACCTATATTAACCTGGGCCATTAGCCAAAAAGGTTTCATTGAAATAAGAGTCATTCATGCCAAGAGGAGTAAAATTGAGTTGTGTTAATGTTGCATCCGTAAGTTCAATATCATCAACTTGATCATCGAATCTCGAGAATCATTCATGTGAGCATCATCGTGTTGTGTAGCACTATCAAGTATGTTGGTTAGTACTCTTTGTAGGTGGAGTAATAGAGGGTTCCACGATGGGTGGAGAAGGGACATTAGTAGGAGTTGATACCGTAGGTGAAATAATAGCCATAGTGTGAGTAGAGATAGCTGGAGCATTGAGAGTGGTAGGAGGAGATTGTGAAGTGCTAGATTGACCAATGTCATATGTGTCAAGGATGCTATATGGAATGCATTATGAAGGTGGTATGGGAATATAAGTAATGGGATCTATGTGACAATATTTGAATGGCTTTGGATCGGCGGTGATAGTATGTTCATAGCCATCATGTAAGAACTTGACACATTGGTGAATAGTAGATGGTACCACATGCATTGCATGAATCCAAGGCCTACCTAACAAGAGATTAAACTAAAAGGAGGCGTTAATAACATATAACTTATTGACAACAATATTAGGCCCAACCCGAATATGTAAAAAGATAGTTCCTATGCATGTGTGAGTGGTAGAATCATAACCTTGAATGAGGGTAGAATTCTTAGAAATTAAATTATCGTTAATACCCAATTTCTTTAAAAGAGAGTGAGTGCATAAATTAATAGCTGATCCATTATCAATGAGGACTCATTTAATGTAAATAGTGCCAACAATGAAGTAATGAGCAAAGGAGCACACATATTGCTTTTAGATAAAAGTGATATATCTTCATCAATGAAAGATATGACATGTGGTAAATTACGAAGAGACTGTATGAGATGTGTAAAGGCCACCATGAATTATCACTTTCAATATGAATGACATGAAGGGAAGCTTCTAGCATGTTACGACAATCTGGTGCATTACGCAACAAGTCATAAAGAGATATCTTAGCGGGCATATTTTTAAGTTGCTCAATAATGTCATATCCCTTAGAAGTAGTAGGAGGAGGTTCCAAAGTGATGGGTGGAGGAATAGAGGTGGGTGGACCCGTAGGAGGACTAAGATGACCATGAATAGTAGTAATGCGCATTAATAGATGTATCGGCCGAGGTGTGTGACAAAGCGAGGATGATGTTGGGTATGCACACTCATGAAATCAGTAGTAGTAATAACCATGCCCGAGATCTTAGTTGGTGGAATGGTAGGATAAGAGGATTGAGTCATAACTTGATAGGGAGATGAAATTGTCAAAAGGTAGTGTCAAAAATGTCGGGTTTACCAAAATGATTAACTAAAAAGGGGGATAATGTGTAATTAATCTAATGTAGAACAACATGTAAATATAGTAAATAAATGTAATAAATGACTATGGAAAATGACTCAAGAAACTAATCTAATAAAATTAGAGAACCCAATATGCAAAATAAGTATGGAAGTGACTTCGTTGATTAGAAGAGTTTGCTGGACTTTGTCACAGAAGTGACTAGAGAAACAAGAAAAAAAAATGATTATGTAAAGGTCATAAAAAGGATAGATTCTTAAATGATTCTTTGGATTGGAGCATCTAGAGAAGGATTGGGGCACTGCAGCGCCTGGTCTGGTCTGAGAATGGGTGCCCTAGTTTGTGTAAAAGGTCTAGAGATGAGTTTTACAGGTTTGGAAGGTGGTCCAAAACCCTCATCGTGTGTCACACAGATTTTCTTGTAGTCCTATAGGTGTTGCTAATAATACAAGATGATAAAAAGATCCGTAAGACCCCAAAACAAGCATCAAACCTAAAAAAATAAAAATGCATATGAAGGGGTCGGTCGACCTCACTACCACAATGGTGGAATTACTAAGCGATTGCTGCACTATGTTTCAGACTTGATGTAAGTCTATGTGCAAGTGTGTGTGATCATGCCCTAGGTTACTCTTTTCCTAGTCACACTTTGTGAAGTAGCGAGAAATAATTATGTGTAGAAAATGTAATAGAATGTGTGCATGAAATAGAATAGAATCCCTCCCCATATACTTGTGTGATGCAGATGAACTAGCCTTATCCTTGTGATGGAGCTAATGGATGCAAATGATCTCCAAATGCTTTAGATGAATGTAACTCTAGGTGGATGATAGTAGTGACTAGTGCTTGGTCCCTCATTATGGTCTCATAACTTTATATTTATAGGGTTTTCTGATCTTATTTCATAATTAACCCCGAGAAGGCTGACCACCGAAAAGGTAAGAAGTTGAAATGACTAGAAAGAGCCCAAACTATGGCAAGAGAGTTCAAAAGGAATAGGGTACCCTTGGTGGGACCAGGGGGCCCATGGGTGCCCCAAAGTACTAAGATGGGTGCCCGATCAAGGCTAAAATGATGCAATAGGATGAAAGGTGACTGGGAATGCGGGTGTAAGAGGTTGAGGATGATGAAAGAAAAAAACAAGATGGCCAAAAGATGGGGATTAATTATTAATTTCTTCACTCAAGAACCTTCTAAATAGTAGTATGAGACCAGGACTAAATAATGTCTAAAGTGCATAATTTTTTGTTTAAAATTCTCCAACCTTTGACTACTTCCAAAAATGTAAATAAATGCACATGGTGTGTTCAAATTCTATTTATTTCAATCCAATGTGAAAATATAAAAGAGGCGAAAACATGCATCTTGAGTCTTTGAAGGATTGTGCATGTCTTGTAAAATCCGCTATGTAAACTACCAAAAATTATACTTGATACGAGTAGAAATATGTAACTTCCCTAGTTATAAGTTCTCGGGAAGGGCAAGGGGAACAGGTGCTCATGTCGTGTCAGGAACTAATTTCTATCTTGTGCTTAGGACCTAAGTTAGATTTTGGGCCATTGATAAGATTGTATATTGTCTTGAGTCGATGATGAACTTTATTTTACTATGATTGTAAAATACTTTGTATGGGGTGATTGACTCACCTAATGGGTTCCCCCTCATTTGGGGTACATGTAACATCACAAGGAGTACACATCCCAACGAAGGACCTGGACACTCTTGATCGAAAATGGTTCCATGTAGGGAGGATGGAATGTGCTTGGTAGAAACTAAGGCACACAAAAAAAAGTGATTGGAAACAAGTGTCAGTGTGAACAAGATAAACATGCATATAGAAGACAAAACATAAGATAATAATGACAAACAACAATAAGCAAGATATCAGAAAACCATGGTAGCAAATAGTTCCTACATGATAAATGTTGCACATGAAGCACATGTTAACATGTTTGAAAGATAGAAAGTATGTCAAAACAAGTATGATCCAATATAGAGTAGTGTTTTAATAAGAATAAGTAGTATATAACAAAACAATAACACCTGTGATGTGTACAAAAGTGGATGCCCCCATGAGCCTACTATGGATTTGGTAAGAGGTACGGTTGCGATAATCCATATTACGTGTAATGATATATGTACAGTCTATGATCACAACTAGAAGGAAAGTGAATGCACATGTGTATATATAGAAAAGATAATGACATACAATGTATCCAACTAACATAGTAAGAAAAGTGTATCATGCGATTATAAATAAGCAAGAACAATCTGCAACCAAGATATGCAGGGTGTTGTGGATGAGTGAGATGGAATAGAATGTAAAGTCAATGTGGTAGGAGTCATGTGCCACACGAGTGAATGTGAATTAGTATGCTTGAGATGAGGTTAATTTATAAATTCACCCTCGGTAGTCAAAAATGAACCATAGAATAAAAGTGCACCATCGGGAAATGGTTTGAATTGCGTGTTAGAAAGATGTGATAGCCAAAGAATAGATCATAGAGAGGGAGTGATTGTGGCGAGGTTAATTTCATATTCGGACCCTCACGGTCAAGTATGAAGCGAGGAACTAGAATACGTCGTAGGGTAGTGAGTTATGTTGAATGTGCACGAGAAATATGTGTCGTGAATGCGATGAGTGTAGAAGTATGTTGTGTGTGAGGTTCATGTATATAGTATGCCCTCAACAATCAAGTGTAAACCATAGCACAAGAGCGCATCAATGGATAATGAAAATACAAATGTATCAAGATGTGAAAGGCACATGCAAAATATTGGATGCAAAGAAAGAAGTGAAATAATAGAATTATAAGGAAATTGATGATGCTTTATAAGGGGGAGAATAATCATGATGTCCCCCAAGTGTATAAATAGAAGAATGATCAAGTAACATCATCTAAGAGATCATCATTGTCATGGTCAAAACCAAATGGTGATGCATCCGAGACTTGGTAAGTAATAGTATGTGGTTGATCATATCAAGAGGTATTGTGGCGTAAATTATACATGCTCATTGTGTACTCTTCATTAGTGAAAGGTGTTACTAGACATATAGTTGTATACAAACATGTGAGGTTTTGTGAATAGCCAGGAAATGAATCATTGAAAATAGAAACATGGCCAAAGGGCATAGGAAATGTGATATCAATATGATCAAGATCTAGAATGCCCCCAATGTAGTCAAGCCAAGACTTTCCAAGAGTAAGTGGAGAAGTACGAGAGGTGCATGCGACAAAAACCGATAGATTTAAGACTCAGATACCATAAGAAATAGTAATGTGAACATATCCATGATATAAATGAGGATAACAAGATGGAGGTAAGAGATCCTCTAGTGTGAATCCAAGTTGAGCCAAGCTGTCATATGTGCAAATAATTTCAAAGCAAGTAAGATCAAGTAAAATGTGATGCCAATAAGATTTATTCATGAAAAGAGTGTATGTGAAATGAGGAAGTGCAGGTGAGGGATCCTCATGAGAATATGAGATAGGTGGTATTATGTCCAACATATAGAGAAACCCTCGATAAAACACCATAACATTAGTAGCAGGGGGTGTTTGTAATGCCCCAATATTATGCCACTAAAACCCAAGCTAAAACAACAGATGGGAGTCTAAATTTCACATATTTTTTGTTTTTTTTTAATTGACTTAAAAGTTCACGTGTCGCCACTTTAAAATTAAATTCATTAATACCTCTTCATAGTATGGGCTTCCAACGGATAAGTCTTTGGTGCCCACAAGTTCAATGATAATATACAACATTAACCTCGGGGGTCAGTCGATACGAATTTTATTTGTGGAAGGTTTAAAGTTTAACTTGCCATATTTCGATGGTGAATGATGACATCGGTGGGTGTTCCTCGCTAGGAAATACTTAGTTAGAATAATAAAATTGATTATAGCTTATTAAACCCACATCTCATTTTAATGTATTTAAGTTCATTATTATTACCTGAAGATACTTGGAGAAAGAAGGGTCATGGGATACTATTTGGCCCCAGACCATAATGGACCCTATGCCCTCCCAATTTCAAACTAAAATGAACACGATAGGTGTTATTCATTACTAAATCTATGGGAGGGTTCTAGTCTTTTTATTGGTTTAACTTTCATTAAATTTCCCACCCACGATCCTAACATAAGAGGATCGAGTTAATGATTTCACTCCCCATCTTGCTAGATTATAATACTCAATGTACTATTTAAAAAAGTATCATGGTCCCATGGGGAAAAGTGAATAACGTTATTGACAAGAGTCTCTCTCTATTATACAAGCTTCCCCCTTGCAAGATAACCAAAGTCTTATTAAACTTCTCCCTTTTTCCTTTTCTTTGGTAATGCTCATGGGTATCAATTTAAGTTTAGTTTTCTTACCCTTTTACTTAATCCCCTTCCCATAAAAATCTAAAATGGGAGATAATTTGGGGCCCCAAGATTTAGTTTATTTTGGCCCTTGGATTAATTTGACCTAGAAAGAGCCCTAAATCAAAGCACAATTAATTATATATATATATATATATATATATATATATATATATATATATCCTTTTGTTATCTTTATTCCCCTAGGTCGACCTCGAGGAAGAAGAAATAGAGTCTTCCATGACGACCAAGGAGTAAGGGCTTTGGTTTCTATATATTTTTTTGTGCAATTTCTAGCTGTGTGACCAAGGAGGGGAAGACTCCCTTTCAGTTGTATTATGGGTTGAGCCACCATTTTAAATGTGAAGGCACAGTGAACACTTGAATATATATATCTTTTTTTTCTGTTATAATTTCTTGCAGGATATGAATGCCTCCCACATAGGCTTACACAAATCATATGCTCTTAGATTTTATTACCTCTGTTGGTTACGAGGAGGCATGGTTTTACATCTATGATTTTTGTTATTTATTTTTCTTCTTTTTGCTGGCTTTGTACCTTGATCCCAAAATGGAGAGACATCGGTATAATGTAGAAATAATAAACCACTGATTATTAAATGATCCTTCTAGTCATTTTATAATATATATATATATATATATATATATATATATATATATATATATATATATATATATATATTTGTTATGAAAACGAGGTTTCAAATCTTAAAATTTTTTTATTTGAGGTAAAAGCGTATTTACCCCTAACCGGGAACAATTTTTTTATACTACTTTAAAAAGATGTATGTATAAATAGGAACTAAATAAGACTTCATTCTAATATAGTGAGAAAAACACATAAAATGTACTTTTACATCTACAAATGTTTATAAAAAAAAACTCTATTCTAATATAATGAGAATTACTCTTAGTTAACTTTCCCATCATTTATTCCACTCCACTAGTATGAGGAAAAACATTTCATCAACTTTGATCACAAAGACTATGAAGTAGGAAAAACTAATTCAACGCTTATTTGTACATGTACAAGAAGTAAGTTTGTAATGAAATGAAAACTCAAACCAATTAAACATGTATCCCTCTTACACATTGAATTTGATTTTACAAGAGAAAATTTCATATATGTACTCAAACTTAAGGGGGATTAAATCTCAAATTCGTCACAAAATTACAAGAGGAAAACACAATAAAATGCAAGAGTAATAACAAATAGATCTTCATCACATTACATCTTTAAGTTACATTTTTACTCCTTTTACAACTTAGAAGGAAACCAATATTACAAGGTTACAAATATTATGTTCAAGGAAGGAGATAAAATTAAACAATATTACGAAGGTTCAAAAGTTCTTCTCAAGGCGCGAAGAAGTCATATCAAATGTTCAATAACCATTACAAAAATCATACTTCAAATGCAAGAGGACAAGCCTCCCAAAATGGGGAACAAAATACCAAATTTTCTAAATTTTTTTTTCCATGCTTTTTCAAGCTTTCAAATCCATATGAAAGTCTTCAAAGCACAAGAGAAAGAGGCCCGGTTTTCCACCCAACCAAATGGCATCATCACATGCCATCTCCACCAATGGAGGACATGCTAGCCTCCCTCCAAGCCCATGGGAGAGAGATAATGCATGCCTCAAGATTGCACAAGTAAGGGAACACAAAGGGTGAAAACACACACACACACAACATTTCAATACAAAACAACCTAAAAACACCAAAAATCACAAGAGGAGAACTCCATGTTTTCCTCAAAGGGGAAGAGTGGCAAGGAGCCCATAATAAGCCATATTGTGAACACATAAAAGAATCTCCATGATACCCTCCTTGTTTCTCCATTCAAAATACCCTCCTTATCACTCCATCCCAAACACCAAGCCTCCTCCTTGGGAGTATTTTCAAACCAAGCATGGTTTCCTAGCCAAGGATGGAAGAGGAGGTTCAAACCATATGAACAGTCCCCTTCCACATAAAACCATATGAGGGGAGGAAAAAAAATATAGAATGGACCATCATGGCTTGCCCATCAAGCCATGTGGTGTAAGAGGAACATTCCTCCCTCTTCCCCTACAATTCCAAAATCCACCACAACCATAGGATGGATGGAAAAAATGAAATGAACAAGAATCACAAAAACACTCACCCACAAACAAACATGCAACATACAAGATTCAAACAACCATTTTTCTTTTCACATTATACTATAGAAACCAAAAACAAGAGGTATGAAGGCCTACCTCAAAAATAAAAATCCAACTTCAAACACAACCAAACTCTCCCAAGCTCCAAGTTTTCTCTAACATTTCATAATAAAAATGACAAGCAAAAGTGCATACCCCTCTCCATGAGGAGGTATAAAAAGAAGAGTCCACCCAAAATCCTCACAAATGAGAGGGTGACATGTTTCACCCTTCTCATTCTCTAAAAAAATATTCCCAAAATCACAATGAGCATAAAAAAACACATTTAGGAGGTAATATGTGAAATTCCCTAAAATGCCAACAATCCAACACACTTCAACTTTTAAGAATCACAAAAATTAACCACTTATAAGATGGTGACATGAGATGGGTAAAATGGGAGGGAAAACACCATTTGACCTTGAAAAAGACCCCCTACCCATAGGTAGGGTCCAAGGGGTCTATTTCCATGTAAGGGAGACCCCGAAAGTGAAAAGAGGCCCTTACAAATACCACATTTAGCCCAAATTCGAGATTGGGTAAAGTGGCTCAAAATAAGAGGTGGTGGGGCCCACCCAAATGATAATTAGGTGGTCCCAAACCACTAACAACAAAATTAATTAACATAAAACATCTCTAATGGATGTAGGGACCATTAGGTCCTTAAACTAGCTTATCACAAGGCTTAAACAAAATAAATTAACATAAATACATTAGGAATCACCAATGGTGTCCAATCATGAATATGCCACATACACACAAGGCTACACAAAAATCATGCATGGCTAAAGGACTTGACCCAGTCAGCCGCTTGTGCAACTTGAGGTGCAACTTTGAAACCACATTCTCCTTTATGCCATATAATCTACACACTCAATTCACACATTAAACATACATGTTCGATAAATAATAAATTAGAAAAATAATCAAATATAACAAAAACCAAATCAACCATGGACATTCATTCCAATAATAAAACAATTGATTATTATTTCACTTATGCTTGACAAACCAAATCCAGAAAGTAACCAACATCAAAATGAAATAACCATCTAGAATGTCACATATGTTTCTATAGTATCTCAAAACATACAATTTATCCAAGTTATTCCATGATAACATCAAAGAAGAATCATCATAATTAATGGTCACAATATGAAATAGATTCATCATTCATCCATCACACACACACACACACACACACATATATATATATATATATATATATATATATATATATATATATCTAGTAAAATCCATCTAAGTTGCATCTGTTAGTATCCATAATAGCGTGGGTACAAGAAACTAGCAATATGTATCACAACATTTTATTGGCACAATGTGCCTCAAACACCACCTATGTCACAAGAGTAATTTACGACAAAACCATATAATGATTAAATAGTATTTTATCAATGTCAATAATCCATAATGCGACCACATATTATCTAACTAGTGCTAAATCAATATCTACAACCTAGTAAATGAAATGAGTCAGTAAATATAACGATGCAAGAAAGGGGTGGGCACTAAAATGTTTTAAATTTATATTCACGGGGCCAATAGACACAAAAGTATCATTAAAGTATGAATCATCTATCTCGATAGAAGTAAAATTAAGGTTGCACAATTTGTCATCAGTAAGCTTAACGGTATCGACCTTATCATCAAAATCATCATTTTTGGCATTGTCATGTTGGATAACAATATCAAGAATATTGGTAGGAGGTGAGTCAGATGTAGGAGTGAGAGGAGTCTCAATGAGTGGAGTGGAAGCATTTAGTGGAGCAGATATGGTGGGTGAAATGATAACAATAGTATGAGTGGAAATAGATGGAACACTTTTGGTTGTGGGAGAAGGTGGTGAATCAATAAATTGACCAACATCGTATGTATCAATGTGACTTTATGGAATAGGCTATGATGGAGGGATAGGAATATCGGTGATGGATTCTATGTGATAGAACTTGAATGGATTAGAGGCAGAAAAAATGGTATGTTCATAGCCATCATGTAATAATTTGACATAATGGTAGACAATATATGTGACAACATGCATTACATGAATCCAAGGTCTACCCAGTAACATATTAAATTTAAATGAAGCATTGATAACGAAGAATACTGTAGGAACAACCTTAAGCCCGAATTGTATAGGTAATGTGATAGTACCTAGGCATGAGTGAGTAGTGGAATCATAACCATGAATAATATTAGAATTTTTAAGGATGAGTTTATCGGTAATATTGAGTTGCTTTATAAAAAGAGTGAGAAAATAGATTAATGGTAGATCCATTTTCAATGAGTGCATGCTTGATACAAGTGTTGCCAATGATAGTTTTGATAAGAAGAGGTGCACATGGATTATCAATGATAGATGGTGATATGTCCTCATCATTAAATGATATAACATGTGGTAAATTTTTGAGAGGTTGAATGAGATGTGTGAAGGCCACCAAAGAATTATTTATTTCAATGTGAATAGACCTAAGGGTGGCCTCTAAAGTATGACGAAATCAGGTGTATTGCACAATAAGTCATAAAGTGATATTTTGGCTGGTGTATTCTTAAGATGTTCGATGATATCATAGCCCTTAGAAGTAGTAGCAGGAGCCATAGAAGTGATAGGTGGTGGGATAGAAATGGGTGATTTGTATGAGGCTGATTGCGGTGAGTAGTAACTACATTGATAGTTAGATCATCCCTAGGTATAACAAAGTGAGGAGGATGCTAAGTATAAACTTGCATGAAATCAATAGCAATAGTAACCATGCCAGAAACCTTAGTTGGAGAAAAAGAAGGATAAGAAGATTGATCCATGACTTGAGAAGAAGAAAAAACACTTAGAAGGTATATTTTGAATCGTCGGGTTCACCTAATGATTTAACAAATATTGAAATATAAATGTTAAATTCTTAATTAAATTACTGACACAGTGATATAACAATGAAGTAAAAATTTGACACAAGCATGTAAGCTAATAAATTTGAAACCCTAAGTGTAAAATAAGGGATAAAGTACATAGATGAGTTCACAATAATCCCAAAGTTGTGTTGATATAGAAAACTGATGAAATAGGAAATTAGATTCTCACAATTGAGATAAGAAAATGTAGAATTATTGGGAATGTCGGGACTAGGGTGCTTGGATTGGGTCAGGGGCGCCTAGGCACTAGGTACCTTCTTTAGGCATTTGTGATTACGAAAATTTTCGAGAAAGTGATTTCTTCAGTTTCACACAAGTGTTGCTATACCTCACTTTTAGTCACACTGTATGTCATTGTACTTTTTGTAAATCTCTTGAAACATGCAAAGAGAAAGAGCTCTGCAAAACCCCAAAACACATCAAATCCTAAAAATAAAAAGATACAAATTGGGAGTCAGACTAACCCTAGTGGTCACCCAAATGAGTGAACTTACGATCCCATCGCTGCACTACATTTTAGACTCCATATAGTTATGATTGTGTGTATGTAGAATCATGTCCTAGGTGGCTCTTATGCAAGTTGTACTTGATAGCGAGAAATAATTGGATGTAGAAAATGTAGATAGATGTGTGCATGGAAAAATGAACTTCCCCTTCTATGAAGTGTATGTAGAAGAATGCGGTCCCTTTTCCCTTGAATGGATACAAGATGGAAGCTTTGATGCTCTAGATATACATTTGGATGCAACCTTAGGTGATAGTAGTATATGTTTAGTGCTTGGTCCTTTGTTATGGTCACATAACTTTGTATTTATATAATTCCCTTGTTTTAATTTCACAATTAACCACTTAAAGGTGAACACCAAGAAAATAAGATGCCCAACAACCGAGAAAGGACCCAAAATATGTGAGTAAGATACAAAGAGGTTGTGGGTACCCGGGGGATGGGGGCGGTTGGGTGTTGACATCTTGGCTAGGAACTGGTTTCGAGACTTAGAAAAATTGAAGTGTAGGAAGTCGGACTAGTCAAGAAGGTGTGTGAGACCAAGAGGAAAACTAGAAAGAAAGCAAAGATGCCAAAGTGTGTGATTTAGTGTCTACAAATGGTCTTGAGCGCTAGTGACTATGTACATGCTCAAGATCTACTTTAGTCTATGTTTCTAGGATTTCTTTACCAATTCTTGTTAGTCACCCGATATTCTCTCTTTGATCACAAAAGGTACATGTAACCTACAAAACAAACCCTAGCTACCTACACAAGCTCACAAACACATCACATCTAAATTAAATATGCAAAATGTGAAGATAGAATTATCCTAGCAGATTACTCAAAGAAAGGATAATTTTAAGATCCCCCTCTCCAAAAATCATTATAAATTGGGTGGCGAATCTCGAAATGGAATTTTGAAAAAATTGTGAATATCCAAAAAAATTACGGCTAAGGAGATTTGACAAGACACATTTTTTTATGATTTTGTAAGGTTGGACAGATGTTAGACAACCATCTATCTATCATTAGACAGGTTGAGTTATACGTCCCTGTTCATGTGCCATCGAGATGGACTATGTTGGACAATCATCTCTTCTTTGTTAGACAATTTGGGTTGGACAAGCGCCTCTTATCTATTAGACAAAATTGGTTGGACAACCATCTCTTCTCTATTAGATGGAATGGATTGGATTAGGTTGGATGAGCATCTATCTAGCATTAGATGGTGTTGTGTCAGATGATCTTCTCTCCTAGATATAGATGCACGTCAACCACTATGACTATCTCTTCGAAAATGGATGGTTGTCTATCGTGCTTAGACAATTCTAGATTAGACAATCACCTTCTATGTTTGTCTCTCCCATGCGAACACACACGTCTCTTTCATAGTCGTTCAAGGTGTACGATGGCGAGGCTTGAATACTAATCTATATTTTATACCTCGATGAATATAAACATAGTTTGATTTGAAACATTGGTGAAATACATGTATAAGTTTATTTTTAAGTGTAAATAGTAGGTGAAATGACCCATACAAATGACCCATCAACTGAAATTTTAGGTGAAATGGGTAGCATTCGATTGTTGAAAATTCACCATTTCTAATTTTTAAAACCCCTAATATTCGTGAGTTTACAAAAAATCTCCACTAAAATTTTCCCTAACCCAAAGAGTGAACTTATAATCTGAGCACTCCACTACATTCCAGACTCCATGTAGTTCTTTATGTTTGTGTGTGAAATAATGTCCTTATGTTTCGCTCGCTCTAATAATGCCAAGATAATGGGTTGTAGCTAGATAATATACAAATGTGTGATATGGAATTTAGCACTTTGCCTTCCTATACGAGTGTATGCAACTCAATAATTTAGTCCCTTTGATGGTAGTGATAGTATGTAGATATGATTACCCCTTAGAATTTCTAGCCAAAATAATAGTTTGTATGTTTTTGTAGACACCTAAAATCTGACTACATAGTTTTAATACTAAACTTTCTCTAATTATCCCCTTTCTTTTCATTTCTATTATAATTAGTGATTTTGCTAATTAACTAACATTCTCCTTGATTTTGGTCAAGTAATAACACTTTAATTAACTAGCCTTTCCCCATTCTAGATTCTAATTAATGACACTTCATTAGTTATAATCCTCTTTCAATTAATTAACTACTTATTAGTTAATTAAGCCTTTTTAATCTCCTATTTAATCAATAAACCTTCTTATTGGTTAAATCCCCCTTTCAAATCCTCTAAATCCTACCTATTTCCTTCTAAATCACCTCCAAATAGATTTCTAAGCTTATCTTGGCCTATTAATTAATCCTAGTTGATTAATTAAATCATCTCCAACTCCCATGAGTTTCTAATCACTAATTAATCCCTTCTAATCATGCTTATCCATTCTAATTCTACTTTATCTTTATCCCACATTCACTAGGTTTCTAGCTTCTCCCAAATTGGAAAGCTATATAAAGAACCTAGTATCCCCCTTTCCTTACACCTTTACACCTTTAACACCACACTTTTTCTAGTGATATTACATGCACATGATAAGGGCATTTATACTTGGAATAGCTCATTGATCTTGCATCCATTCTTCTCACAAGAGTAGTAAAGGAAGATCCAAACATGACCATTAAGCCATTTTGGTGAGATTATTTCCTCTACATGGAGATAACATTCATTTGATTTCTCATGAACAAGATAGGTTCATCATAAGGAGTAATCACACATACAAAGCACATCCAAATTTCAAAGGGATTGCTTAGCATTTAATGTTTTCATGTTGGATGCATTTAGATTAGCTTTCTCTTTCAAGATTTATCATGATGTTGTTGTTAAATTAGCTTAGTTATAGGGATTACTTGGTGTTAATTCCTAGTTCTTAACTTATCCTACTTTCACATGCATACATATGGCACACCCGGTGGACAACTCCTTTGTCTCATGCACATTTTCTCAAGTTTTTGTAGTTAAGTTTCATTTTTTTTCTTACTAACCCTCTTTTAGCACTTATTGATAAATATTGTATTTCTTAACTTGTTTTTTGAGTTTGCATGTGTTGAGTGTTCCTTGTCAGGTGTAGGGGAGGTGAGGTGCTACCAAATTTGAAGCTAATCAACAAAGATTTGATATTTTTACATTTTTTGGGTCAAAATCTCATGTTCTTGAAGTTACATAGGCCCCATGCGCTAGCATTAATATTGTTTCATCTACATTAATTCTCGTGTGCTATCGTTAAAAATAATGCATTAATTTTTGTATGTGCGCTAGTGTTAATTCCTCATGCGCTAGTGTTATTTTGTATTTTGATTTCTCTATCTGCACAAAGAAACCTCACTTTATTAGCATTGACCTTTCTACGTTAGTGTTGTTCCTCATGTGCTAGTGTTGTATGCATTTTATTCTTTTTATGCATAAAGAATCCCTCGTGCTTTGCCTATTAAAATTTTTGCATGCCATTCTGTTAAAACACCTTTATGCACTAGTGATAATTTTTACACTAGTATTAATACTAGTGCGCTAATGTTGATAGCCCTACGCTAGCGCGTTAGTTGATTCATGAGATAGTGTTCTATGTAAATTTTGGCTTGGATTTCAAGATTTTCATAATCTGATTTTTGGTGTTTGTTGTTGTTTTACATGGTGTTTTATAACTTCTTCTTTTTATGTTTTTACATTACAAATCATTTTCTAACATGTTTACATGCTTTAATGAATGTTTGTATTTCCATATTATTTTCTTAAGTTAGGCTAAAGTTTTTGTATGCTCTTCTCTTGCACCTTTTGGTGATCTTGAGAATCAAAAGAAACTTTAGTCTTCTTTTCTAACATTTGGATTAACTTGGAAATTTCATCATTTATTTTTCTTAAGGGAATGAATCTTTTACAAAGCATTTTAAATGGTCATTTGATTTAAATTTTTCATTTCTATCTAGTTGGATCAATCGTTGTGTATGCTCTTCTCTTGTGTATTTTGACAATCTTGAGAATAAAAAACAACCTTGGTCCTCTTTATTTGGAAAAATACTAAATATTTTTGTGCATAGGACCTAACACTTGTCAAAGAATCAAATCAAAACAATACTAACTATAGTGTGTTGTAGGTTCCAATGGTGTACTAAACCACATTTTAATAAAAGATAAAAAAACACACACTCTATTCAAAACATTGTATTTGTAGGTTTAGATAAGGGTTAAAAACCGATCCGCTTTAAACTGTGGGAAGTATCTTGGCATAAGACATAAAAACTCATTATGAGGATTACCACAGGAACCCAAAGTAGTCCACACCTTGAGGGAACTAGTGGATGAAATGGGAAGTGCCCCACTACCCACTTGACTAGAAATACCCATGTGAGGAATGCTTCAAGTTGTCTATATGAGGCCCTTTTCATTAATTTGATTGTGGGGTAATGGTCCTTCATCTAGGATTTATCTAGTGAAGTGTATCTCTCTTAGGAAAGTATTGGAGTGTTGAGAAAAAATCCTAGGTAACCATTTGGCATTGGGGCCAACTTGAATTTATCCAATTGTGTTCTAAAGATCCTTCACAAAGAAAAAACTTCTTCAAAGTTAAAAACCTTGTTAGTCAAATAAGGGAGAGTTCATTAAAGTTTGTGCCGTGTGTTATTCATCATGAAACTTACAACTGCAAAACTTTTTCCTAGTTTCTACCTTGTTATAAAATAAGGTGAAACTCTGCCAAAGTTAAGCCATGTATTTTTCATCACCACTTGTTCTATCTCCCTTGTTTTCTTGTTGAAATTTTTGGTCAAAAGAGAGAAACATATAAAGTCTTTGCCAAAAATAATCATGTCCACCACTTTTGTATTCACTTACATAGCCATGTTATGGCAGGGATGATAAGTGTTGAAAGTGTGTTGGTACGTCCTCATGTTTTGGTAAGCCTTGTCTTGATACCCATATCAAAGATGTCTCATTGTAGTTAGGTTATCTCATCATTGATTTCCCTTGATTTGTTATGTTTGCTCACATTATACCAATACATTTTTGATACTTACATCTTGTTTTTATAAAACTTGATATAAGTGTCCAAATTGTATTGTTACATTGCTGCATAATATCAAATTCTTGTTATACTTAGACCTTTTTTGTTCAAACATTTCCTTGAGTTTTGGAAGGTGTTGTAGTTACGTTGCTCACATTGTATCAATACCATTTTGATACTAACATCTTTGCTTTTCCTAAAATATTGATTAAAGTATCCAAATTGTATTTTATTGCTTGCATTTGTAGCCTCCATTTTCAAAACTTGGACTTTGTTTGTATTAAACTCATTTAAGTATACCTTGAATCAAAATCACTTCAACCCCCTTTTAATACTTAAGTCTTGTTTATTCAAACTTCGATTTAAGTGTTGAAATTGTGTTGTCATCTTGAACAAAAAAAATCTTTGAGATAATTTAGACATAGGGAGTAGGTTCTTTTTGATTGTTCCTTTGTTGGAACTTGCTAGATTTTCCTTGGTACCTTTTCATCTCCTTGAAAAATATTTGATTCTTTGATTCTTTACACCATTTGAATACCTTGATTTCTTTGATTCTTTGATTATTTTGATTCTTTGGGATTATTTGACATTCTTTGTGATAATTACGGTTGTCATGTTCTTGTTTTTTCCTAGGTTCATTGTAGTACTTGTACACATTTGTCAAACCTTAGTAAAACATTTCCTATCATCTCATGCCTCCTATTACTAGAATGGGACATAGAAGATTAGGATCAAATCCTTTCATCAATTCAAATTTAGACCCCTTATGTGAAGAGAAACCATGGTTGACCATAGTGGTGATGAGGGGAACTCTCCTCGAGATAACTTCAAATTTGACCCGCCCACATGGATAACTTTCTCTTCCATAACTAAGACCAAGTCTTAGTATGAGTTATAGAATTAGGGGCTAAAATGCCACCTAAATTTGACCATACTCTTCTTACGAACATGGTCCATGAGAGAGGAAGAAGTAGAACATCCCATTCCCTCTATTGATGAAATATTAAACCCTGGACATGCTTCTACTTTTAGGAAAGGAAACAAAAATGAAGAAAACCTCTTAGAAACAATAGTGGCTATCATTTATCACCACTTAAGATAAATCATGGAGCTAGGATGGAGAATGAAGATCATGAAAACCACCCCTCGCATGTGAAACTCATGAAGAACCCCATAATGACGAGGTCACTATTCAACAAAAAATACAAGCCCTTAGTCATCAAATGGAAAATCTAGCCTCCCATGTCCATAGAGACACATAGTAGAGCTATGTGTTAGTAGAAACCTAAGGTTACGTATAATGATATTTACATAGAAAACTGTGGTGGTGAGACATCAAAATCTAACCACATGTATATTCTGCCACTCCTTCACGTGGCCAAATATTTGATCAAGAGTGGAAATCTATGAATAATTCCCTTACAAGTTTACAAGAAAATAATTGGACATAGTAAGAAATATCAATTTGAAGAACTATGTCCTTATCCTTTTGATAGGGCCATGTTACAAACACCCTTTCCTCCTCACTTGACTACCCTAAATTTGATAAATATAGGGGTAAAGGTGATCCACGTGATCATGTTAAAGACTTCTTCATGGCTTTCAAGAAGTTACATATAGTGAAAATTACCTTATTTATCCTATTCCATGGAGTCTTGGGGCCAAGCACTTGAATGGTTCCTCCATATACCTAAAGGGTATATCTTCATGTTCATTGAATTAGAAAAAAATTTTGTGCACCACTTTTCATTCAATATGGAAAGTGACATTACCATGTTAGATTTATGTAACAAACAACGAAACAATGAGAACTTTGTTGGTTTCCTATAAAGATGGCGAGGGCTAGCTAGTCACTTCCCTTGCTCCATTCCAAAGAAACAACTTGTTAGCATTTTTTTGTGCCAAAATTACATCCCAAAATTGTGTTTCACTTGCAAATGCATTGTGTGAGCACTTTCAAAGAATTCATAGAAAAGGAAGCCAAATTGAGAAGGATTTGTTAGCTAAAGGGACTTTAAAGCCCCTTTCAAAGAGATAATCATGAGTCCAAACCTATAGAAAAACCTAAATTCTTTAAAAGAAAAAAAATGTTGTAGGTGATGGCATAACAGATTCAAAACATGTGTGCAAGTAGTCCAAAATAGTGCTCCTTTGAAACTTTCTAAAGGACAAATGCACCTGAAATCAAACATTGAGTGTTCACTCCCTTTACATGGATTCTTTGTCATCAATATTAAAATAATTAGATGTAGTGAACATGGTTAAGTTCCTAACACTACACCCTTTTTGATGATGACACACCTAAACCATCATGTATAAAGACCATGAGTATTGTGACTTTCATCATGTTAAGGGCCATACCAAAAACAAATGTTTGAAGTTGAAACACTTCATCCAAGACCTCATAGATAGCAGAGATGTTGAAATGGATTTACATGCACCCAATAAAAATTCTAACCAACAATTGGGAATTTACAAAGATCCATTCCTAAGCACATAAAAAAGTGTGGAAAAAAGTTGGATCAAGGTCAGTCATCCTAGAATAAAATGCCAATCATGTTGTCCCAAACTACTAATCCATTTGATTCCCTCATTGGATGTGTTCATCCTCCTATTGAGCATATAAATATAATTAAGATCAAGACACATGAGAGTGTGTCATGGAAACATGATGTGCTCATCTTATTATTTTAGAACCTCCTTTTCCTACCCCTCAGGATAGTCATTATGATATTCTAGAACAACTTGAGAAGAATACCATTGCTAAGATTTCCATCTTAGATCTTCTTAAAATATCCAATGTTCATAAAGACATCCTTTAAAAAACACTTTAGGGGTCAAGGAGTTTCAACTGATATTGATCCTTCACGCTTCCAAGCCTTGGTTGCACAAATTTCTCCTTGAACACATTACCTTTAGCCAACATGAGATTCTAATGGATGATCATACACACAATCTACCCTTGTACATAGAAGTGATCGTGACTCATAAAAATATAAAAAGGGTGCTTGTGGACAATGGATTGGCTTGAATATATGTACTTTTGAAACTAATTAGACAATTGGGACACATGATATAGAATTGGAGCCTAATGTGATCACCATTAAGGCTTATGATAATGGGAAAGTGATAATCAACTGGTACAATAACTTTTCCTATGGAAGTTGGGCCTACTATTCATGATACCGGTTCCATGTCTTGGACTTGGAACTACCCTACAATATGCTCCTCGGTCGCCCATGGATTCATGCCATGCAGAGTCGTGCCTTCAACTTTCCATCAATGTATCAAATTATACCATGAAGGAAAAACTCTTACCATTCTTGGAGATCCCCAACCCTTTTCCCATTAGCATTGTTGGGTTATTTCCCACTACATATATGAATTTCCTTCAACCAAAATAGTTATTCAGAGTTCAATATGAGGCTCTTACCTCCCACATTGATCCAAGTACATCATCCTCTCATGATAATGGTGCTTCTACATCTCTATCTCCCTTTTCTTCATGGGAGATGAAGGTCCTTGCAACTAGATATGGAGAATACAACTCTAACACACCCTCCTAGTTTCCAATCTCCCCTATCACCCAAACATGCATGGTAGGCCCAGTTATAAATATCAATGGTCTCTGGGAACACTGTAACATGACACTTTCCTTCCTGGTGGCCTTTTGGTAGAAGAGAAAACTGCTTGACACTTCTATATCCTAGTCTCTTGATGATGATATGGATTCATGCTATCAAGATCCTAAATATGCCATCCCTAATAAGATGATGTATGCCATGGGTTACCAAGGATATGGATGTGGCATAGATGACAAGGTGTGTGGGAACCTCTTTTGACACCACATCACAAGGTAGAAAAATATGGTATTGGTATTTGGCCATATGGGTCCCATCCTCAGAGGTCAAAGCCACCTCTTCTAAATGTGATGATACCTCTTCTAATTATGACATGAAACAAATTCCCTTTGTAGCCTATATGAGGACCTTACCTCCAATACTATTTCTTGACTTGTATGTTTTTACCATATCCCCTTCCACTCCTGAATTAAATCTTGTCTCACCCATCCCTTGTAAATTGGGACCAACAACAACATGTACCAATTGATTTCTTTGAGAATGATGAGGTAATTGGTGAATTTATGGGTCTCTCCGTGATGACATTCTATTTGGTGACCAAAAAAGGGATTCTCCATCAACCTTGACACATACACGTACTTTGGGGAGGAGGATGAGTTTTGTGGTCAAAAAAATAAGAAAGAAAATGAGGGAAAGATATCTTCCAAAAATCCTCGATAAAATAAAAATTCCAAGTCCCATAGTGAAAACCTCTTGAGGCACTAGCAGACAAACAAATTGAAAAATCAATGGACATAAAAGTGACTAGTCTAAGGGTGAAAATATCATTGAGATGCCCTTAGAGGAAGATCTCAATCTTCCCCCTGATCCTACACGTATGGAAGATGAATCCAAATTTTGGTGGAGGAGACTATTGATGTTAATATTGGAACAAAAGATGAACCTAAAATGGTTAATTAGGAGCTTGTCTCTTGGCACAAGAGCAGAAATTTTTTATCATGCTTCTTTGGGAATTATTAGATATATTTTCTTGGTCCTATGTGGACATGCTAGGCTTAGATCCTTCTTTGGTAGTGCATAACTTAGTTGTGCATGAATAAACAAGTTGATTAAGAAAAAACTCATAAGATGCATCCTCGTAGCTCTTGTTGGTCAAAGAAGAGCTTGAAAATTATTGGTAGTAGGATTTATTAGGCCTATTGATTATTCAAAATGGATTTCTAATATAGTGTATGTAAAAAAAATCCTATTGGTATCATAATCTATATGGATTTCAAGGACATCAACAAGGCATGTCTAAAATATGATTTTCCTCTTCCAAATATCGACATGATTATCAATTCAACTATGGGCTATGAAATGCTATCCCTCATGGATGGATTTTAGGTTATAACCAGATCAAAATTGTAGAAGAGGACCAACATAAAATTTCCTTCACTACCCCTTGGGGTACATTCTATTACCAAGTCATGCCTTTCGGCCTTAAGAATGCAGTGTTACTTATCAAAGGCCATGAATGTCATCTTCCATGACATGCTGAATGATATAATGGAAGACTATGTTAATGACATATTGGGAAAGTCTAGGACTAGAAAAGAACATCTTGAAATCATGTAGTGTATCTTTCAAACATCTAGAGATTATAAGGTAGACTCAACCTAAAAGAGTGTCTTTGAGTGATCTCGGGAAAATTTCTAGGGTCTATTGTTTCACAGAGAGGAATTGATGTGGACCCAGAAAAGGTCACAACTATAAAAAATACCTCCTCCTAAGAACCTCAAGTAGCTGCATAGTTTGCAAGGTAAAATACAAGCTATTCAAAAATTTATATCTCAATTCATAGATAAGTGTCATTCATTATAACATCTTTTTAAGAAAGATGTTGATTTTCATTGGGGTTGTGAATGCCAACATGTTTTGAATTGCTCAAAAGTATTTATGAAAAAACCACCTATGCTTATGTTGCCTACCCCAGGTGAACCCATGTTGCTATATATCTTAGCTACCCAATTTTCTATAGGCACACTTCTAGCACAATATGATCTGAATAAAAAGAGAAAGCCATATTACCTTAATCGTACTTTGATCTCTTATGAGCTTAACTAGTTGAAAATTGAAAAATATTTCTTGGCCATTTTTTTACTTTCAAAAAACTTCGTCACTATCTTTTGAACAAAAAACCAAGCTTATATCTAGAGTTGACCTACTTAAGTACCTATTATCTAAACCTACACTTACTGGGAGGATGGATAATTGGATCATCTTTCTTAGTGAGTTTGATATTGAATACATCAAAAAATCAGTCAAAGGGAAAGTACTTGTAGATCAACTAGTTGAAGCCCCTTTTCCAGAACTGAACCATTGAATCTAGATCTTCTAGATGCTTCTATGATGTATATTAAGGAATCCATCACATGGAAAATGTACTTTGATGGATCATTTACCTTTCATGTGTTAGGGATTGTTCTTAAAAATTTACTCAAGATTTATGATGTGTAATAATATTAGATGAAGTCAATGTTATAGGTGATATCTTAAGTTAATGTTATAGGAAAACATTCAATCAATGATGATGAATATAAGGTCAAGGATGAGAAGCTCATCCCTTATAAGAAACTAGTTGATACTTTGAAGGAATTATTTGTGTAAATCACCTTCCAATAGATACCTAGAGGACAAAATCACTCGGTGGATGCCATGGAAAAAATTGGATCTTTGTTATACATTCCACCATGTAACAATGATATGCCATTCTTTATAGAACATTTTACGGTACCTACGTATGACATATCAAAATATTTCTTGGTATGTGAAGTTGTTGGTCCCTTATCCCCTTGTATCTTGACATCTATAATTACCTACATGATGGAACATTTCCTCCCAACATTACTCATTTTGAAAAACATAACCTTATCCAACACATATCATGTTATAACTTACTTGGGGGTACTCTCTATCGTCGAGGCTACGTTGGGAATCTATTACATTGTCTTAACTTAGAAGAGTCCATATTAGTGGTTAAAGAGGTACATGAAGGCATTGTGGGTCCCATACAAGTGGAATGGTTCTTTCCAAGAAGTTATTGAGAGTAGGATATTACTGGCCTCTAATGGAAATTGATTTCTGTTAGTATGTAAAGAAATGCTTGCTATGTCAAAAATATGGAAACCTAATACATGCTCTAATGCAATACTTTACAACCCATCACGACACCATGGCCGTTCTCAAAGTGGGGACTTGATCTCATTGGGAAGCTTACACCCAATTCCTCTGATGGCCATAATCACATCATAATTACCACCAAGAATTTACAAAATAGGTAGAGGTTATTCCTCTTACTTATGTCACTGGTGTGCAGATTGCCAAGTTTATAATGAATCACATCATTTATTGTTACGACATTCCCTTTGCCATTATATATGAAAATGGTAAATATTTCAAGAATAAGTAAGTGAAGGAACTGTGCCAACGCTTCCAAATATGAAAAAAATGGTCAACCCCTATTACCCTCAAGTAATGGACAAGAAAAAGTATAAAACAAGAATCTTGTTCATATCATGGAGAAGATGGTTAAAAAAAATTGACCGTAATTGGCGCCTTCAAATCCATCCTACCGTCTAGGATTATAGAACATCCATTCACACCCCTACTACTAAAACTCCATATTCCATTGTTTTTGGCATAAAGGCCATCTTACCCCTTGAGATTGAGCTTCCTTCTTTGTGCATATCCTTGAGAGATTATCTGGACAAAGAGGAAGAATATAAAGTGGCTAGGATGGAAGAGCTAGAGTTACTTGGATGAGAAGTTCCTCCGCACACTATATCACCTTAAAGTGTATCATAACCGAGTGTGTAGGAGCTACAAAAATGCATCATACCTCATGCATTTGAGGTAGGATACCTTGTCTTAAAAGAGAATTAGTTCAACACCACAAAGGAGCGAGAGAAGAAAGGAAAGTTTGAACCTAACTGGTTAGGGCCATATGTTGTGGTCACTAAGTTTGGTTTAGGTGCATATAAAATTTCCTATCTGATGGTGATGAAATTTTGGAACTCATGAATTCCATCCATCTCAAGTGTTTATATGCCCAATATGAGGATTGTTCAAAAATAAAAAAGTATAGAAATGAAAAAAAGAAATAAAAAATTCAAGAGAAATAATTTCATCCAAGTGTGAAAACCATGCAATTGTGGCAGTTTGGATAGGTCTTTTGGTGAAAACCAATTTCCAATACCATTGTTTTTCACAAACATATCACACCTAAGGGCATGACCGCTTCTTCCTAATCCAATGTTTTACATATTTATAAGATACTTTTGAGCCTATCCTTCGTGGCCTTGATCCAGATGATCCTAATTTTATATATATGTGAGGCATTTTCCCTTGTATATTGTCATATATCATTGGGGAATCCACACATCTTAGTTTTATCATACGTAGCTATGGAAAACATTTATAAAATACCAAAAAATTCAAATAGGTTTTACCAAAGAAACCAAAAAAATGATATAACATTGTCTCACAAAAATACAAAAAATAGTATAAAACATTTCAAAATATAATCCACAAAAATAATGTAGTATTTTTCTTACTTGGTTGTTTGTTTGTGCATGGTTTTGTTTACTTGTTTGTACATATCATGTGTTGTATTGCATGATTTTTAGATTATTTTGTTCTTTACTTGATTAGATTACGTCTTTCTCTAGTATGTTGTTTAGTCTGCTAGATTAATTCTTGCTCTGTGTTGTTGTGTTGTGTTTTTTAGCATGTGTATATATTAGATTTGATTAAATTTTTCTTGTGCTTGTATTGTTTGCTTGTACATTATTTGTTATCATTTCATCATTCACATCATCATCACATCATCATAATATCATCAATAAAATGCTAAGCTACATCATCATAAAAATGAAAATCAACATGTATGCTAAGCTAACATTACATCATATCATATCATCAATGGGGAAATAGGGATTATTTTTATCCCCCTCATCATAGATCATAATAAAAACATATGCTAACATGCTATCTCATAAAACAAAATGTGATAATCATCAATGTCTATCATCATCATAAACATGTCATAAAACATCAATGTCAATACATAAAATGTCTCTATATACATCAGATACAAAATTTAGCCATCATGGGAATGAGTTAAAAATATGCGCCTTTGTAGACACCAAATTTGGGTCACACTCCCTTTGGTACCATTTAATTAATTAACGTAACGTATTCACCTAACCATGACCCCTTACCCCGCATTCATATTAATTTAATTACTTACAATTAAATTAATGTTCATACCTACATTATTAATTAATTTAATTACTTTAATTAAGTTAATTTACACATCACCTAGACACCTCACCATGGAATTATTCCTATCCTATTAATTAATTAAGACTATGTCCCTACTTATTCCAACCAACTGGGACTTAGTCTAACCCTAAAATTAAAGCCCTATTCCTTCTCCAACAACATTCCCACTTATCTAAGTGCCAACTCTCACTTGAGAACCAAGTTAGAAATCAAAATCATGCCGAAATAGTAATGATCGGGCTATTTTTGGTAACTTGGACTAATTCACCCTAATCGACGCCGGTTTATCCTTGGATGACGTTGGTCACCTAAACTGCCATCAGTTCCTTTATATATGATTTTACAACTTTTTACATAGGTTGGTCATTCGGTGATCTGGGGATCATTTTAAAAAGTTCCCTAAACATCCCTAAATGGTGTTAGTGTAGAAGATCATCTCGAGAGATTTCCAACAACTGTAAGAACGCGACAAACGGACATCGGGAGCTCTAGATATGTTTGGTCAAAGTTTAGACAGTGGGAAAGTCAACTCTAGTCAACTAGTCAATATTGGACCAATTGCACTGTGACATGTGGCTTGCCACCACTCGTCGAATTCGCTCAATTTTCCTATCAGGAGATGACAAGTGGATTACATGCTATGGACGAGTTAATTATTTCTATACCACATTATATGGGTCGAAATTATATTATCTTGGTAAGTCCACTTACAAATCAATTTCCATGCCACATGACTAAGTGGGGTGGGTTTTATTATAATAGCCATGTATTAATGGTTAGAAATTACCCACATGCCATGCATGGAGGACCACGTGGAAGGTGGTGAAGTGGTGGAGATGGGGGCGGTTAAGCCTAACGTGGTCTTTTGACCACTTCACATATGCGTGGAAAGGCTTTAAAGCCTAAAACATTACAAAACCCCAAAATGTGGGATATACCCACTTCAAAAGCCGCCTTTTTGGGATTTAATCCCATTTAAAATGCTAAGTGCCCATTTTAGAATATTTTATCCCTTATCAACATACTACGGGCTAAAGGTTTAAAAATAGCCTAAGGATAATATGTATTGCATTTTTTTAAGGGCCCTAATTTTGTATAAATAGGGAACCCATTTGCATTGTAATGGATAAGGGACACACTGAGCTTATTATTTGTTAAGCTTATTTGTGGGATGTGTCAACAAGTATTGTCTATTGGCCTATTATTGTCTTTGATATTACCTTGAGCCAGTTCCACTTTATCTTATTAATTTATTGCTAAATTTTCCAATCTTTCATTTCCCCACAATAACCGAGCATCAGTCTAGCCCACCGGTGGCATTTACCACCAAATCGGTGTTGGTCTCTGTGTTATGATTTTTCAATTAGAACATTGATCAAATCACACCTTTTAGAACCATTTTTCTCCATTCCTTTTGTGTTTCTACATCATCAACAAAACTCAAAATACCCGTTCTATTGTCAGTCACATGGTTTTGACTCGTAGACAAGCCAACACTCTCATGTTTCATGCTAGCCACCAACCTCTTCCACCTAGCCCATCACCCCCTTCCATCTTATCACCTATGGAACTCAATCCATCTCTTACCATACCCACCGTGATGAGGAGTTCATGAGAATCCTTAATCACAACCCTACCACTCTGCAATATTATCTCACCTATTCATCCACCGTGATTCATCGTGAGCAACTTTTATACAACATGCATGTGTCCATTCCCCTACTCTCACACCCACATCTCGCATCGATACTACTAGTGTGGCCTTACCCTCTTCCACCTTACCACATGTGGTTTCTAGCTTGACTCTAAATCATCAATATTTGTAGACACCTAAAATCTGCTTACTTAGACTTTAATTGTAAGATTGGACTAATTATCCTCTTTCTCATCATTTCTGTAATAATTAGGATGTTAGTTAATTAGCTAACATTCCTCTTCATATTCGTTAATTAACAACCTTTCATTAATTAATTAGCCTTCCTATCATTAAAGATGTTGATTAACAACCTTTCGTTAATTAATATCCGCTTCTACTTGGGTTAATTAATTATTATTAATTAATTACACTCACAACTCTAAATCAATAAATCACCATTTATTGGATCAAATTCCTCTCTTACATCCCGCAAATCATACTAATTTTCCTCTAATTAGCTTCTATAAGCTTACCTCTACCTATTAATTAATCACCTTTGATTAATTAAAACATCCCCAACTCCCATGACTTACTAATGACAAATTAAACTCTTCTAAATCAAGATTACCTTTTATAAAACAACCTTATCCATTCCTAATCTTGTTTTACCTTTATCCCACATTCATCAATTTGCTAGCCTTGCCTCTTCAAGAAAGCTATATAAAGAACCCTCCTTACCTTTCTTATTGTACTATGCTTTGAATAGTGAAAACTATAAGCATTTTGATCTGCTTCATTCACTTTCTTTTGACACTTTGTTGATTATAAGAAGAGTGACTACCCTTGTGTTTCTAATTGATTGTATTCGCCACTTTTGTGTCCATTTACGCTCATCCATGTTTATGGACGAGTTGTTAAACATCTAAAGTGTGTGGAGACATTTTCATATCATTAGTAGCCTTTTTGATCTTGATACCCACGTTAAGATCATCATCATAGTTAGGCTTGTTTCTTCACTAGACTCTCCTTTGAATGGTTACATTGCTTATATCATATCGTCACAATTTTGATACTTACGTCTTGTTTCTTGCAAACTTTTCCTAAGTGTCTAGATTGTAACGTTACGCTACACGCACCTTAACAATTCCTTGGTATACTCTAGCATTAGTTTGTTTTCAAACATTACCTCAATTTCAAAAGGTGTTGTTGTTACCTTTGTGCACATCGTATCAATATTATTTTGATATTAATACCTTACTTTTCCATAAAGTTTGGTTAACATATCTTAGTGGTATTGTTGCATCGTTCATACTCATAACTTCAACTTTTTGAGATATAGGTCTTGATTGGATTCAAGCTCACTTTTAGTATACTTTGTTTGGGGATCATATCAAATTTTTGTTATTATTTACATCTTGTTCATTTATTTGAACTTGACATAAGTGGTGACATTTTGTTGATCATCTTAAACGTCAAACTACCATTTGGAAACAACTTGGGAAGTAAGTTCATTGATTGATTGGTTCAGAACAAACCTTGTGTGATTGTTTCTTGCGATTATTCATCATTTTGACTTATCCATTTAGGACAATCACTTTGATCCATTGATTCTTCATTATTCTTTGGTCATTAATTTGGCTTTGTGTTTTGAACTTGCGTGATTGTTCCTTGTGTTTATCCACCTTATAAACTCGTTTCTAGGACAATCCTTTGGGTCTTTGATCCTCTTGATCTTCTTTTTTTTCCTAAGTTCATGGTCATTTTTGAACATATCTTTCAAACCTTAGCAAAAACATTTCCTATCAAGAAACTTTTGCATCAATCGAACATTGGAAATCTTTCCTTTGTATCCTTTATGTTGCTAAAATTTTGATCAATCCTTTGACATTTATGCCTCCAAACTTGTTGTCCAAACCTTGTTGGATTATCAATCTTATGTCAACACGATGTATGTTTTCCTTATATTCCCTTTGGAAAATCACACAAGCATCCCCTATCTATTTGCAAAATGTCTAGTTGGTTGCCATTATGCTACCCGAATTGACATGAAACTTCCTTCTATTTGAAGGAGTTCAATCACACTATCTAGGTCTAGGCATTTGGACTTAGTGAACACCAACCATGACTGATTATCACAGGGTTCCTTATACGTACAACCATAAAGAATCAAAATTAATTTTTCACATAAAAAGACGCCCATCATGACTAAACCATGTTTGGTTCTTTATGCTAGAGAACCCATTCGGGTAACCCGTTCCCCACCTTCATCTCATAGTCAATGGTATGGTTTGGATACTTTTGATCCAAATTATTATTCGGGTTCCCCCACTCTTCTTCTGATTCTAATCCAAACATTTCCTCTTCTTCTGAGGATTCCAATCCAAATATTTCCTCCAATTCTTCTAATGATTCGGATCCAAACTACTATTCAGATTCATCTAATTCAACTCCTAAGTTGTGGTCCTCCCCTTCTTCATAGGACCTCCTTCATCATACTTCTACTATGATTCTTGAGTCCCCCTTTCTTTGCGGGACCTCCTTTATCATTCATCCAATTCGACTCCTAAGTCGCGGTCCTCCCCTTCTTTGCAAGACCTCTTTTATCAGTCACCTCAACAAACCCTTCCTCCTTTGAAGATTCATGTGACTCAAATTCCTTCTAGTCAATCGTCTAAGTCAACTCCTACGTCACAATATATGGAATTTTAGATACGAAATCCTCTTATTCTTCCTCCATGATGTCATCTTATAGGGAAACCTATACCAACCAATTCTAAATCCACATCTTCTTCTACTCACAAGACATCTAGCCCTAAGTCTAATGTTTATGGTGAATCACAACACCCCTAAATGTCTGTAACTTGATGGGTTGAGACTCTCAGTGTGATTGCATAACATGGAGCTTTTCCCAAGTGTGGGACCTTGTAAATTGGGAAAGCTCTCTGGATGAAGGCCGGTTCCTATTCCTCTATTCAGATGCACACATAAAATACATAGGGTGTTTACTCAAAAACCTAATCTAACTTGCCAAGGAGATAGGGTAAGAAGATGCATAGAAATAAACCTAAACTAATAAAGGTGATGCATCGAGGAATAAAGAAACACCTGTGTTTCCAATAAACACAAACCACTAAAATGTAATGCAAGATCATGCACAAATAACCAGATTTGCAGTGAAAGATCAAGAGGATGTAAATGAACACAAAGAGGGTTGAGAATCATCCACATACATGCATTATTTCCTCCAAAGATTGATACAATACACTACAAAATGACAAGAGGCAAAGTTGCATTATAGTTTTAGATGGGAGGTTTGAACTCCACAAATTCACCTGCCAAAGAGAAGAAGGGAGGGGCAAAACAAGAATGTCCAACCTTTAGAAAGAAGTCCCTCCTTACAATTTATATGAAGAATGAGAGAGGGAAAAGAGAAGAATTCCAAATCTACCCCAACCACCTCTAGACTGCATTTAATTCATCCCATTATGGTGGTAGGTGAGAACCCTAGCAAACCCAAAAATAACGAATTGTATTTTGCATTTTTGAAGAACTTGTTCTCACCTAATTAAAGATATCCAGTCTTAGTTGGACAGAGGACCTTGTAATCTTTCCGAAAAGTCTAACCTTGCATGAATCCGAGCTCCCCGTGAAAAGTTATGGCCATCTGAATATCTGCGTCAGGGTTTGCTTTCTGTCAGGTTCGGGGTGTCAACGCTCAAAATGTTGTGCCTCCTGAAGGTGCACCTTGGCACACCCATCCTCATGTCAACATACTCTTAAGTGTGCCATAGGCACTAAAAATTTGGTGTCGACATTTTCTCGATTCTGCGTCTCAACTCGCGCTGCGTATAAGGCGCAACACTCGTGTCGACACCTTCGATTTGCGCCTTCAACTGCGCGCTGTGGTGCAACTTTTTCCGTGGCGATACCTTTTGATTTGCACCTTCAACTTGTGCCAGGGCACAAATTTTTCCATGTTGACACCTTCTGATCTATGCCTTCAACCTGTGCTAGGGTGTAACTTTTTCCGTGTCGACACCTTCTGATCTATGCCAAGATGACTGGTGGCACCAATAAATGTTAGGTTTTGAGTTTCCTTGATTTCCATATTATTCTACTTGTTTATATTTACCCTGGGAGGGAGATATATACAACATCTACTTCATCTCTTTAGTCATATTCTTCTATTGACCATCATCAATCATCTTCTAAGTCTTCCACACTAGTTGGACCTTTTTCTTCCAATCAAACCCTTGTGGTTGATCAACAACCCATACCGATTGATTTCTTTCAGAACGAAGGAGCGATCATGGAATTTGTAGGGGCACATGAAGATATCCTCTAAAAAATTACAAGCAAGGATTCTCTTTAGACCTTGATGCATTCGTGTATTGTGGGGAAAAGGTTTATTCTTTTTATCAAGAAATAAAGGAAGAGCCTAAGAGCATGCAACTTGATCCTCCTTTTATTCTTCCATCTTTACACTCTTCATTCTCGTGATGAATTGCTGGGTCTAGTATTCAGCCATGTCCCATATTTTCATCACCCAATTATTTTTACATATCACAATTCCTCAATCAAAATTACACTGTGGGTCATCACCAAGTAGCCCATCACCTTCTCGATATGTATGGGCCACCTCCAAGTATCCCTTCATCATCTACTTGTGGGCCTCCTCTGGGTAGTCCATTACCTTCTATTCTAGGGCCACATCTAACTAGCCCCTTGTCCTCTACATATGGGAAACCTCCGGGTATCCCCTCATCTTCTATTCTTGGGATGCCTCCTAGTAGCCCTTCTTCCTCTATACTAGGGCCACATCCAAGTAGCCTTAGATATTCTATTTGTGGCTTGCCTCCTGGTAGCCCATATTCTTCAATTCTTGGACCATATCCTTTTCTTCCGTCACATTATGCTATCGCTATCGGTGATTGTGGCAAGCCCACTATAATTTCTCCCATCAATTTTGAATGTCCACATTATTTTCCCACTTATTGGCATCATACAAGTCTGTATTAGCTTATAGGAAACCCAAACAAGTTATTTATTAAGCTAAGATCAAAACACCGAAGAGCTCCAAAGATTTCAATAACTCAAATGATCATAAAATCCAAAATCAAATGTGATTCCAAAATGCGCTCCAACGCACCCATCAAGTATGGCGCAAAGTGTGAAAACCTATGGATAAGGAACTCAAGCTCCCACATACGAAACCCATGTTTCAAAACAAATCACAATCATTTATTGAGTGTGAACTCACCATGATCATTGAGATCGGGATAATATTACACTTGATAAACAAACGCTCTTAGTATCTCTTATCAAGGAAATCACAAACATCGTTGTTGGATCCTATCATGGAGAGTGACATGTTTCGTTTCAATAACCATCAAAAAATAAAAATTTCATAAAACAATTCAAAAATACAAAAAATGAGAAAACATTAAAAATCAACAGTACAAATATTAAATACTACAATTAGGTATGCATACACATGTATGTTTTTTCTTCCCTATCTTTCATATTCACCTACAGGTCATCCACCATTTTCATCCCTTTGATGATATTTTGGATAGCTTATTTCATACACATTTTGCAAAATTTATCTCTATGGTATCTGTTTGACCTTGGTCTTTCATCACCTTGGTAAATTAAAGAACAAATGACCTCTTAGAGATCCTATCACTATCTACATATAATAAAATTGTTGGGAAGAATTTTTGGGCATATTTGTTGAAACTAGCCAATGTCTTCATAAAAATCACTTCCACATCCTTCCATCAAGCCACCAGTGGTTCTTAACCCCTTGTTAAAAAAGAGAGCCGAAATAAGTTTTCAAAAAATAAAAGAATCAAAATCAATCAATCAAAAACAAAAGCTAAAAGCAAAAGAAAATTGATATATAACTCTCTCTTGGGGTATTTCCAATAATATCTACTAGGGCTATGGATGCCTAATCGGCAAGAGAGAAATATTGTGATTAGAGTCAAATGCATCTCCATTGGGGCTATAGATGCCTAGCTGGCAGTGGAGAAATGTATGGCCCTCCTTCCACAATCCATTCAAAATCACCTTTCAAACTAAATCATTCCTACACATTGTCTAGTGTCTTCACTTGCTATCTAACAACTCTTTCCTTTAAGAGGTAATTCATTTCCATGTGCACACATGGGATCTCGATGAGTAAACAGGATTAATATGTTACCAAGTGTTACTTTTTGGACCTTGTTCAAACTCTTGCTTTAACGCATGTCTTGTCTCATGATTTGTGCCTTGGGATAATCACTTTTGCATTGAGTGACTTCTAATAATTTTTGTAACATCCTCTATTCTTCGAGAATCATTTAGAACATCCATGTGTATAGGATGTCCTATTTTTCATGTTTACGTACATTTTTTTCCCTTTTAATAAGATAATTTTGTACTTCGTTTCTCTCATGTGTTTCTTGGCAGCTCACGCTGGGGCATCCTTACTCCCTCATGATTGAACCTATTTTATATTGGCCTTGATCCCCCTTCTATGTGTGAAGATTTGTCATTGAATACTCCCACCTAATCACTAAGGCATGTCGCATCTTCACTTTCTCTTACGCATGACATTATGCCGTGTACATCCCATATATCATTCGGGGCATCCAAGTTTCTTAGTTTCTTGTACATAGCTTCGGAAAACTGTCAGAAAATCTAAAAACATTCAAATATGTTGAAAATCACAAAAACATTCAAATATGTTTCAAGAAAAATAAAAACAATAAAATCATCCTACAAAATGTCGCTCTTTGGTTCTCACCTATTCTTGTGTGTGACTCATGGATCATCTTGATCTACCTCCATCAACAAAGTTGGTTTTCTTACTATGTCTCAGACTCTAGGGCACAATGAGTTGCTTGGTATTGTTTCATAGTGCATTGCTTTTCATAAGACCCAAGTGCCCTCTGTTATTCCCCTTGCATGTATCATTGCTTGGGGCACCATCTTTTAACCCTTGTCATTAATTCACATAGGTCGGAATCAAAGCTTGATAACAAAAACATTGCATTATGTTTCTCTGTTAGGTTAGCTTGTTTACTTTCTCGTATTACATTGCATTATGTATGTTGCAGGAGTTAGAAATCTTTTACTTTCTCATATTACATTGTATTTTGTATGTTGCATGGAGTTGGTATTTTTAGCTATGGACATTTGTTTGTATATGGCTTTTCATGTCATACTACACTTCTGTTCATTCTTTTTAATAAGGACCAATGACATCAATCATAAGAAAAATGATGAAATAAAGTTGGTTTTTACATCGGTAAGATGATAGATATATCCATCTCTTTTCATCTTCATTTTTCTTCCATATCACTCTCCTTCTATCAACACTTTTCTTCAAAAGTAACTTGGGGCAATAGGGATCAATTATTCTACTTCTTCTATGTTATTTCATCTTTTCGATCGTCGATCGCCCTCTTTCATCACCCCATCGACACTCGAGGGGGCATCCTTCATTCTATTAATTTTTTCTTCTATCTCTTCAAAAAAATTATTTGTTTGTACTTGTCTACTATCTTTGAAGTGGCGTCACTTATGCCACCCCAAAGAGGGGAAAATGTAGACACCTAAAATCTGCTTACGTAGGCTTTCATGCTAATATTGCACTAATTATCCTCTTTCGTCATTTCCGTAATAATTATCACTTTTTCATTAATTAGCTAACATTCCTCTTCATATTCATTAATTAATGACCTTTCGTTAATTAATATCCACTTCTACTTGGGTTAATTAATTATTATTAATTAATTACGCTTGAAACTCTAAATCAATAAATCACCATTTATTGGATCAAATTCCTCTCTTACATCCCGCAAATCATACTAATTTTCCTCTAATTAATTTCTATAAGCTTACTCGTACCTATTAATTAATCACCTTTGATTAATTAAAATATCCCCAACTCCCATGACTTAATAATGACAAATTAAACTATTCTAAATAAAGATTATCTTTTATAAAGCAACCTTATCCATTTCTAATCTTGTTTTACCTTTATCCCACATTCATCAATTTTCTAGCCTTGCCTCTTCAGCAAGCTATATAAAGAACCCTCCTTCTTACCTTTCTTCTTGTACCATGCTTTGAATAGTGAAAACTATAACCATTTTGATCTTGAATCATTCTCCATTGTTGGAAATAACTTCTCCATCTTGCATCCTTTCACTCAAAATTGAGTAATATGGGAAGATCCAAAATGGCCTTGTAGCCATTCTTGGTGAGATTCCATTCTTAATCTTTGAGATCAAGTAAAAATCCACTTTGATTGCATATGTTCTTCATAGGTTCATAGTTTAAGTTAGCAATCATAGAGAGTAGGAAATAGCTTAGCATGTAATTTCATTTTATGCATTGAAGAATCATTTCCTTTAAGCTCTTATCTTGATGGTTCATTATTTAATTAACATTTACTTTTGAAGCTATGTAGTTATTAGTTTCAACTTATAGCTTAGTTAATTATACATGAGTACAATATCTACCGTACCTTTGACATCTATCATGCCTTTGACATCTGTTGCCCCTACAATTTCAACAATGCCTTTATCAACCGCCCTAAGTGTAGGTCTATCTCGCACCCTCCACTTCTCATATACCTAGTGCATCTCAACCACCATTGGTATCAGAAACCTTCACCGCCTTCCAAAACATTGTCCTCTCTCCCCTGTAGTCTCTTCCTCTGATTTCTATGAGAGTCTTTACTTCCATCCCACCCTCCTACACCTATCACCAACAACTCCCTATTTCATCTACCACTTATTCAGTACTTACTTACCCTCTATATCTATTTCGGCCTATGTTCCTTAATCATAATTTTTTTACTTGGCACAACCACATATTGGGATGCCGTCCACATCATACCCACATTATCTACCCCTTTATATGGCATGGGGTGCCTCGTCATCACAACCTAAAAATGATCTTATCAAAATGATAATGGACAAGATGCAGACATTAGAAGCATCTATCTCCGGCTCACGTAACTCTCTGACATACGACAAGATTTGTAATGAGCCCATTCACCCATCCATTCCGATTCATCCATACCCCTGTGCATTAGGAAATGCATAAATCCAACCGATTTAATAATAAAGAAGACCCGTAACAGAGCTTGCGGTATTTTAAACATGTGTGTTATCTCATTGCTCACGATGACGCTTTGCTCTTACAAACATTCCCAATGTCCTTTATGGGATTGGATTTAGATTGGTATAGTGCTATGCCCGGGAACTCCATCTTTTCATTTAATCAGGTAGCTCAAGATTTTCTAGACCAATTTTCTATCAACATTGTCAACAAGGTCACCATGATTGACTTGTACATGACACACTAATATGAAGATGAATCTATCACATATTTTGTCACTCGCTCACATAGCCTTCGATCAACCAAATCACATTATAATTACCTCAGATAGAGTTGAAAGAGTTTTTCACTGGAGCTTGTGCTAGAGACATCTCGCCAACTCTCCAAGTTCAAACCTTCTACATGTTTGACGAGGCATTCATTATGGCCTGTAAACTAGAAATTTGTGCCATTGAAGAGAAGAAGATATAATTGCATAACAATAATGCTGCGTTTAAATCAACTGATACATCTTCTTCTTCCAAACCAAAAAATAATTATTCTAAAGCAAAAGGATCTACCAACGCAGTAGTTTTGAAAGCCATCCTATCTCATCCATCCAACCAATCAAAAGTTTCTTCCAAATTTTCTCATGTTCGGCTTTTTAGTTTAGCGGGAGCAATGAAAATATATTCCCATAGGAGAACCCTAATCTTTAGTTTTGGAAAACTTCTAAAAGATAGAGGAATCACTCTTCAACCCATCAAACCACATCTTTGGTTTTGAACCTTCTTGTCCTGTACTTGCATGGTACAAATAAAATGATTACTGCAATTATCATCGCGTTAGAGGTCATAACGACGATAATTGTATAACTTTCAAAAACATCGTCCAAGAAATATTAGATAATGGAGATCTTATCTTGGATAACCCTAACACACTGGCTAATTAGAACCTTCACATCTTCAAGAAGCCATTCCCAAATCACACCCCGTCGTCTAACCAAACCGGTGAAACTTTGACCAGTGACAGTAACATTCATTAAGTTCATGCCATTTTGACATCATACCAACTCCTAAGCTCAATTTCCTCCCATTCCTTCTATTGAGGATATTGTTGCATGAGATCCTTCATCCATGGAGGGACCTATTTCATCTAATCCTCTACCTATGATGGAGTCCCCTTATCTTTTCCTCCACCTAAAGAGGAGTCCATCATATCTACCAATGCAGTTTCCCCACTCACCTCTCAACCCAACAAACAACCCGCAATACTTACTCTTCTACCCATGGGAGATTCATGCTTACCTTCTTCTTCACCAAAAGAAGAACCTACCTCATCCAACTTTCCTTCTCCCCTACTTGGGGGTCCATTAGTAGCATCCCTTCCTATTAGTGACAATTATCCACTGGCTTTCAAGGATCCTATTGATCTTCTCTCATCTCTTCTACCCACGAGTCTGAAGCCAACCATTTCCCTATCTCACAGAAATTATTTATAGGGATTACTACCAAATCAACATCATCCTCCCCTACATCGATGTCATTCTCACGTTTGGTCGACCGCTTGGATTATGTTGACAATTCCATGCTTTGGGGATGCCTTCGACTACCTATCTCAACTCAAATGCAGATGTTGTCCATTGACACTTCCATGATCTATCCAAAGGTGTTTTAGATAACCAAACCCACCATGCCCGTACTATTTTTAGCTACCCCTTCTTCATCACCCTCACTCACACCTGAAATGCCACAATCAAATAATTTTTTTCCTATGCCTAAAACCCTACTTGCACCTATATCTTCCTATGTGTCTAGACCCATTACCACATTAGGAGTCATTCCATCATCAAGCCTAGTAAATTATTCTATCAAACTCGATTTAGCCACGTTCTCAAAAGTCATCAAAAATACTATTCCTCCACCTAAGAGTAAGACCCAACCTATTAGGCCGTATACACCAACTTCATCCACTACCCCTCTTTCACCTTCACCACTTCCATCTATCTTAGGTCCCTACCCATAAACCTTGGTCAAACAACCTCTTACCTAAGGTAAACCAAAAAAACAACATCCCACCTCCTCATCATGATCCTTTGTTCCACCCAAATTACCTACACAACCTACGCCTTCACCGTTACCTACATCCTTTCTACCTCCTATACCTACACCACTTCTTGTATCCTCATCATCACCCATGCCATTCCCTTCTCCTCAAATAGTCCCTTCCAAATTTCCTCTTACCAACACCTTCACCGCACCTCCATTATCACCTTGGCTAACTGTCAGCCTTCCACCATCTTCCTTCCCTTATACATCACGCACTCCTTCACCTTTACCCAAGAAGGTGCAACCCAAACATAAAACTGTACTATCTACCAAAAAAATAGTCAAACTTACTCAACCTCCGATTCCACCTCCAGTGACACCTCTCCCACCAAAGTCACCCACACTTCCATCTAGACCCACACTTACTTCACATTGTGATCCATTGGCAGGGTATTACGCCAACATCTTAGCTAGACTTTTACAAACCTTTGTCATCACATTGCCACTACTTAGACCTTACAAACCAATCAAACCTAAACCATAAGGGTTTGATGATACCAAATTTTTTGCTTACCATTGTGTGCTAGTGCATGATGTGGAAAATTGTAAGGCTCTTAAAACTATTCTTCTCCAACTATGTCCTCTTAAAGAAAACTTTGATGATGACGATATTTTAGATGAGGACCCTATTCCACCTGCACCTATTACCACATATCCTCATTCCATACCTATTTAGAGACCTCTCGTATCCACCTTCACAACCCTTTTATCCTCCTCTAACATTTGAGATCAATATGGTCCACATCAAAGATCTAGCCAAACCTCCACCAAAATAATACTGTGTGTCGTATTTCTTTCACAAAACCATTATATTCCCTCACCATATTTTTTCCCATCCTATTGCTACACCTTTCATGACTCACCTTCTCCTTCACTTTAGATCAATATAGTTCAAGTTGCCACTCAAGCCTAGAAGGACAAAGGAAAGAAGAAAACAACCAACTCATCTCGCTACTCCTTTACCCAACATTCCATCTGCACCTGCACCTAAAATCACCATTCGTGGACTGACATACCCTATTTATGATGGGGTTGCCCATCATACAATGCTTAAACAATTGCACCAGTCTCCTCTCAAAATGTCTTTATACGACCTCATCCAAACCTCGGAGTCTCATTGTCAGGCCCTCATTGAAGTCCTGCAATCTATTGAGGTTATACCTAATGACCCTATACCTGTTACATCTATTATCACCCCTCACCACGTTTCCTCTCTCACCACTTCGCCCCCTTCCTCTGCTCATGCTACCACTCATCAAGTAGCCTCTCTAAATTTCTCTAATGAAGGGATTGTCCCTCTCCAATAACATGATCCTGAACCTACCCTATTCATTTATGTCTACATTGATAATATATGTGTTCGATGTGTTATGAACGATGGAGGTTCCAATATGAACATCATTTCCTCCCATGCATATAACCAAATGTGCATCCCTACCAATTACATGTATAATAACCTTGTTATGCTACATTCATTTAATGATGCCATGAATTCCAAAATTGGCACCATCATTCTCCACATTCACGTGGGCCCCTGTGCCATTCCGAATTATTCTATGTATTAGAGGGGGAATTCTAGTATAACCTGCTACTTGGCCAACCTTGGATTCATGCCATGGGTTGTGTTCCTTAAACCTTACACTATTGTTTAAAATTTGAACATGAAGGGCACAACTATACTATTCCAGCCGACCCTTCACCATTCAAGACCTATAACATGTTGTATCGACCCAATGATGTCCTTATACCAGTTAAGACATCTACCACCACTACCAATTCTTCTTCAGCTGCTGCCTCATCCACCACTTCTACCACTACATCTTCCACAACCAACTCCTCTATTCCCACTACTACCACAACTTATGTAGTTGAACCATCACCCAACAAATCTAGTTCTCAAACATCAAATGCTTTTTCTTCCCCACCATCCAGTGATTCATCCATTCCCACTACTCACATACCAACTATTGATCCCTTAGAAGGTTTTTTTCAACGCATCACTGGGGAATACTACCTTTATAGCATTGACACATTCCTTACTCCTCAAGAGTATGGTAACCTTCACCAACATCCTCGCTATGATCACCGTGAAGGATAATTTTTCCCCTACGGTCCTCCCCACCTTCACACCAACTTAACGTATGGGGGAGTTGATGCTTCTACTTACTCGCCTAAGCCACCTTACTAAACTCGACCATTTTTCTCCGACCTTCAATCTCTCACCAACCACCGCTTCACCCACACCTTCCTCCATCGCTACTCTTGGAAGGGATTTGGATTTGGTTTCTATGAAAAAGGCCACCATATTGTCATTCCTTGCACCACTCGTAAGCATAAAGACCGCAGTGGTATTGGATTTTCGAACCACCTTCCAAGAAGGCCCAAGTCGAACTCTTTGAGGATGATAAACCTTCTCCACCCCTTTAACCTACCTCACCACATTCACCTACAGAGTCTATGGATCCAAAATCCATTCCTCCTAACTTCTTATTTTTGTGAACATCATTTCCCCGAGACCTCGACTTATCAATGCGATGGCAAGACTCCCTCTTCTCTTCTCTTCCTATATCCCGACATGATTGATGACGATATGCCTCCTATTAACATCATTCAATGTTAGGAAAATGAGTCTATTCTTACCAACCTTGGTGCGGAATATTATTATATTCACTTGTTGTTGCCTTCTAAGATGCAAACCATGTTGAATGAATCGACCATCAAAATTAACATCTAAACTCGGACGACCCACACATTCTAAAAATAGGCCAATCTTTAGATGTTGCTGAACATTAAGCTTTCACTTCTTTCCTCCATGATCATAACAATTATTTTGCTTGGTCCTATGCTGATATGCTTGGTATTGACCCAAACATTGTGATCCACAATATCATAACCATTCATGATGCCAAACATGTTAAACAGTAAGCTGTGAAAATGCATCCTTGCATTGCCCTTCTTGTCAAAGAAGAACTCCAACGCCTCATTTCTGTTTCCTTCATTTTACCCATTGATTATCCCCAATGGATCTCTAACATTGTTCCTATCATAAAAACAACAGGGGACTACGCATTCGCATGGATTTCCATGACCTTAACATGGATTTTCCCAAAGATGAGTTTCATCTACCTAGTATTGACCTACTAGTTGATCTCACTACCGACCATGAGATGTTATCACTCATGGATGGTTTCTTGGGTTATAACTAAATCTTACTCGCACCAAGAGATCAACACCAAACTACCTTTATCACTTATTAGGGGACTTCTTCGCTATAGTGCCATGTCCATTGGCCTTAAAAATGTTAGTGCTACATATCAATAGGCTATGACTTATATCTTTCATGACATCATGCATAACATATTGGAAGATTATGTTGACGATCTTCTTGCCAAATCCAAACATCGGGCTGAACACCTTGCAGTCCTTAAGGTTGTCTTTGACCATCTCATCAAATATTGCATTCACCTTCAACCTAAGAAGTGTGTCTTCGCTGTTCTCTTGGGAAAGCTCCTTGGTTTTATCATTTCTTTGCATGGCATTGAAGTTGATCCCACTAAAATCAAGGATATTCTTGAGATGCCTCCACCTACTAACCTTCATCAACTTTGTAGTTTGCAAGGCAAGTTGCAATTTATTTGTCGCTTTATTTCTTAGCTTTTCGATTGCTGCCATCCATTTCATCATCTTCTCAAAAAGGATGTCTCTTTTAAATGGGATAATGAATGCCACAAAGATTTTGAAGCATTAAAGGGATACCTCCTCCAACACGCTATGCTCATCCCACCGAAAATGACATTTCCTTTTACCTCTACATATCTCGCCACATACCATTTGTTGGGGGCCATAATTGCTCATCATGATGAGAAACATAGGGAGAAGGCAGTTTATTATATAAGTTGTAGTCTTATAGACTATGAGACTAGATATACTCATGCTAAAAAACTTTGCCTAGCTTTATTCTTTTTCGCCACTAAACTTTTCCGTTACCTACTTAACCATAAGACCTTCACTGTCACAAACACGACCCCTTGCATCACATGCATGTTATATCCTACCAAAATCAATGTTCTGCATGTTGGCTCATGCTTCTGGTAGACCTGTTATTGATATTTCACCCTCGTGACAAATATTGGATCAACCACGATCCCACATAAGAGGAAACAAAGTCAAAAGGTGAACAGAAAAGGATTCAAAATTGGCTAAGTATAAAGGTATAAGTGGAGAATGCCAAGTATCAGTATGGCACTGATTCAAGTGGTAAGTAGAGAAAATGTTTCTAAACAAGTGACAAACCGCATGTCCTGGGGAAAGAAGACTCGATACAAATTTTGAAGGGGCATATCTTTCGACTCAAGGCTCAAAATATTACAAATTTGATGCCATTGGAAAGATCTCGGCCTCACCCATGCCATGGAGGTTTGAAAATTTAATTTTTAGGAGGTTAGGTGAAGAAAAACAGAGGAAATGTCTTCAGGATTTCAATGCAGGATCTTCGTGCCTTAACAACCAAATCATATTTGATCTATTTCACCGTTTCCTCTTCCTTCAAGGTGCCAAACCAAGGATTGATGAAGTAAAGATGGATTTGGGAGATATTTCATCGAGAGGGATTAACAACAATGGTTGAGCTTTAAACCTACTTTTCCTGCTTCTCTCTCTTCTTCTTTTTAGGTTGAATCTATAAATACGGGGCAAGATTCATTATAAAGGGTAAGACATTCTTTGTTTGCAGCCTCCTTCTCCTCTTAACAAAGGGATTTGTGGGATTGTAAGTTTTCCATCAAAAATTGAATTACGTTTCTACCTCTTGGCTACTTTGTAATGGATCAGATCAATCTACAGAGCAATAAAACATGTATGTGATCGATTTTAGATCCTTTCTTGTTTCTTTTTTTTCATCTCGATCTCTCATTATATATCGGGATATATATACTTGTTTATTGTATGCATTTTTTTGGTTTGTGTCTATTAGCAAAATAAGTGTTCATCATTCCTTCAGTGCATCACCTCGTAGTTTAGCTTTATTTTAATTTATGTATTCCTTCTATCCTTGTCTCCTTGGTAAAGTTTATATTAGGATTAAGAAACGGATCCTCTGCAAGTTTCTATGTATGCACCTAAATAGAGGAATAAGGAACCAACCTTCAATTTGGTGAGCTTTCCCATTTTGCAAGGTCCCACACCTTGGGGAAAGTTCAATGTTATGCAATCACACCAAATGAGTCTGCCTTTAGGAAAGTAGATTTTTAGAGAACATTTGGGGGGCTTTGTGATTTCACACTAACAAGACCTTGATCTCAAATTCATCCATCAAAAATATGTCAAAGGACAAACCTTTGCTAACTAACTTGCAAATGCACCTCTATCTAGAAACCTCTCTTCTAACTTCGAATTTCCAAATGAATCCATTGCTACCCTCTCCCTTGACAACACCATTTATCGGATGAACTTATTCTTTGATGGTTCTAAATGCCAACATGGGGGTGGCACATGAGTTATCCTTATTCCTCTTGATGGTGAACTTATGTCATTATCTTTCAAACAATATTTTTATTACACCAATAACATCGCCAAATATGAAGCACTTGTATTGGGTCTGCAAACTACCATAGCCTTAGATGTTAAATCCATTAATATTTTTGGAGATTCTCAATTGGTTATGAACCAAGTCAATGGTCTACACCAAGATTGTCATAACGTAAATACTTCAAAAGTAAAATCATTATGTTGACATGCTCTTGACTACCTTTAATCATTATGAACTTCAAACCGCCCCGCATTCCACAAACAAATTCATGGATACCATGACTTGTCTTACTTCTCAAATACCCACTTCACCCTCCGAATCAATTTTTTTTTTCACAACATAAAGGTTACAATCACCTTATTAGCTATTCCGAGACATTAAATTTGTAGGAAACATTAAAACTAACCCACGTGACCTTTGGTATAAGAAGTTTATTGACTACCTTTCCATTTCAGTTTTGCCTCTAGATCTTACTCGTAATGGACAACAAGCCTTCCTCAAAAGTGTCTCTCACTATGTCATCATGGGTGGTCTTCTCTATAAACATGGATTTGATGGTATCCTCTTACGATACCTTACAAGTTTTGAAATCCTATACACCATCAAGGAAGTTCACGAAGAAATTTACGGAGGTCATTTCATTGGCTTCGTTGTCGCTAAGCACATCCTTCACCTCGACTATTACTGGCCAACCCTAAACCAAGACTATTGTGACTATGTCAAATATTGGATGAAATTTCAGCAACATGCTAATCTTCATCACACCCCTAGTCATCCTTTATAGGTCACACGAGACCTTTGGCCTTTCTCTCAATAGGTTTTGGATCTTGTCAGAGAAATTAACCCTCATTCTTCCCAATGTCATCAATGGATTATTACCACTATTGTATATTACACTAAATGGGTGGAAATGTACTCTCATTTCTAAAAAGATAAGAAAATCTATGAATTCATCAACCATCACATCATTTTTTGCTTTGGTGTTCCTCACTGCCTCATCATTGATAGTGGAAAAAATTCAAAAACAAAACTCTATGGAAACTATGTGACACCTTTGACATTCAAATAATTTTTTCTTCACCTTATTATCCTCAAACAAACGGCCAATCCAAATCAACAAACAAAACCCTAAAAAAATCTTATGAAAGTGGTTGACGATATTGGTAAGGATTGGCACACGCACACTCCTTTCGCCTTATGGGATTACTGCACTAGTATTTGCACCTCAACCACTGCCACACCTTTCTCTTTGGTCTACGGTATAGAGGCTATTTTGCCTCTCGAAGTCCAAATTCCATCTCTTCATATCTCACTCAAAGATATGCTCAACGATGACAATTTTTTCCAAGACCGTTTGGTGCAACTAGAGTTATTAGACAAACACAATTTAACTGATCTTGATCACCTTAAAATCTACCAAAAACGTATCAAATGTGCCTACGACAAATGTGTCCAAGAATAAACCTTCAAGGTTAGTGACCTTGTCCTGAAGGAAAATCAACATGTAACAAAAGAAGAGAAAAGAAAATGGGGTAAATTTTCTCCTAAGTGGCTTGGACCCTATATTGTTACTAATGCCTATGGGTTAGGTGCTTATCATTTATAGTCAGTTGAAGGTAAATCCAAACTTGAGCCCCTCAATGCCTTGCATCTTCAACCATTATATTGTTGAATCAAGTAAAACATCACCTTTTTTCTATTACAAACTCATCCCTTGAGTACCACTTCCTTTCATATAACTCTTTTGAGGACCAATGACTAAACAATAATTGTGTGATTATCCATCACCTTTCAACCTTATCTTAAATATGAGTACCATGACTCTACTCATGGCATGGTTCTCATGGATACTTTTCATTCTTTTTAGGATGGAATCCCATGGTCGTTCGTCACTCAAAACACCTCTTGCATAGTTAACCTTTGCATGCTATGGTTTTTCCTTCATAAAGGAAGCCTATACTCCTCTATAGTCTTGTCCATGACCTAAAATTCCAAAGACGTTCAAAATTAATATATGGGATTTTCAAATTCAAATCCTTGAGTCAAACTTCTGAAAATAGATGGCTCCTTCAAAAGGACATCTATATTTCTATATTGCTTCTATAAATAGACTGCTCCCTCGAAGGACAAATATACAAAGCTAGCCATACTATACGTAGTCTATCCAAAAGGAAGACTATGTTTACAAAATAAAAATAAAATATTTCAAAGCTTCCCACATTGATCAGCTTCACGAAGACCTCAAGGAGTCATTCTATTTATCCCACATAGACTTCCCAAATTTATAAGTCTATCAAACAAAAGCAAAAAGAAAATACAAAAAATAAAGAGAAGTACAATGTTTTTGTCATGGAATTTCCTATTTCGGTTTTGGGTATCTTGTAGAAGAGGCATCCTGTCTCACAACAAGGTTACACTAAAAAACCCATTTCACCTTATCTTTGTTTCTTTCTTATTTTCTACCTACTCAAGGGACATGCTGCAAATGAGACATTTCGTGATCATGTAACTTCCTTCACCCTTAGAACAGTTAATCATGCACTGCCGTTATGGGTTTAAGTTCATCAACCCATCCTCGATAGGCTCATTATGATCCTTTCCGCTCTCGGAGCAGTCCACCTCTTTTACCATTCATCTATTTTCTTACTTATTGATTATGCTACATAGGACTAGACCTTCGACACCTATAACTCAACCATGCCTAACTAACCTACACTTAACCATACCTATTTAAACTAAACTCTACCATGCCTATTCAACCTAGACTCGACCATGCCCGACTAACCTAAACTCACCATGCCTAACCAAACCTACACTCAACCATACCTATTCAACCTAGACTCAATCATTCCTAAATCCTACTAACCCATTCATGTACCTCATTGTATTCTTCCCTCGCTTATGAGAGAACTACATTCGTCCGAGGCCCATTTCCATCGGGGCTATGTAGGTAGGACTCGAGGGCATGGGGCCCTTGGAGGTTAGCTCGACCACTTTTACCCCTAACAAATTTTCCCCCTTTACATTCACATCCAAACTTAATTAGTTTCCATTTACACAAAATTTGGAAATAATATATAATAAAAATCATACATTGTTTCATCATACCTACCATTTTATAACCTCAACCATATTCTACCTACATCATTTAACATTTCCATGTTATCAATTAATTGGAAATTTAAACACAACATACATATAACACATCATTTCCATAAAATTAGTAACTTGGATTTTTTGACTCAACCAGCCTGCCTACACCCAAATCAATCATGCCTATACCGACTCAACCATGCCTACACCTAATTCAATCATGCTTGTACGACTCCATCATACCTACACCGACTCCATCATGCCTATACCCGACTCCATCATGCCTACATGACCTCGAATCAATTATGCCTAACTTACCTATTTTCCATAATAAAAAATAACAATGGAAATTAAAACGAGTACATCATCAGTCCAATAATCATCATCAACTATATAAACGGGAATATCTGTGTATTAATACATATGTACATAGGTATAAATAATTAAAGTGTCTCAAAAAATCTCATATACGATCTCTCAAAATATTTGGCATGCAAAGCCATTATATATACCAAAATAAAAATCATTATACATTATCAAATGTCATGATTAATCAACCCCACCGAGACCCTCCTCTCCACTCTCACCTGTCTCCTCCTCTCTCCCCGTCTACCGCCCACCGCATCTCTCCACCCTCTTACTATCCCTATCCGCATGTCATATCCTCCTCCTTACCCTTAGCTAAGCTCGGTCTACGAGAGATGGTAACCTCACCCTAACCCTGTCTCTAGCGCCAACGACTCCCTATGCTATCTCGAGTTATGAGTCCTTGACCTAGTACTCTTACTTAGCTACCTATTGGGCCATGTGCTTGTCATATGATGGAACATCAATGTCTGCTATGGCTAGATGATCATGGTAGTAATGGGCCTCATTTAGGGCATCCCTGAACCTCGCCATCGATATAGTATGGGGTGGCACCATCGGCCTAGCTGCAACATGTGAATCGTACTCTAACAATAGAGGGCCTTGTCCTCTCTGCTTTTTGCGCAGGACACTGTCCCGATCTTGGGTGCCTATACTACGGGACCCATATGTCCCGGTGCCTATACTTACTACTACGTGTAGCTACATGGGCCTATAGGGTTGCAACATGTGCCTACGTAACTTCCAGATGACCTTGTAAAGCTATAATCTGTACTGCTAGCACTATTACATATGCACCATCCCCGCGTGGGTGCTTGTGCAGGAACCTATCCTCAGCCATTAGTTAGCTAGCTACGCATGTAGAATGGAAAATTATTCTGTAATGCCGTTACCTACCCCCACCATCATCTCCACCATGTGCGGGTGCTTGTGCCTATGCTACTGGGCTTATAGGGTCGTCACATATGCTTCTAAAGTGGTCACTGTGCCTCGACCTGTCAAATATCCCCGAAACCATGTAATTTGTGCCTATAAGGTAGCCACCCCCCATGTAGTATATCTCTTTGAACTATAATGATAACTAAATCAGGCTATGTTGGCCTCAAAGGTGTTGCCTGTAATTAGGATATCCACACTTATAGATGTCAGTGGTACCTACGTTATCAATCCTCCTATTTACTACCCTCTCCTCCTACCAAGATGGATCTTTTGGATGTGGTGGAGATAATGGTCTCTCCACATCATCCCTATGGTATAATGGAAAAGGTGGAGGAACATCTTCTTTGAAGCCCGAATTTCCGCGAAACTTGGTCCCATGAGGATCATCTTATGCTCACCGGGCTCTCGGCCCTATATCCACTTGAATAGTTACAAACCATCTAACTTATTGCCATACCCTGTAATAAGGAGACTTGATATATGGCCTCCACAATATATCTACTATGGATATTCCATCCAAAGTAGTCTCCTGTAATATGTAACATCCCTAATAGCCTTAGTTACTCTAGGGTGGGCCCCAACTAGTACCCACCGCGTGAACCTAACTCTAAGAACTCCTTCAAACCAATCCTGCCTTAACAATCAGGGTGGTCATAGGAACACTATATGCTCATAGGCCCAAAAATGTAAAAGGAAGGTACAAAATAATCAAAATCTACGTATCCGCTAATACACCCATATCTCTTTATAAATTTGTACTAAAAATGTAGGTTCCCATGCAAACTGTACCCTTTGCTCTACCATATCCTCTAGTAGACCCATCGAAGCTAAAGGAAATATCCCTCCCTCTCGAATTTGGAAGTGCAAAACAACTTATCCCAATCATCATCAATATGCAAACATGTATCATCAAGATGTCCAACATACATCTCTCCATATCTAACACTCACACTATGGTATGTCAAATTTGCCACTATATCACCAAAAATATACCCATAGGCTCAAGTGCATCATTAGCTCTAATCGATAGACTTGTGCCCCGCAATGGGCAACCTCAAAACTCGTATGTCCTCCAGGGGTGATCATCTCTCCGGGTCGAAAATGGAAGGTATTGGTCATATAATCCCATCTATTGATGAGAGTGACCATCATATTGTGATCTCTAATGATCCACCTATATCACCTAATCAAACTAAGACCGACATCTCTGATGTGGTCCCACTCCTCCTCTATGATGGTGGGCCTAATCTCTGCCAATAGTGGCAGTTGTCTATCATGCATCGTGAGCTACCATGTGCCTGCATCATTAACCCACATTCATATTTCATTAGTCATCAACCCATGCCCACAAGATTAATTCTACCCTATGCCGAATCTACATCTATTATTTTCTACGCCATGCCTTGCTTCTTTTCACCTACCTTTCATTAAACATTTTCACTTATTCAATTACCCTTCCTTCCTTCATTGCTTTGACACAAACTTACTTACACCTAAACCACTACCATTTATGACTACATTCAACCCAAACCCCGCCTAACTTTATCATTTTATTCACTTAGCCATTTACCCTACCTCATAAACTTCACCATTTATCTCGCCCCTCCATTCTTCTATATTCTTGTCACCTAAAAATTCATTTTCAGGTCTTGGTCACATTTCACAGTGATCGGCACCAATCAACCCGACTGCACCGGTCACACTTTAACCTCACCGGGCGCCGGCTTAGCCCACCGACACCGCCTAACTCGACCGACGCTACCATCTTTGGTTCTTCCCTAAGGCCAAAACTTGAAACCCCAATTTTTTCCAAAATAAACCAAAACCAACCTAATTCCTACCCGAAACCCATCCCAATCCCAACCATTTCCATTTTACTACCTATTTAACCTACATTTCACCCTCCCCATCTTATTTCAATCATTTTTACTCACCATTTCAAATTCCACATTCAAAACCCCTTTCTTCATTTTTACCTCAAATATTCATCCAAAACAAACATTGAGAAATAAATCTACCCTACACACGCCTCCTTCATGCTTGAATCTCCGGGACGGGTGCTGTATCGATCTTGTGGGCCCCGCACACTAAATCCAATCAACTCGATAACTACTTTCTAGGGGCCCTCGCATTCAATCGAATACAATACCTCGCTTCTTTCATCCTTTTCTCCACGCAAAACACACACACACACTTCAATTTTTTTTGTTTTCACAACGTCGAAAGGTTAAAATGAATCGTAATATATTTTTTTACTTTTTACTCTATCCCCGACTTAACCGACGTCGATTTACCATGACCGACATCGGTCATGTGCCCTAGTGTATCGTGACTGGTTTCCCTTGACCAACATCGGTTCTCCAAATCTGATATCGATTAGCTTGATTGACCCCATTGCACCATTTATCACCACATCTCGATTGCCCGAAACCCTTAATTCCTAGCCTAAGTTTGAACCCAAACTTACCACTCCACCTACTAACCTTATTACCTACCACCTAACCTCACACTCGGTTGGGGCACGTTTTCCCCCTAACGCGGCCTTACCTAAGTCACCCCACCCAACCTCACCCATTATAACACTTGAATTTGTGTACTCGCTATACTTTGTGATGATGTTACTCATGTTATTCAACCTAATGACCTCACCTTACCTAATATCATGTTGTTTATCACGACAATACCTTTGGTGCCCATGAACAAATCCTATTGCCCATTCCTACACCTTTCCTAGTTGTGTTTCTAGACCATATCCTATACCTTGGATACTGAACCACTTTAACCTTGTTTGGATAAACCTATCGACCTTTGATGAAGTAGAGTTTTGCAAGCTCTTCAACCTGGTACCTTATCACAATCTATATGTGTGCATGCGTTAAACTGCCATTACCTATTACGACCCAACATTACCCTTACCTACAACCCACCTACCCTTGTTTTCATCATTTACCTATTTATCAAACCACTCACCGACTCAGTTTAACACCTCATTAGTTCTTGGTTTGAGGGGGATCACCTCCATCCATACTTGGGGCAACCCAATCTTCACTCATACATGAGACAATGAATTCTTATTTTTGGCAACGTTGCTTATCAATACAAGCTACACGATAAAAGGGGAAAATGTAGACACCAAATTGTGTCACACTCCCCTTGGTCCCCTTTAATTAATTAACGTAACGTATTCACCTAACCATGACCCCTTACCCCGTATTCATATTAATTTAATTACTTATAATTGAATTAATGTTCATCCTCACATTATTAATTAATTTAATTACTTTAATTAATTTAATTTACACATCACCTAAACACCTCATCATGGATTTATTCCTAGCCTATTAATTAATTAAGACTAGGTCCCTACTTATCTAAATGAACTGGGACTTAGTCTAACCCTAAAATTAAAGTCCTATTCCTTCTCCAACAACACTCCCACTTATCTAAGCACCAACCCTCACTTGAGACCCAGATTAGTTATCAAAATCACGTTAAAATAGTAAAGATCAGGCTATTTTTGGTAACTTGGACTAATTCACCCTAACTGACGCCGGTTTATACTTGGATGACGTTGGTCACCTAAATTGCCATCAATTCCTTTATATACAATTTTACAACTTTTTACACATGTTGGTAATTAAGTTTTAGGAGTTCTATTGCAATCAAACAAGGATCTCAGAGTCATTCCTTCATCCAAACGATGTCTACATACCACTAGAGTGCAACACAAGCAACATGTTCTCTTCCAGATCATTGGAATATCTACGGGGACACACGGGTTGCACTACCGCGACACTAAACCAGCCATCACATCACCGATCAATCACCAGCCACCTTCGGTCATGAGATCTTCATAACAACAAGTAATGTGATTTTAATCATATGTGCTTACTTTACTATAGATCTTTTTTTTTATTTCAGTATTTTAGTTTCTGTTGTTACCCAAATATCTCCATCTTCCCACCAATCCACCAACCCAACCATTTCAAGCCTTTCCACCTTTCTTAACCTCTCCCTTTGTATTCCTGAGTCTTCTCAGTTATATTACGAGCCTAACCACACCTTTTTCACTCTTTTTGTGCAATCACAAAGAGGTCCAAAAGCCATCTTTATTAAGTTATTACCCATTTCCCCTACCGATGTCGGTTTAACCTACCATCGTCGGTTTCACCCCTATATCGGTGTCAGTCACCTAACGATATCGGTCTCTGTGTCATTTTATACCCTTTGACTAACAAGCCTTCAATTTAACAAAAACTAACCTAGACCTCACCTGATCAGTCCTAGACCTTTATTAGACCTCTATTAGATCTGTAAAACCCATAACGATCTACCAAACCTTTGGATCTAATCATAACTTTTCCTGTTAGATTAGATTTACTTATTGTATTAGCATGAGATACCTAAATTGTATAACTATAGTAGGATTTCCTTATTTCATGGTATTTGTTACATTAAATTGTATTTGAAAGTGGATTGATAGCCTTCTAGGAAACACCTCGCTTCTTAGATCTAGCACTCGTTAGGATGTCCACTAACATTTATTATTAATGTGATTTTTGGTCTTGTTGTGTTTCTTGCAGATCATGCCTCCTAGCCAAATAGAAGCTCTCCACGATCATCTTAGATCAAAATTCAATAACACGTGCATTATACCTTTGACCTTAAACTTTATAGGTGTTTCTCCTAACCTCTTACCTTATCTATTTTACACAAACTATTCAAAGTGAAACACCTTCATCTCGAGGCATGTACAAAAAAATATATCACATCGGTGAAAAATGTTCCTTTATCATGAGGAATATACCAAAAATAAATACATGTGTATAATAATGAAGTCAACCCCGACTCTTTCGAAACTAGGACTACTTTTCCTGTGGCTTGGTGGAGGCATCTAGCTAGGAGGAGGCATTTAAAATGATATAGCTGACCTAAATGGTCTATGTGATTTAGACATCGATCGGCTACCTATAATATGACTATAAGTAGGTTCCCTATATGCCTTAGGAACTATAACATGGTACAAAGTCCCTGTAATACCCAACCTCACCGCTATTATTCTTTGTGAAATCATACACTAAATCCTTGGATTAAGCCACCTCATTTACATGATGTAGAGCATCACACTCTCTTGTAATACGGGCCACATCAACCCTCAACTATGTCCTCTATGTCACAAGTTGCTCTCATACAACTATAGCCTGATCTCTCTCTATGGTGGCCTACTATAATTACTACCTAACAACAACCCGATCTGTGGACCTATGCTCAACCTAACTCTATAGGGTCTCGAACTATGATGAATGGTACATCTCCTCATAGTATCTCCACATCCCTCTATATCTATAAAGTGTCCACCGATGGCCCACCCGCTCTTGGAATCAATTTGTATCCCGGAACTAGTATATGTAATCTGTGGTGGCCCTTGTGTGGCCCCCACTCCATCTTCTTCCCCATCACTCCCACCTACTATACCACCTAGAATACTTGCTCTAGGGGCGATGGTGGTAGCCGCCTTGTAAATGCTGATGTAACCCTTGTAATGGTACATGTGCTGTACTAAAGGCCATGTGCCACATGTACATGTACATGTTAAATGAATGGTACTTAATGTATCACATAAATCTATATCTATTGTGGAGCCTATTGTACTCACCCCTATTCCTATCACGGTGGAACCTATACCTATATTGGAAGTACTGTGGTGCCTCCGCTCTCGTGCCTCATGGATGTGCTCCGTGCCTCACCTCTAGCTGACCCAATTTGGCCCTATATCATAATGCTTGGATAGTAAAACCTACTACAGCCATCGCTATACAGTTATTATAGCCGCCGCTATAATGGTGATATGCTAGGGCATCATAATCACATACTAAGATGTGTAATCTGCTATGGTCCCCGGGTCTACTATATGTGCTCGTCCATCCCATACTTATGAGACAACTCCACAAAAACTATATAAAACTATTTGCAATTGATGCAAGGTAAAAATCAAATGTCTCATGTGCTACATGCGCATACCTTCTCTCATCCCCTGGAATACCCTAGATCATACCAAGATGGCATTGTACTCTATCCACTCGGTATCACTCTAGGATATGCCTACGAATACCTATAAATAAATTATCAACCTATGCAATACTACCATCTCCACGCCATCGATACAATCGGTATCATCTCCATGACACCATCCATAATTGCAGGTCATTGACGGATCACCTGTAGTAGGTAATATCTCCCAACTACGATCTAATATCATCACCCAATGTCTCCCAACCCATGGATGACAAATCATCGAGATAGTCTAACTCGTAGAAAGCCAAGTGAGCATCCAATCACAATATGATCTCATGCCCAAATATGTAATATGGTTGTAGGACTCAAGCTCCTCATCCCTCTATAGGATATCAAGTGCAAATCTCTATATAATTGTGTCGTATGCACTAACCTCGTGCAAAGATATCCCCATCCATCAAATGGTACACAAATCTTATCAAGCCAAGATGGAAATGTGTACATGTCTTATCAAGATGCAAGTAGCTACCGATAAGACCTATAAGATATACTAGAATCCATGAAATCCTCCTAGTCTCAAAGCATCTGTATAAATTCATTGCCTTACCCGGCGGGGTATTTTCTCGTAGGAACAAGTTTGAGACTTGTCTTAGAATCTAGCCACGGTGCCCATTATACACAACTAAACTATCCTAGATTGGCACTCGGATAATTTGATAAACATCCTCGAGAGTCATAGTCATCTCTCTAGTGGGAAATCAAAAAGTCGGATCTCACAGCCGTCTCTATGCTAAGGCGTCTATAGGCTATGATCTAGTCTAATGTGAGTAAGCTATGTAATGTACGATAATCCTATAACCTCAATCACCGTAGTCAAACCACGCTTCTCATGTCAGGTAAAGGTCATCTCATAGGCTTGTAGATGTCTCCTGTGGAACTCGCGCAAGTCTAGATTCTAGGGTCTCTCCTATAGATCACCCAAAACAAAAACAATTAACACCATTTCTTCTAAACCATCTTCTACTAGTCTTTTAAACACTCCTAAATTCCTTTAATCACTTCTCAAAATATTTGAAATTATTCTAAAAAACTTCTATGATCCAGAGTTTGTGCTAGCGCATTTCCTTTCATACTAGTGCATCTCATATGATACTATTGTATGTCTTTGCATGCTAGCACATTTCGTGCTAGCGTGCAAACTTTAACATTCATGCTCTCATTTGCACGCTAGAGCATGTCACACTAGTGCACCTATTTTCACGTTCATGCTCCTATTTTAATGATAGCACATGGAATTCACACTAGCGCATCCGAGGCCACACTATCATACTTGAAGGCGTGCACTAGCGTTAACTCGCCAACTTCTAAAAATAAAAATCACATTAAATCCACTCAAATTCCAATTTTTTTGTGTTACTTACCCAAGCACTGTCATTGAGGCTTCCGTACTCTCAAACTTGGTCGGGCGTGATGTGTGTGGTCTTAGATTTGTGCCATCTCTCTTAGAACTCAGAGCAAAAAATCTCTAAAAAGGAAAAGAAAGTGTAATAACACAAATGGGTCATGATGGATTTTACCCCTTCCACCCTGCTATTTATACCCTCCTAGCCCTAATTCTTCATTTTTTCTTGCCTCACAGGGGCCAAATTACTAACTTGTTCCTATATTTTCTTCCCACCATGTCGCGTTCTGTCACGATGATTATTTTAATTAAATGATCATTTTTACTAACATTTTTAAGTCATTGGGGCATATTTTTGCTTCTTGGAGACTTTTTCTTCTCCTTAGGGAATTATTTTTCTTCCGAGGGATTTTTTTGTCAATGTCCGACACATCGTCATACTTCTATATCACATTCTTCCCAAAATTCAAAAAATCCAAAAATTAGTAAAATTTTCAAAAATCTAAAAAAATTGTAAAATTTTCAAATATCCAAAAAATTGGTAAAATTCTCAAAAAATCCAAAAATTGGTAAAAATTCAAAAATCTAAAAAAATTGGTAAACTTTTCAAAAAATCCAAAAATTGGCAAAATTTTGAAAAATCCAAAAATTGGTAAACATAGAGTTTCAACAACCAAATCTTTCACAGGACACAACGGCCTCAAACATTGAAACTTATCATACAAAACATATTTCTTGGATTCTCACCTATTATTGCACATGCCATGTAGATTGTTTTGATCTACCTTCATTAACAAAGATGGTTTGCTTACTTATGTCTATTTTCCCTTGCACAAGTAGTTACTGGGCGGTTTCATAGTGCACGATTCCTTTTTATAAGACTTCTACGTCCTCCATTTATTCACATTTCTCCTAGACCGATGGTTCGTTGATCATGTAGCAATATGATGATAAAAATTTGTTCCTAAGCCAACTAATATGCTTGTTATCTCCATGTGTGAGTTTCATTCTATCTCACTTTCTACCAATCATTTTCCACATTTTCTCGATTCTACCAATGGCCAACCAGACCAGTTTGAATCTCTTTCATCACTATCCACATTTTCTTCCACAACACTGGGGTAATAGGGATTATATTTATCCCCCTCCCCCCTTGTTTCTTCCATCCATTGAGACAAAGGCTTTCCTTTTCTAATCAATCAAATTGAACACTAGCCTCCCGTGCTCATTTTTGTATCTTCTTCTCGATTGTCGATGCAAAATGAGCATGGGAGGCTAGTGTTACACCACCCAAAAGAGGGGAAAATGTAGACACCTAAAATATGACTACACAATTTTAATACTAAAATTGTACTAATTATCCTCTCTCCCTTCATTTCCATTATAATTAGTGATTTCTCACTAATTAACTAATGTTCCCCTCCATTTAGGTCAATTAAAAATGCTTCATTAATTAACTACCCTTTCCCCCATTCTGGATGCTAATTAACGACACTTCATTAGTTATAATGCTATTTCAATTAATTAACTAGTTATTATTTAATTAATCCCTTGTAATCTCATATTTAATCACTAAACATTCTTATTGGTTAAACCCCCCTTTCAAATCCTCTAAATCCTACCTATTTCCTTGTAAATCACCCCCAATTACCTTTCTAACCTTATCGTGGCCTATTAATTAATCCTAGTTGATTAATTAAATCATCTCCAACTCCCATGAGTTGTTAATCACTAATTAATCCCTTCTAATCATGCTTATCCATTCTAATTCTACTTTATCTTTATCCCACATTCACTAGGTTTCTAGCTTCTCCCAAATTGGAACGCTATATAAAGAACCTAACATCCTCCCTTCCAAGCTTACACATTTACACATTTAACACCAAAATTTTGCTAGTGATATTACATGCACATGATAAGGGAATTTCTACTTGGAATAGCTCATTGATATTTCATCCATTCTTCTCATACAAGAGTAGTAAAAGAAGATCCAAATATGGCCACTAAGCCATTTTGGTGAGATTCTTTCTTCTACATGGAGTTAACATTCATTTGATTTCTCATTAACAAGATATATTCAACATAAGGATTGATCACACATACAAAACACACCCAAATTTCAAAGTGATTTCTTAGCATTTAATGTTTTCATGTTGGATGCATTTATATTAGCTTTCTCTTTCAAGATTTATCACGATGTTGTTGTTAAATTAGCTTAGTTATAGGGATTACTTGATGTTAATTCCTAGTTCTTAACTTAGCCTACTTTCACATGCATACAATGGTGTTTATATATGAATATCTTGTTTGAATTTTGACACTAGTGACATAAAAGGATGACTATGGACACACGATATGGATTAGAAAACTAACAAGGCCAACCAAAAATGTCAAAATGTGTAAAAATAACAAAGAGGATAGAATTGCTCAGAATGGACGGGACCTCCCGGATGCTAGTGTCAAGAGTGGGCATTGGTGTCTTGGGATAAATGATGACATATGTGAAAATATAGACAGTAAAGGGATCCTTGTGACTGACCGTAACTAGGTATAGACATGGTAGATGCAGGAGAGAAATACAATAGGAATCAATTGAAGAAAGTAGATGGAAAAGGAATTGTGTCACCAATGAATACTTTTCTTACTTAAGACCCATGCATATAAACAACATACTGATGACATAGTAAAATAACAACATGTCCATGATTTTTATATACAAAAACTTACCACACCACTTAAAAATTTAAAAATACCCATTAGCAGACTTGTAAATATCCAAGTCTCCATCTTAGTATGAATCCATAGAACCATGTAGATATAATGTTTTAAATTCACTGTGTTTATGCTAATAAAAATTACATAGTCAAATGTCCCAAGAAGATACTGAAGATTCTCTTAATTGTATTCCAATATTCCTTTGTAGGATTTGACACGAATATACTCACTTCTCCCACTACATGTGCAATATCAGGTCTAGTACAAACCATTACATACATCAAAATACCAAGTGCACTAGCATATGGCACCGAGACATGTCATATATTTCTTCTTCAATTTTAGGACATTGTTCAGAAGGTAACTTTTGACCAATAAGAAGTGGAATAATAATAGGTTTACTTTTATGCATTTCAAACCTTGCAATATCATCTCAAGATACGTTCTTTGATTCAACACCAATTTCCTATTTACATGATCTGTCTTTATTTCCATGCCCAAAATAAATTTTGCAAAGCACAACTATCTTTCATACCAAATGGAAATGAGAGTTGAGATTTAATATGCCTAACCATTTTCTTACTATCACCAATTAATATCATGTCTTCGACATATAATATAATGGTAGAATAGTCTTTACCTTCCTATTTTAAATAAACATAGGGATAAAATTTACTTCTTTCAATCCCAAGTTTCAACACATAACTATCAAATTTCTGGTTTCACATTCTTTGTGATTGCTTCAAGCCATACAATGAATTTTTCAGCCTACACACCAAATATTCCTTTCCTTTGATCTTAAAGCTTTCAGGATGTGTCATGTATATTTCCTCCTCAAGCACACCTTGCATAAACACTTTCTTAACATCCATCTTCTCTATTTTGATATTGCAAGTAGAAAGAATAGGTAGAAGAAATATAATAGAATGTAACTTAGAAATAGGAGAAAAATATCACCAAAATATATCCCTTCCACATGAGAGAATCCATTTACCACAAGGCAATATTTATAGTTATCCTTTTTCATGTCTCGCATTGTACTTCTTCTTAAATACCCATTTACAACCAACATGTTTTCTTCTAGGAGGTAACTTCACCAATTCTTATGTATTATTCTTGTATAAGGAATCCATTTCTTCCTCTATAGCCTTTTTCCAAGACATAATTTCTTTTGATCCAAAATCCTCCTTCATAGTCTTGGGTTCATCATCGCAATCAGAAAAAATATCAAAACAAATGAAGAAAGGAAATCAGGACTATACCTCTTAGGTACTCTTCTTAACCGATATGATCTTCTTACGATAGGAGTTTTTAGTTCAACGTATTCTAGTTCCTCACCCTATTCATCTAAAAATTCCCTTATCAACTCTCTTTTCGGTTCATCTTCTGCAGGTCACATCGATTCTGCATACGATTCACGTTCCTCAATTTTAACATGATCTTCCTCTTGTTTTGCTTCCTTCTCTAGAATCCCCTTAATCTCTCTAAAGATTACACTAAGGATAAAAAACAACCTTCTATGTTTCTAGATTCCATAGTTTGTATCCTTTTACACCATTAGAGCTTACCATCCGACTTGGTTATGTTATCTTTGGAATACACATATAAGAAAAACAACCAAATACATGTAAATATCAAACAAATGATCTATTAGCAACCATTTCATGCTTGTTATGGATTTTTATCTTCAAGTGCATATGTCAGTGATATATTGATAAAATAACATGCAATTGCCCCTTCTTCTTACGCCTAGAAGTTTGTCCAAACCAAAACCCGAGCATACTCCTACACTTATCCATTATCATTTTTTTCATCGTTTCTGCAACTTCATTTTTTTGTGGCATATATGGATTTGTCTTCTTCCTTTCTATTCCACACTCTTTCTAGAAAATTTCAAACGGAATTAGGAAATATCTCCTCCATTTTCACTTCTCAAACCATTATTTTCTTTTCTATCCGATTTTCTACAAAAGCATTAATCTCTTTGCATTTATTGTAAACCTCATACTTATTCCAAATAAAATATAGTAAGGTCTTTTTTGAGAATTCATATATAAAACTAACATAAAACATAGCTTTTCCTAGTGATGGAACTTTTACAGGTCCAAACACATCACTATGTATCAAATGTAGAATGTCTTATGATTTTGTAGCATTAGTAGGAAACTTTACTCTAGTTTCTTTCCAAACACACAATACTCACAAAAAAATCTAAAGGACACTCATAAATTCCTTCAACCATGACTTTTTATTTTAAGTATGAAGTCCTTTCTCTCCAATGTGTCCCATCCTTTGATGCCACAACATCATCTTCATTGCAGCAGATGTAGGAGTTGGATCTGAAGCTTTCTTATCCTTTAGAACCACAAAGCTATTGCACTCATCAGTAACAATGCTTGCCTCAAGATTGAATAGTGTTCCCATATAGATGCCTCTTTCCAATACCAAATTACCCTGGTCCATCTTGTAACTATATTTACTAAATTCTACTCGCACACCTACATCATTCATATTACTTACAAATATTAGGTTTCTAATCAAACTTGGAATATGAAAAACACCTGGGAAGGTTTTAATCCTTCCATCTTTAAACCTTGGGTTTACTCTCCCATGAATGATGATATTGTAGGTTGATTTGTCTCCCAAAAATACATCACCTTCATTGCAATTTTCATATTCACAAAACCACTCCCTGGGTGGATTGATATGGAAAGATGCACCCAAGTCAATAAAATATGTGCCACGATATGCATATGAGATGGAAGCTAATAAGAAAAAATCTCTTGAGTATTCAGTAGAGGGTTTCGTATGTGACAATATATCATCATTAGATGACTTACAATTTTCTTTCTTCTTAGATCTATAGTCTTTCTTGAAATACTATGTTTAACCACACTTGAACATTTCCTCCAAACTTTATATGTAGTCTTTGATTTACTTAGATGGAATTTTAATTTCCTTTTTTCTTCTTAATTTTCTCTTTGGTACGGCTTCTCACATATAAGGAATCCTTGGATTTATGATAAATTTGTTAATCTTTGACAATGTTTCAATTTATTGCTTTCAACAAGGATGAACTATCCTTTTCTTGAATGTAAATAATTAATCTCAAAAAATCAAGCTCGGAGTGGAGGTCATGAGAAATGAGAAAGATGGATCAAGGAAGATAACACTAAAGATGGAAAATGAATGCATCCAAATAAGATCCAATGTTGAAGAGATTAGTGGAGAAATAAAAATTTAGAAAGATGGATAATATCACAAAAGGAAGATATCATGTCGAACAATTATTTGTCAACGTTCCACCATTTTTATGGAATGCCTTCTCATGATTTAAAATTCAACTTGGGTGGATAATTACTTTATTTAGTAGGAGTGAAACCCTTATAGAGAAATTTGTCACCTGGGATATGCATGTGGAATTCACACATGTTCATATTTAATAATATTATAATAATTGTAATAATTGTTTTATAGTCCACGACGCCAAAGGCGGCTGTTTTTGGGTCTCAGACAACTTATAACATATGTGACTACCTGGTACTCTCAATATGTAGGAGGCACCTAATTGTGATTCAAATATGCTATGTACATACCCTACCCCTTACATGATTTGAACCCGTGATACCGGGGTTCTAGATCACCTTTGTATATTAAGAAAGATTATTTGTTGGATTATTTTTTGAGGGTAAGAGATTCGACACTTGATCACATCTTGTGCTCCCACTTAGCTTCATGTATCATAAGTATTCCTAATGATTCCCTTGTCATCAAAGTGGAAGATCTTTCTTTCATGGAGAATTTGGGGACCCATTTCTACATGATGAAGGGAACCTAACAGAGGGCCCCTCCCTTCTCAGCCACACCTGTTTAAATCATGTATCGTAAGTATTCATCGGGATCATTCCACTTGTCATCATTATTGTGGATGTTAATTTATTTTAAGTGCACTTAAATATTCAAAATATAAGTATAATAGTTAACATGTTGAAGATATTGATAGTGTTATTCAAGGTTGGATATGGAAAAATGTTAGAAGAGTATATTATTCACCGTGGGAGAATTCTAATTAGTTTTTTGATAATGGTGATATAATAATATGAAAGAGGGTTCAAAACCTGAAACATGAGGATCATGAGGGATGGCGTGAACATGCACGGATGTGTGAACGACAACATGACGATATCTTGGGAGGAGTGAGTATCAATTAAAAGTGCATGTAAATATTTGACAACCACAAACTTTCTCTATCTCATAGATCCGGAGGGGTGTACAAATAGGGTGTCTTTGAATAATCCCTAGTCTTTGTAATCATGACAACTTGAGTGAAGAGGGGAGTTAGATTCCTAGAATAGAAAAGTAACTCCCATGACGCATATGAAACATTGGCACATAAACATGTAAGAAAATCCAATGATGACCCCTACATGACACGCAAAACTATGATCTCACCTAAGTGAGATGACTCACCGATGATGTGGAATGGTGACTCACACCAACACCCCCTTCATCAAAAATTAGGATGAGGTGGTAAGTTAGAAGAGAGAAATGGGTCCTGTACAAAATATTGATGAGGTACCCATGCAAAACAAAGAATCCCAAGAAGTAAAGGAAAACCCGGTGGGAAAAACATCCACCACAAGAGAAAAACACACTCTCTAATCTAATAAAGATGGAAAAGATGGGTCCTGACCATAGACAATCCTAAAAAGGTACCCATAAACAAGGGGGAAATCTCTCGAAAAGAAGAAGAAGAGAGAAGAAGAGGGAAATGAGAAGAACACAAAAGATGCCATGGATGGATCTAAACTTTGCAACTCTTATAGGTCTCTCAAAAGAGTGTCGATGATGTGGTCCTTTACATCCGGGATGAAGAAGAGCCACCCACACCAAATTGTGCCTACCCTTAGTAAGGAAAAAAATAGCATTATGGAAGTCCGCCCACTCCATGAAGGAAACAAAAGGAAACATCATGAAGAAATTTGAGTCTCACAACGGAAGTGTGACATAGGTATAACAAGAGAGTTCTAGGGAATGGAAGGTAATGCCACGTGTGCATAATCTGTTAGAGTGAAAAGAGGAAAACTGTAGAAAGGATGTACAAGTGATGCAAAGGAAACACAAAAACCCCACAATAGAAAAGGGTTCCACAAGAGAGGCGGATCAATAAAGGTCTCCGAAAAAATGGAAGTGATAAGAGTCCCGGAGAAGGGGCACTCATAACAACGAAGATGATAAATTGATCCAAAACACCGGAAGAAGGATTAGGAACCTGTAGTGCATCACAAGTAGTCTATGAAAAAGATGACCTAGGTCGGGCAAATACTCGTCCCAATGAGGGGGTTTGAAAAACAATAGAGAGATGTTAAAAAGGTATACATCATCACATGAAGGAAGAGGAGTGGAAGGGGTCTACAAGAAACATGATACCTAAGAAAAGAAAAATGATAACCCCCTATTTGTAGCAATAGATAGTGCGTGACTATAATAGGGTGTGCTCATGTGACGTTGGACAATTGACCACTCACCTCCCAAAGACGGAACAAGTTACGCGAGTGGAGACCACAATGGAGTCCTAATCGGAAGTAGAGGAACACACAAAATTAAGCATAAGAGAGCATAAGTGACAAGGTACAAAACACTTCTCAAAGTGTGATAAAAATTATGTCTCACAATGCACAAGAGAAGGCTCTCTTGGCACAAGGTTGTGGTGGAAGTGTCCATTAGCGGCGGGAAAAGACAAGCACTACAATGTAATAACGAGCCAATGAGGGCCCAAAATGCCAAAAATAGCTCCAGAACATGCTCAAAACAACTAAAAATGCCAAAAAGAATCCAAAAACTCCCAGAAAGCTACACACTCCCACAAGATGGACAACGAAAAAATGCCCGGTCACCCTAGTTTTGGAATATTTTTTGCCCAATTTTACCAATTTCGGAAAATGTGTGAAAATTTTTAAAAAGGACTATAATTTAGAAACTAGGAATTACAAACTTTAGTTAATTTCCAACAAAAACTCTTTAAATGACCCACCTTTAGATTATTAGATCCTAATAACATTTAAGGCCTAACAATTTAATTAAACTACCACTTATAAACACCCCCACTTTATAAAACACCATGGCAATTATAGAACCTCCCGCATATACCTAAACACACCCCACATATAAAAACACACCCCGAATGCAATTATCAAGAAAACCCAATTTTGAACCGAGATCCCCTTTCAATTAAAAGGAAGGACTTAAATATATTGAATGGGCTCAAAATGATGAGCTCTATCCAATGACGATGGGAATGACGTTGTAACTATAGGGGGATGATTGAAGATATCTCCCCCGCCAAGCGAACAAAGCAATCTGAGCTCTCCTACGCCCGAGTTAAGTGAGAACAATGCGAATGAAAGTGAATGTGAATGTTAGTGAATGCGATGCATGCGAAATGGTGCAAAGCAAGTGAACAGCCAGGTATGCCCATGGAGGAGGCAATCTGGTAATGCTATAAGAACTCAGTGAGATTGCGTTGGATTGAGCGTGAGGGTCGTGCTTGGTTCCGACTTCTGTTAGTGTGCAAGAGTGCAGCAGGCAGCGGGTCATCCGACTTGGGTCCGTTGTGGGCCTTGGGTCGCATCTTCAGTGGTGGCATGGTGAACCATCACAGTGGGAAACATCAACAAGAACACAGTGGTCAGATAGTGAGCCGAATAGAATTTTTGGGCGAGCTCGGGTGAGAGCAACACTCAATGCCCTTAGATCAGTCTCCTTGAAGTTGCTGAGTTGGGAGCAACGTGACTCTGTGGCACCCGGACCGTGCAGTGGTCCATTTGTATATTGTTGGGCATTTTCGGCTGAGACCGACCCAGTTCCTTTGTAAATACTCTTGGCTTGTGAAGCCCTTTGTAATCCAGCTCGTGGAGCACTTTTTGTAATTAATACAGAGCTCTGTTTTCTCAATCTTGGTTGGCATATATATTTTATGGTGCATGCATTGTTTGGTTTGCAAATGAGCTAACTCGTGTAGGTCCTCACTGAAAGGAAGGACGGCGTAGTATACGAATCCTCACGAGATCATCGTAGTCTTTGTATGGGCTAAGGAGTGAAATCCCTGAACCCGTGACAGCTGGTATCAGAGCTTGACCCACGAGTTTAGCCTTGCATTACCACCACCAAGAGCAAGAGCTAGTGTATTCCGTCCAGTATAGTTTTGCAGTAATCTCTCACCCAAGATGGCTGACAGTGATGATCAAAGTCAGGAAGGTGAACAGGGTGAGACAAGGATACGCACCAGGGCAATTGCCATGGATGCAGCAGCGCGAGTTACAAAGCTAGAAGATACTGCTCCGGGGCCCAGGATCAGTACTTTGGAAGCAGAGTTGTTCGAGATGAGAGATCAACTCTTGGAGAGCATCGCCAATCAGAAAAGGCTAAGCGATGATCTCGCTCTTGTGAAGAGCATCCTTGCTGCGAGTGGACACAGAAGTTTAGCAAAACTAAAGGTTCGCGAACCGGAACCTTATGATGGACAGCGTGATGACAAAATTTTGGAAAATTACTTTTGGGATGTTGAAGAGTATTTATCCAACATGACAGGTCTCAATGATGAGGCTCAGGTCAGAACTGCCGCCACATACCTCACAGGTAGTGCGAAGCTTTGGTGGCGAACTCGAGCCGAGGACAAGAAAGCAGGCCGAGTTGTAACACAAATTGACACTTGGGATGAGCTGAAGGCAGCTTTGCGTGACCAGTTCCGTCCGGGGAACTCGGCGTGGGTGGCGAGATTGAAACTGATGGATCTAAAGCAGTCAGGTAAAGTAAGAGACTACATCAAGTCTTTTCAGGCGTTGATGTTGGAAATCAAGGATATGTCCGATGCAGACCGCTTGTTCCAGTTTATGAAAGGTCTACAACAGTGGGCCCAAACAGAGCTGCGTAGACAGAATGTGCAGACATTGTCAGCAGCCATAGCCGCCGCAGACCGCTTGCTTGATTACAGGTCAGAGGGCCCAAGCAAAGGTGGTGATGAGCAAAGCAGAGGCAGATCAAGAGCGCAACAGACTCAGAGTAGGGGGTCTTCAAGGGGGTCGCGTTCCAAATCCGCCTCCAGGAACTCCAACAGATCAAATGATAGAGGGAAAGGGAGCTCCTCTTCAGGCTCAAGTAAGTGGAGTGTCAAGACACAGAACTCAGTAAAGGGGCCAGTGAAAAATCCACCCCAAGACCAGACAACTAAGAAGTCGGTCATCGTCATTAAAGTTTACAACAAAAATCAGAGCATATTTGTGTCCAGAACGACAGAGAGTGAGTTCTATTGACGGAGAAGTATCAGAAAGGTCTATCCCCTCTCAAGAGTTGGGAGCGAGTAGACTACTCAACGCTCTAGACGAGGTTGAGGAAATGCCAGCCACAGCCGTGAATAACAACAGGTTGATGTTCGTGGAGGCCACTCATGGTGGGAAAATAACTACTGCATTGGTGGACACTGGAGCCACACATAATTACATTACACCGCAGAGGGCCGAGAAAATTGGTCTCAAGTATGAGAAGACGACGGGACTATTCAAAACCATCAACTCACCCTCCAGGAAAATTTCAGGAGTAGCTCGGGAGTTGCTTTACAGATTGGAGAGTGGCACGGCAATGTAGATCTCCATGTCATCGAGATGGATGACTTTGAGATGATCCTTGGACAACATTTTGTGCGTCAGGCAAAGGTAGCAGTGATTCCACATCTGGACTGCTTGGTACTCGATGGATTGCAAGCAGCCATGTATGGTAAAGGTCGTTGAGAAACGGCAGTCCGCGAAAACACAGCGAGTGCAGTTTGCATCCGTGGCGAGCATGACAAAGGCAGCAAAGAAAGGCAAGGAGCCAATGTATCTGGCTGCACTCCTTGGAGGTTGGGACGAAGATGAGGGAATGCGCACCCCCATCCCTTCCGCAGTGGAGAATGTCATAAGAGAATTTGAAGATCGCATGCCAAAGACCTTACCACCGGAGCTACCACAGAGAAGGGCTATTGACCATCAAATTGAGCTTGAGCCCGGGGCGAGGCCTCCAGCCCGAGCACCATACAGGTTATCCGGCCCGGAAATGATAGAATTAAAGAGACAGCTTGGCGAGTTGGTGTCAGCTGGCTACATCAGACCATCAAGGTCACCATATGGCGCACCAGTGTTGTTCAGAAAAAAAAGGATGGAGAGCTTCGACTATGTGTTGATTATCGAGCTCTTAACAGATTGACAAGGAAGAACAGGTATCCGGTTCCCTTGATTGCAGATTGCTTCGACCGCCTAGCAGGGGCGCGTTACTTTTCCAAGTTGGACTTGAAACAGGGATATTACCAAGTCCGCATAGCAGAAGGAGATGAAGAAAAGACCGCCTGTGTGACCAGGTATGGGTCATATGAGTTCATGGTGATGCCGTTCGGCCTTTGCAATGCCCCGGCCACCTTTTGCACTCTAATGAACGACGTGTTCCGTCCGTTGCTGGATAAGTCAGTTGTGGTATATCTTGATGACATTCTAGTGTACAACAAGACTCTGGAGGATCACAAGGTTCACCTTGCAGAAGTGTTCGAGCGGTTGCGAGAACACAATCTCTATGTAAAAAAGGAAAAGTGTCAGTTTGCTCAGGAAGAAGTGAATTTCCTCGGGCACATCGTCGGAAAGGGACTGATCAAACCGGATCCTCAGAAGCTCAAGGCCATAGAGGATTGGGAACCTCCAAGTAACGTCCACGAGGTGAGACAGTTTTGGGCCTAGCTACATACTACAGAAGGTTTGTGCAGGGTTTTTCAAGGTTGGCTACCCCGCTCACAGACTTACTCAAAAAGGGCAGAAAGTGGCGCTGGATGGAGAAACAGCAGCAAGCATTTGAGCTGTTGAAGCAGAAACTCACATCACAGCCTGTCCTTGCGCTTCCAGACTATGGGAAGCCATTCGAGGTGCAGACAGATGCATCTGACTATGCCATTGGGGGAGTTCTTATGCAGGAGGGCCACCCCATAGCCTATGAATCGCGGAAGTTGAATGACCGGGAACGGAATTACCCGGTGCATGAAAAAGAGATGACAGCCATAGTTCATTGCCTGAGAGGCTGGAGACACTATTTTTGGGGCACCGTTTGTGGTGAAAACGGATAACATCTCTTCTACATACTTCAAGACGCAGGCAAAGCTTACCCCTAAGCAGGCTAGATGGCAAGAATTCCTTGCTGAGTTTGATTTTGAAATCACTTACAATCCCGGTAAGAAGAACGTCGTTGCAGACGCACTCAGCAGAAAAGCACAACTTGCAGCCGTGACTGAGAGTCCCGCTTCCATGCACAGTGAGAGCAGGGTGCTTGCTCGCAGAAGCGATGGTGGATCAGATAAAGGAAGGTTTGACACAGGATCCCCAGGCAGCAGAGTTGGTCAAGCAGGTCCGAGAGAACAGGACCAGAAAGTTTTCGATCCGAGATGGACTGTTGGTTTTCACACAAGGTCGGATCTACATTCCCAAGTGGGGGAAGTTGAGAAGGGAGTTATTGCAAGAGTGCCATGACTCCGTGTGGGCAGGACACCCAGGGCAGAAGAGAACCCTAGCACTTATTGAGAGAGGTTTCTATTGGCCAAAAATGAGGGAGGACGCCGACGAGTACGTCCGTTCTTGCCTTATCTGCCAGCAAGATAAACCCGTATATAAAGCTCCAGCAGGGACACTACAACCATTGCCAATTCCAATCAGACCGTGGGTAAGCGTGAGTTTGGATTTCATCACTCAGTTGCCAGAATCGGATGGAAAGACAAGTATAATGGTGGTTGTCGACAGGTTCTCGAAGTATGCCACATTCATAGCATGTGCAGCGCCGTGTAGGGCAGAAGATGCAGCTGAATATTTCTTTAGCCATGTTGTGAAATATTGGGGTGTTCCGTTGAGCATCGTTTCTGACAGGGATGCTCGGTTCACAGGTAACTTCTGGAAGGAATTGTTCAAATTGATGGGCACTAAATTGCTGATGAGCACAAGCCATCATCCTGAGACTGACGGCCAGACAGAGAGAATAAATGCAATCTTGGAGGACTATCTGAGGCACTATGTGCGGTCCGATCAAGCCAATTGGCCGAAGCTGTTGAATGCAGCACAGTTCAGTTATAATCTCCAGAAGACATCGACGAGTGGATACTCGCCGTTCCAGCTGGCAACGGGCCAACAGCCGTTGTCACCGCAAACAGTAATGAGTGGATATCTTGGCGACTGCCCAAAGGATGTTAGTACAGACTGGCAAGACAGAGTGGACTTAGCCAGGCACAATTTAACCAAAGCAGCAGAGCGGATGAAGGCATATGCAGATCAAAGCCGTAGAGCAGTGGAATTCAATGTTGGCGACAAAGTGTTGTTGAGGATGGACCCGGTACAGTTCAAGCCTCCGAGGGGTCTGAGCGTAGCCCTCACACGTCGATGGGACGGACCGTTTGTGATTATCGGTCGCGTCGGCAAAGTCACCTATCGGATCCAATTGCCCCCACATGCATGTGCATCCCGTCTTCCATGTGAGTCAGCTCCGCCCATACCTCGAGGATAAATTGGACCCGTCCCGGAACCAGCCGACAAGAGCTCCTGCAAATGTCGTGGACAAGCCAGAGCAGGTGGTCGACAGGATTCTAGAGATGCGAAGAAGAGGAATCGCAACCAGGTAAGAACAGAGTTTTTGGTACACTGGAAGGATCAGCCTTCTTTTGCAGACACCTGGGAGCGTGGCGAATCACTATGGAATGTGGAAGAAAAGATTTGGGAGTTCTTAGGGAAGAACCCCCAGATAAAATTCTAACTCCAAAGTGGATAACGGAGTTACTCCCGTGTTAAGTCGAGGGACTGCACCGGCGCCGAGGGCGTCGACGAAAATGGTGGGGGAGCGTATAGGGGGATGATTGAAGATATCTCCCCCGCCAAGCGAACAAGCGATCTGAGCTCTCCTACACCCCGAGTTAAGTAAGAATAATGTGAATGAAAGTTAATGTGAATGTTGTGAATGCGATGCATGTGAAATGGTGCAAAGCAAGTGAACAGCCAGGTATGCCCGTGGAGGAGGCAGTCTGGTAAATGCTATAAGAACTCGGTGAGATTGCGTTGGATTGAGCATCTAGGTCGTGCTTGGTTCGACTTCTGTCAGTGTGCAAGAGTGTAGCAGGTAGTGGGTCATCCGACTTGGGTCCGTTGTGGGCCTTGGGTCGCATCATCAGTGGTGGCTTGGTGAACCATCACAGCGGGAATCATCAACAAGCATCACAGTGGTCAGATAGTGAGCCAGATAGAATTGTTGGGTGAGCTCGAGGTGAGAGTAGCACTCGACATCCTTGGATCAGTCTCCTTGAAGTTGCCGAGTTGGGAGCAACGTGACTCTATGGCACCTGAGGACAGTTCGGTGGTCAAATTTTATATTCTTTGGGCATTTTCAGCTGAGACCAATCCAATTCCTTTGTAAATACTCTTGGCTTGTGAAGCCCTTTGTAATCCAGCTCATGGAGTACCTTTTGTAATTAATATAGAGCTTTGTTTTCTCAATCTTGGTTGGCATATATATTTTATGGTGCATGCATTGTTTGGTTTGCAAATGAGCTAACTCGTGCAGGTCCTCGCTGAAAGGAAAGAAGGCGTAGTCTGCGAATCCTCACGGATCGTCGCAGTGCCGCATGGGCTAAGGAGTGAAATCCCTGAACCCATGATAGTAACAAAAAGTAGGGAATACCGACACGAGCACGAGAGACACAGGGTGCCAAGCAAACCAAAAACGCTAAAGCTTTAATGCAAATGAAAAACCTATCCAACACGAGACATGAACAATGACCGGACCGGTTGGGGTGAGCAGGTTCACGGAGGTAGCGAAAGGGAACGATGACTACGGGTTTCCGAGGAGGAGGGCAGTGCCGAGTCAATGAAGTTTCCAACAAGGGAGCCCAAAAATAATTTTTGAAAGGAGCGGAAGGATGAATGGGAATGAGCATGATACCAAGCTAGAGCTAGAGCCATCAATGCAAAGATGGAAGCAAGATGAACACCGGTGTAAATGCGAGCACAGGAGACGGGCGTGATTTAGGAGGAGATAACTAGGGTAGAGCTAGATCATGAGTAAGGGGCTTGAGCTAGAATAGAGATCGAAGTGAGGGCGAGTCTAACCAAAGTCACGAGTAGAAGTCACACAACTGTCCGGACCAAACACAAGCAACCACGCACGAGCGGTAGTCGATGATCCAAGGAAAAACCATGATCAAAGTCTCCCAACGTGAAACCCCGCAGTCGAAGACTCCAAAAAATGATGCCAAAAACAATGCCGAGACGGTTGCACGAGGTGTAGAGTGGCGAGTTGGAGAAAGCTGTAGTGCGGGCGAGGTATGGGGTAGCTCGGTT